>CANSNZ010001493.1:1850000-2277500 GCA_947646795.1 Beta lomatogona
CAGAGGTGAGATTGAACCACGTTAAATTCCCGTGTCTTATTATTTGATTTCATTGTTTTATTGTTTGATACAATTTCGTTCGAGCAAAAACATCAATCGGAGAATTTACGAGTGAATAACACAGTGCACGGCACTGGCCATAAGAGTGTTTTTGCGAAAATCGATCAGTTTTAGCCAATCAATTCAACCCCGCCCTTCTTGAGTGTCACCTTGTGTTCCAACAATTGTCCTTGTCAATTTATTAGGAAAATTGAGCCCGTATTATTTAGTTATTTCCGCTGATCACAAAAAAGTAGAAACTAATGCTGGAAAAGCATTGACTAGAGGTGTGAAAAAAGATCCGACCCGATTATCCGTCGACCCGATCCAAAATTTCGGATATTCGATCCGGTTTTTTATTTTCTGATATTCGGATCAGATATCCGGAAAAAGTTTCAGATTTTCGGATCAGACTTTTTATTTTTCGGATAATCCAAATATTCGATATTTGAATTTTTTGGGGCTTTACTGGCCAACAGGACACAGCCCATACTTCTTTTCTTAAAAAAAAACCACAAAAAGAATGTAGTAGATCTTCTAAATCTACTGCCGCCACACTACTACAGACTACAGTTGAACTTCTTCATTTTTCTTTTCTACTTTTCATAACACAAAGTAAAAACTCTATTTTCTTTTAGCATAATCCAACAATAGATCTGCAAATTGATGAATGTGAAATGGAATAAGCGATAAAAAAAAAGAACTCAAATAGAAAATCAAATGAAAATATGAGTTCATGGGATGTCGGATAGAGAAAATTACTAATGCTCCATTAGTGGCGAGGGGACGATCAAGGTCAACAGCGAATATTGTCCATTTTTGTTGGTATATGGCAGTTGGACAATTAGGAGTAGCATTTAGGGTGTTTTTGCAAAAAGAAAAAAAAATATATACTTATCGGATTTAGGTATCCGGATACCCGATCTGAAAATCCAGATATTCGACTTTTCAGATATTCAATTTTTTCGGATAGGATACATATCTTATTTTTCCTGATCTGAATTTTCGGATGTCTAGATTTTCGGATCGGACGGATTCGATATCCGAAAATGCACACTCCTAGCATTGAGAGCCATTGACGCCCTTAAACTAAGTTGCATGCACGTGATGCTAGACACAAATCTTGAACCCCCCACGTGAAATTTCTTCAATGACCAATACACCCAATTATCTCCAATCTTCATCACATCCATTATGTACAAGTACAAAACTGCCCTTAATTCACACGCCACATTCTACTACCAAACCAAGGACAACACCGTAAATTACACTCGGCCCATGTTATTAATGCACCACAAATGGTTTTTGATTTTCTTTGCAAACCCCTTTCTTTCAACCATTTAATAAATTTAGAATGGCCCATCTTCTACTTACTCTACTTTCTCTCCTACTCTTCTCCTCAGTCAACAGCCAAACACCACCACAACCATCACCATCACCATCTCCACCATTATCAGGCCCAGCCCAAGAGTTCCTCGAAACACACAACCAAGCCCGGGCCCAAGTAGGGGTAGGCCCACTAAAATGGAGCCCAAATCTAGCAAACGCGACGGCCCGTTTGGTGATGTATCAGAGAGTGAAAAAAAACTGCGAGTTTGCGGACATGAGTAGTAGTAAAATCAGGTATGGGACCAACCAACTATGGGCCCAAGGTGCAGCGGTGAGCCCAAAAACGGCGGTGAATGCATGGGTGGCAGAAGAGAAGTACTACAATCACACGAGTAACTCTTGTGTAGGTAACCGACAGTGTGGGGTCTACACGCAGGTGGTGTGGCGGAAGTCGATGGAGTTGGGGTGTTCACAAACTAGCTGTGTTAAAAATGGGTCGTATTTGACTGTTTGTTTTTATAATCCACCTGGAAATATTGTTGGGGAAAGCCCATACTAATATTAATTAAGCCACTAATAACATACTTCTATGTTCGCGCTATTATTATTGTTTCGATCTCGCTAACGGACGCCCCGGGGCGCTAAATAAGAAATATATTGTTCTATTTAATTACTCATATTTATACAAAATAATAGAATAATATATAATTCCAATGCAAAGCATTAATGTTTTTCAATAGGAAAGGGAAAAACATTTAATTCCAATACAAAACATTTAAATGCATTGCATTGGAATTATACATTATTATATTATTTTATATAAATATGAGTAATTAGGTAGAACAATATATTTCTTATCTAGCGCCCCCGGGGCGTTCGTTAGCTTTTGCCTTATTGCTATTGTTATTGTTATTATTATGTTTGTAATGTAAGTTTGATACTCCTCGTGGAGGGCCAATAATGTATCTTGTTTTGAATAAAGTTTAGAAATAATAATGAGGTTTTTGTTGAGTAGTACTTGAGTTTGCCTTCAATTTACTTCCCCTTCGTCCTCTAAATCTGATATGCCTCATATAGGTAATAGTACACTGTACAATGTACATGTATAACATGTATGGTGGTTTTCAAAATAGTGGCAACACTTTGAATATCAGTATCGCGCTTTATCATGAACAACTTTGATATATAAATCACATTTTTAACCTTTTATTGTATTAGTTGTTCTATTTTGACTTATGCACATTATACTATCTCTGTTTTTTTAGTTGCAATTGTTTTTTGGCACTATTCATCAACCAATTTTGTTAAGTACTCTCGCACCCTTATATAAGAGAAAACATAGTTAAGTGGGGTCTGGTTAGATTCGTCTCAATGCGATGATTTCAAATATCAAATTTTTATAATTTTTACTTACACCCAATATGAGATATTAACGTTCAAATAAGTATCTCAGTAAAGGTGAAAAAACAAATGTTGAAACTAAAAAAACAGAGGAAGTGTGTAATGAGTTTTCTATTGTGTCTTTTTCTGAATTTTTTTAGCTCTTCTACTATTAGACCTTATTTGAATTTATCTAAACTTATTTTTTCTAATAAGAACTGAAAATAGGTGAAAAAAATAGGCCATAATAGACAACCTCCACATTGTGCTTTAACTCTTTGTCCTATACTGTGTATAATTGTATAGTTTCTCTAAAATCTCAACCAAATGTCATCCACTCTTTCAAATGTCGATCTTTCTATCGCTATTTCTATATGGCACGCACTATCTTCAACTATGTGTTAATATCATCTTCACCGACAGATTTGGAAAAAAGAAAATCTAGGTTGGGTGAAAATTAAGAGTTGATCGGGTGGGTGAAATAACTAGGCAAGCTCATTTTGGGGGTCTTTTTGAGTTTGACTTGTTGGGATTATGTTTAATTAAGTAAGATATCTGAAAGTTTGGCAAAATACCCTTTTAAAAAAAGTTTGGCATAATAGGATTATATATTATATACTCCTCCGTTCTTCAATCAATTTCACTATCCTTAATTGGACATTTGGACCTTAACTCATTGTTGTATTTAATTAAGTACAATATCTAAAAGTTGGCAGAGTAGAGTATTTCCTTGTCGTTCAATTATATGTCCCCTACTATAATACCCTACACCGCCTAATCCCACTAAGTTAACACATGTACATCAAAGTTGAATTTGCTCATCCTTTTAAATGCAATTTGTAGTGATTCTCTATATGTATCATTAAGGGAATCCCAAATTTTAGTAGTAGGATTGATTCAAAAAGACGACTCGATCCAATTTTGTAATTGTGGTACGTAAAAATCTAAAATTGTATGTAATTATTTGTAAAGACATCTTAGACTCTTATGGTTAATTACAAAGAACAAAAACCTTGAAATTCTGTGATAAGTTCTTGTGGCTCTAGTTCTCTATCTCTCCCCTCGTGCAAAACTTGGATTATATGATGCAGTTGATGGTTAATAGAAGTGAGTAAGTGACTAATGAGTCATGTGTTGATCATTTTGGCAAAATTAGAGGTGATCAAGATGAGTCTGGCCCGCAAGCACGACCGGACCCGAAAATGGGTGGGGTTTTTGGCACGATTTTTAGGCTCTCGGTCCAAAAAAACCCACTAGGCCCGGCCCGAGATACCGGCTTTGGCTCGAGCTTTGGCCCGGCCCGCGGTTTTGGCCCTAAACGGGCTACTTTTTTGCCAAAGTCCGACCCATGATGATCACCTCTAGACAATATATATTCTAGAGCTATAGTTGGAGCGTACAAAAAAGTTCTTTGGGGAATCATCTCTGTTTATGATATCGAGAAATCTTACTGAATTAAAAATTAAAGAACGGAATTCAGTTTTTACGGCATGAGACTGCTAGATCATTAGCTTACTTGACCTGTTCCCTCATTACTTTTGCGACCCCGCACCAGTCTATTGTTTGAGCGATCGCTCGGATAGATTTTATAGTCCATTTTACCGTGCGTGGATCATTTGTAGTGTCATAGTGTGGTGTGAATGTGTGATAGTTATAACGTACAGTGTGTTCACTCCCAATTGATGTTTGGTTAGGTGATTACTAAATTTGATTCATATCTCCCTTTTCTTTTGCCTTAGTAATTTTCGCATTACACTTAGTCAATCGTCTTAGATATGTTGTTAAACATTTGGCGTCAATCAATATTAGTTCTTCACAAAATAAGAAGACTTAAATTGTAGAGCTTAGGTGCAGTGAATGCATAAAACTACATTTATTTATCCAACAGAAGAAGCGTCATAAGCCAAACAGAAATCGTAGCTTACTACTTAGTAGTACTAATTAGTGGGAGAAACTAATACTACTAGCTATCACGTATCATTAATACTAATGTACAGTAGTAGTAGATTATTTGTGTTGTTCAAGGAACCCCAGCACCAGCAGCAGCAGTAACTTTATGATCAGTAGGTATTTTCCGAGTTCTGATTGCTCCAATGCTCGAAGATGGATGAGCTTGAGCCTGATCAGACGCGTCGTAAAGTACTATACATTGGCTCTGACAACGATCCTTACCACAGAACTCAGAAGTTCTGCCGCAGTAACCAGACATGATGCAGCACAATCCATCTGGACAACTGCTGTTGTGCGCCAATCTCCCGCAGCGAAAGGCTGTTGATGATTTCCCCATCGAAACGATCATCATCAGCATCATAACTACTGCAATACTCTCTTTGGTCTTCATCATTATCTCTCAGACTATTTTTATGGGAAGATTTGTCAAAGATGCTGTCTCTTTTTTTTTTATCCAGATGAGCCACGAAGGCAGTACAAAGAAGGGGACGGGGGATTCGAACCTGTGACCTATCTTTCACAGCATCAATCTTAACCACTAGGCCAAGACATCCTTGGTCAGAGATGCTGTCTCTAATATATAGAGATCAATGGGCGGATCAAATGTTAGACGAAACGTGTCGAAAAGAGATGGTGTCAAGTGTAAACCGAATAGAGGGAAGAGGTGGGCATTAGCCATGCACCCATGCCAGTAGTGTAATGGCTCTGCTCGGCGCTGGCGCCAATGGTAAGTAATGTTTGGTTGCTGAAAGTAGTAGCATGAAACCAGGGGTTTGTTTTGTTTACTAGTGTAGTAGTGTACTGCTACTCTTTGTCTGCTGTATTGTACAGCTTATGATGAACGTATGCTCTTTTGATATATTCTAGTTATTGTCACCTGATCTCGACCCTCGTGTGTGGCATTGATGTGAATGTCCACACTATAGGTGGGTGGGAGTTTGAATCTCATTTCTAGATTCCAAAATCAGGGTTTTGAGTAATAGTAGTATAATTAAGGGTTATGCTATATGTAGCCCTTAGGGTTGCATATAAGACATAAATACATTACTTAAAATGGAAATAAATTGTGAATTTATTGAAAAAATATACATGAACCGGTGTAATAAATGATCAATTAATGCAACTTATTTCCATTTTTAGCTTCTTATATGCAGCCCTAAGGGCTGTATATAAGACATAAATACATTACTTAAAATGGAAATAAATTGTGAATTTATTGAAAATATATACATGAACCGATGTAATAAATGATCAATTAATGCAACTTATTTCCATTTTTAGCTTCTTATATGTAGCCCTTAAGGCTATATAAGGGCTGCATATAGCTTTTCCCATTAATTAATTGGTTCTAGTTTTCAAAATTTGTAATCAATATTGAATCCTATTACAGTTCTACATTTAGGTGGATAGAGAGGAGTTGTTTTATCAAAATTATAAAAAAAGTAGGGGGGGAGTCATAATTCTGAAACCTAATCTGTAATCATAAGGAAGAAATAGTGATATATGCTTGTAATTTGACTAAAACAGTAAAACAAGAATTCAACCATATTCATTTACCCACTACCTTTGAATTTAACGTATCGATTAATTTTATCTTTATATTCTTTCATTTCATTATAATTGTATCATTTCTCATTTTAAGGAGTTTCACATTAATTGTATTAGCTAGTATTCTCTATTTGGCTTTTGGTTTTTGGCTTTCGACTTTGTAATTGTTTTGAGGTCCTTCAGGCATTGGGGAGACCCTTCCTAGAAGGTGTACCTCCCTAACTCCTAAGTGTTTATTATTTTGTTTTGAATGAGATTATAAAATTTCTTCTTTAATTTAACATATAAAAAAATGATTATTATTTATCTCTTTTTTTTATCACATGAAACCCTTTTGTTTCCTTTTTTATAGCTCTCTTTTTATCCATGAGGTTCCTTGTAATGTGTGCCAACCTGATCATGCAATAATTTCTGTACAAAGGAAGTATTAAGGAAAAGTGAAGTAGGACACTTGTTTACTTGAAATAATAAAGGCACTTGTTTTAACAACTACTGGAGATGGATTTACTCATGGGCCCAAGTAAGTTTGGCTCGTAAATAGGCAATTATATAAAGGCCCAAAATAAGTAGATTATCAAAACAAAAATGGTGTATCGACTATAATAGTCTCTATCCATCGGTGCAGAAATTGTTTTGGATTATTTATAATTCTTGGGGTTAATATGTGAGTCACTTGACATAGATTGATGTTAATGGGCTTAATAGTGATTGGAAGTCGGAACCAGAAGTCTGGATAAAGTGCATGTGTGCAGAGCCATATTTATAAAGAAAATTAACATGAACAATCCCAATTTTTACATGTCTTTCAAAAACATCTTAATTTTAGATTATTCTAAAATAATCTCAAGTTTAGTGTATACCTTTTCAAAATAATTCGATTGTTACTTTTCCCACATATCATTGACCTAAATGGACTCGTGAAGTCAGCTGAAAATACGAGTTTAAATTATTATGAGAAAGGTCCCTCAATTTTTGGGATTATTTCTAATTAATTCAAATTTGGGCGTGGGAGTTGAAATCATTTATGTCAATTTTTCTAATTTATAAAGTTTTTTCTATTATATATTTTTTCCTATGGAAAGGATGAAAGCTACTTCTCAATATCTTTCTGTTTTTGTAGAGACAAAATCTCTGTATCAAAGAATGATTTTAATGGCTATAGCCCAAAAAACATTCATATTACATTGGTTATTAACTTTAGAACGAACATAAATTGTCTATGGAGGATTGGAAGTAGCTTGTTCAATTTTACGTTACCTAGTAAATCGCTACTTAAGATAGTGGTTATTACCTAGGAATATTATTTACCATGGTAAGAAAAGCTGATTTTCACCTGAACTTACAAAAAGAATAACAAAATAATTCAGTTTAATACGAAAATGCTATGTATCCTCTAGAGTTTCAAAATAAATCTACAGGGTAGAGTTTAAGCAATATCAACCATTGAATAAAAAATCAATGGCTCATATATTATCTTTCCAAAATCCCCCCTAATTTTTCTCATCAAAATCCACCCCCTAATTTTTTCCTCCCACCAATATTAGCCCTTAATTTTAAAATGTATGGTTTAGATACAACTCTACCTTATTAAAACTCTAGAGGATCGGACTCCACTGTGTATTGTTTTTTTAGCAATATCGAGGAACACCGATTTCAGTCACACAGCAAAACTTATTTTTGGAAAAGTAGTGATTATGTTTCTATTGAAGTAAAATGCATATACTTCCTCCGTTCCAATTTAGTTGTGACACTTTCCATTTTAGGAAGTTTCAAATTAGTTGTTACACTTTCCATTTTGAGTAATAACTTCTCTCTCTCCTATCACATGGGACCCTTTGTTTTATTTCTCTATCTCTCTCCTCTCCAAAAATTGTCTAGGAGTCCGTGATTTGAAAAGTGTCACAACTAAATTGAAACGGAGGAAGTATTACATATTGTAAAACAGTAGGATGACATAGAATAAAACAACAACATTATTAGTGTACGTAACAAGAAAGCCACGATCATAACTTAAAGGAAGTACTCTCTTAAGAGCTTATTTCTAATAACAAAGCCATAAACTAACGCAAAACGATTTTGCGCATGATTCAACCAGGCCAGTTGATCAGGTATTCAAGGAGCTTCAGCTTTAGCTCCACCAACTTGAGCATCAGGAACATTTTTGCCACTTTGAGGAACATCAGTAGTAGTAGATGGTTGGACTTGCACCTGCTCATCAGGCGCCACAAGCCTACACTGGCTCTGGCATTGTCCACGCCCACAATACTGAGACGTGCTGCCACAGTACCCATACTGGCTGCAGCACAGCCCGCTAGAACAGCGCGCACCGCCCGCTTGCCTACCGCACTGGAAGGCCATTGATATCTCCACCATCATCATTGCCATGATCACCATAACAATCACACAACTCCTAAACTTCATCATTTTCTTAGGAACAAAAATAGGAACAAAAATAAACTTTTGTTTTGTTTTGTTTCTTATTGATCGCCTTACTTTTTAGTTGTAATTTCTTTATGATTGTGAAATGTGATGATGGATGAACTAGTATTTATAGGGGTGTAATGTATTTGGATAATATTGGAGAGAATGCAATTATGTCATTTGTGCATGATAGGATTGTATTTGTTTGACTGACAAATGTCGAAGAAGTGTGCAAAGAACGAAACAGATGGCGGCGAGGGGCGGCACGAGCTGTTGTTCCTTGACTGTTGGATATTGGAAGTCAGTGATGGTGGTTCTGCAACTCTCGGCGGACGGATAAGTGGTCATATAAGAGACTGATAAGTGTTGTGCTCAACTCAAGGAGTCAATGCAGGCTGCTCTAGATGTCTTATAGTAGGACTATAAGAGTTATTGTACTGATCCATTATAACTAGCCTTATATGCACGTATCCGTGCGAAGTCGAAGGATGAGTGATAACTGCTTTGCATTTTGTTTGATCGTTTTTTCTCTTTTTATTTATATTTATAAACTTAATAAAGTGCTAGGTATTGTAGTTTTCTTTTTCTAGTTAGGGGTATATTGGTCAAAAATGGTGGACACCAAGGTCCTCAAGAGTTCTCATATATAATAGAGATTAGTTCTGTTAGGCTTTGACACAAGTTACTTTGATGTCTTAAACTTGGGCCTGTATAACTCGAAGTTTTTGGGCTTTTTAAGGGGTCACTTATTTTGGGCCTTTGTAACATATAGAGCATGACTTCTGTTTTTATTACTTCATCATCATGACGTCCCTTCTACTTTTTTTTATAGCAATAATGACTTTTTACTCCTGTGCAATCAACGAGCTTTTTGTTAATTAACAATTAACATGACGTGTGTGTTACTATAAATCTATAATAATTTTATATTACAGTTTTGGGTTGTACATGGAGACAATAAGGTCAAGTAATTAATAGCAGCAACATGTAGATATATCATAATTCTAAATCATACATGATATGCTTGTATTAGCGCTACGTGATTGGCGGAGGTGGGGCTAAGCTTATAGAAGAAGTGCTCGTTATGGAAAGAAAAGAAAATTGGAAAGAGGGTGGAATTTGGAAGGATGAAATATGTAACAGAAATTGAGCCCCAATATTTTGAAATATTATGCATATCTTAAAATACATAAACAATCAGAAATTGAGCCCCAATATTTTGAAATATTATGATTTCATTTGTTAGTAGAGGACATTTTATATTTAAGTAGTAAGTTAGTAGATGTTAAATGAGCTTTTGTTAAGCCCTCAGGTAATCAAGTAGCTCATGTGCTTGCATACTATGATCCTTTGGAAGTCGGTCACCGTAGTTGGGAAGACGATTTCTGGAGAATATTGTTAATCTTGCTGTTGTTGATCTTTTAAAATAGTTCCCCTTGGGGTCCCTTTCAAAAAAAAAAAAAAAAACATAAACAATCATACTAAGACCAATTTTTTACACCCAAAAATATTAAGACTAACTCTTGAAATATATTTTAAAAAAACAACTAACTGTTCTTTTTTTTTCATTTCTAGAGGCATTAGCATGAGAACAAAATGTCAATTGTCAAGTCATGTATGATGTGATATGCCATATTGTCAAGGTAAAGGCTAATATGAGGTGGAATAAATATGATTGTGATAATAGATAGATAAAGAGTACGGATGGCACCTATCCAGCTATCATATACTTCCTCCGTTCTATAATAAGTGAAACACTTATTATTTTAGAACGTTTTAAATACGTGAGACATACCTTAAATGGAAAAAAGAAAAGTGACAAAATGACAAGAGTATCCATCACAAACTTGTGTAGGTTTGCTTTTCTCTCTCCTCCTTTTGATAATGTAAGGGTATTTATGACTTTTTGGCTTTTGAAAGTGATGTTTATTAAATCTTGTGCCCAATTCCTATGTTCAGGCCCGATCTTGACCTTTTTGGGGCCCTAGGCAAAATATGAGATTGGGGCCCCTTAAAAAATGCAATTTATAATAGAACAAATTAAAAACATATGACGGCAGTTCTATTAAAATAAAACCGTTGTTTAAGCGAATGCAATCTTACAAATAAATTTACCAAAAACAAATTGTTCAAGCAACTCATATACTATCACTTAATATATGATACTAAAAAAATGATAATTTCAGAGAATGATAATTTCATAGAATGAAATGAAATGATAATCTCAGAGAATGCACATAAAAACTTGCTGTGATAATTTCAGAGAATGAAATGAAATGAGAATTTCAGAGAATGCACATAAGTAAACTTGCTGTGATAATTTCAGAGAATAATATGCCCGCCTAACATTTGATTAAAAAGATACTTCCACATTCATAATAAACCTATACGAGCATCAAGTACCATAAAATTAAAAATGCAATAAAGCAATATCCAACAAAAGGAAAAATAGAAAGAAAGAGATCCTCAATAGTCATTACCTCGTGTCAATTGCTTTGGACTTCACCGTTTTCTCGACCTCGTCGACGCTGGACTTTGTAGTACCCCCGACTGATTCCTCCTAAGCCATTGTTGTTGCTGTTGCATCTGCTAGTTCTACTGGTGCTGCCGTTGCATATATTGCTGTTGCTCATAATCACAAAATGTTGTTGTTGTATTTTGGATGATTCGAGTGCGAAAAATAGATGATAATTGAATTCGAATCGGATGATTTCGGAAATGATAAATTAGGGTTTTATCATGGTAAATTCAGAGGAAGGAGAGAGAAAATAACTGAAGAGTGAAGAAGATGAAGCGTTTGGACTTTGGAGGTTTGGGACTTGGGTTTGAGTGTTTAATTTGACAACACTTCTTCTCTTTCTTCCCTAGTTTCACGCGCCTTTACTTCCAGAAATATTGCCAACGATTTTTTTTTAAAGACTGGGCCCCTTGTATGCGTGGGCCCCGGGCCATTGCCCCTCCAAACAAGGCTCAGGGCCGGGCTGCCTGCCTATGTTTCACTTATTATGAAACGGATGAAGTATATCACATGTATGGAGCAAGGTATGTAATGGGTAGGATTGTATGAACTATGAAATGGTGGGTAAGACACATGCACCTCCATCTTGCGATCTTGTAGTACCCGCTCTTTTATGATCCACTTTTTCAATGGTAAAATGAAAGAGTGATGATCCAATTTTATTTAAGCTAGGTATATATAAATACTTTTATAGTAGTATTTTAAACAAATTAACTTTCATCATCTGCTGTATACAACCAACAATTTCCTTTTCTCATAATCATATATGCATTATTATGGTCTAATATTCCTTCAGAAGAAATTTTATTTTTAATGGCCGCGGATGCTCTATGTTTGTAAGCACTATTTTGTGAAAGAGAGAAGCACATGAGCAAGTTGGATATGACAAGCTAAGGGATTCCTAGCTAGTCAACACATACTGGCTTAGCTTTGTTAGGATACCGACCTTTTTTTTTTGTTTTTGTTAAAATTAGGATACCGACTTAAACTATTCCCTATAAGGCTGTAATCTTAAAATGATGTATGGTCTCGCCAATCCATATTTTCTGTCATACTATTACGTTTCACGATTGTGTGATTGTGTCAATCATGAATATTAATTTATGCTTTTACTAAGACTTTATTGTTTATTTTAATATATATTTTCTCTGTCTTTTAGTGGTTTTATTTTGACTTTTTACATTATTTTTACAGTTCACTTTAATCGTCATATGCCATTATTTATACTAGTACATAATAAAAAACAAAAATATGTTGAATCTCGTGAAATATATATTCTCAAAATATATATTCTCTCACAATTTTACAATTACGCAATTAAAGAGATAAAAAATTTGCAAGTTGACAAATGTATCAAGTCAGACTAGAACAACTAAAAAAGGAAGAAAATTTTAGATCTCTAGAATGAATTGATGTAAATGTATAGCATACTTAAATCAATACTTTGAAATAGAGCTAATATTTTGGCCCGGGCAATGCCCCGAGTCAGTTACAATTATCAAATATGTTATTATTCATAAATTTTATAATTGATTTTATTAGCTGTTTGTAATAATCTGTCTAGCGCATAGGTTGTTTTTTTTTAAAAAAACTTCTAAGTAATTGGGGATAAGAATAACATTTTCAATCGAATTGGTAAGAAAATGTTATTACCTTGATAAAAGTGTTAGTGATCATATAATTAAGAAAATAGCTTGTCTATGTCTTTATAGTACATATAATTTTAAGACTTTATCATGTTTTACTTTGAAACATTAACCATTGAAATTGTAGTGGCTTGGTGGTTAAACTCTCACATTTCATTTCAATGATCATGTGTTCGATTCCTAGTAGCTACACATTGTTAGTATTTTTTAATGAGATCATAAACATGTGTATTAGAAGCTTGAGAAGAGAGCCACGTGGCACATGTAGGAATATATAGATGCATATAGCGGAATTTCAGGAAACAATTTCCTAACATCTATCATAGGATCGCAAACATAATCAAACATATGAATCATTCAATAGGGATTAAATATCAAACCTTTGTAGCGTGATTTCCCTGTTGTATGCAAGCTTTGAAGATCCGAGAGCCCCAAGTGTTGCTCCTCTAATCAGTCCACGAGCACCAGTTGAACACCAACGTTTGCTAGAACGGAAGAGAAGAAAATCTCTTGCTTTTGATGGTATAGGCACCGGTTTTTAGGAATAGGATTTAGGGTTTCTCCTTCTCTCTCTAGTGAAAAGAAACTGACTAATGAACTGATTACCTAAACCCTAATATTATATCCTATATATAATAGAAGAGTCATAGGTTAGCTAGGAGAACTAATTCTCCTCCTATTCCCCTTTGGACCGGCCCCAATCCTAATCCTAAATGGATTTGGATTGTTTTGTCCAACTTGTGCTACAATGTGTGACCTCATAGGATTAATCTATTTTAGTTATAGGCCCAATCAATATTGTCCTATTAATCATATTTATTCTCTAGCAAGTAAATACGATTACTAAAATAATTAACTTTATTATCTTCATAATAACATTCCTATTTATATTTAGTAATTGCCGGAATGTCTAAGGACATATTCCTTCAATCTCCCACTTGTCCGAAGACAAGAGCGCAATGATAAATTCCTTAAGTCACTTAATGTCAAATTTGATAACACAATGTTATTCTCAAATTTTGTTCCTTGATCGCTGAGTTCGAACTGCTCAAATAAAGATTAACTCCTTAATCCTATTTCGCATGGCCATGCAATTTTCCAGTTCTCGCTCATCAAGAGGCCCAGACACCATTCCTATTTTATAGGAGGACTTATCCACTCTTGTATGACCATAACTCCCACTCAATTCCTAGCCCACCTGATCACAGCCTTTATAACCTCCTTTTACGGCGCGGCGTTTAACAGTGTCAAAGTTAAACTAATTATATTGTGGTTATTAAGACATACTCATGTCTAAGGAATCCACTAAATATAGTAGTTTGATTCTACTTTTAGAATCTAATTAGGTCAAGTCTCAATGTATCAACTATACATCCATATAATCAATTAGACATCTCTATGTCTCCATAGCCCATGGAACTGCGCTATCAATTAATTATATACTAGTCTTTTAAATAAATCACTTATGTCCAATTTAGTGATTTAGACTAGGGACTTTAAATAAAATGTGATTTCCGTTCACTTTATAGGGTTCCATTATCAAAACGTTTTCGATAATCCTATTTGAAAACACAAATTATTTGGACATTTTATTTAATACTAAACCAAGCAATTAAATAAGAACGAAATTTTATTGATAAACATTCAAAGCATAATAAATGTCTTTACAATTGTAAACATGAAGTAAACAACCTAAAGCCATTCTCCCATATGCTTAAGCCCCATAGACCTAATATGACACTCATGCTTAGGTTGAGCAAGCGGTTTAGTCAGAGGATCTGCTACGTTATCCTCAGTATGAACCTTGCTTACTTTCACATCCTCTCTTGTAGTTTTCTATCTCGAACCTTTCAAGAACCTTATCTTTATAAGTCTCTTGACTAATCAGTCAGCCTTTACGACCTATCTCTATAGATCTTTATTCCCAATCTGTACTCAGCCTCTCCTAGGTCTTTCATAGAGAAACAATTTTTAAGCCATTCCTTGACTGACTCAAGCATGGTCTTATCATTTCCTATGAGAAGTATGTCATCCACATACAAGACCAGAAAAGTAATACTACTCCCACTTAACTTCTTGTATACACAAGATTCCTCTTCATTTATGAGAAAGCCAAATTTCTTGACTGCCTCATCAACTCTGAGGTTCCAACTCCTTGATGCTTGCTTTAGTCCATAAATGGACTTCTTAAGCTTGCATACCCACCCTGGATTTTCTAGATCTTCAAAACCTTGAGGTTGTGTCATGTACACATCCTCTTTCAAGAACCCATTCAAGAAAGCGGTTTTGACATCCATCTGCCATATTTCAAATCTTTGAAAGGCAGCAATCGCAAGGATTATCCTAATGGACTTCAGCATGGCTACTGGTGAGAAGGTTTCATCATAGTCAATACCATGAATTTGTTTGAAACCTTTCGCCACCCACCTTGCTATGAAAACACTAATGTTTCCATCCTTGTCTGTTTTCAACTTGAAAATCCATTTGCATCCAATGGGTTTTACCCCATCAGGCAAATCAACCAAGTCCCATACTTGATTTTCAGACATGGAATCCATTTCAGATTTCATGGCCTCAAGCCATCTTTCGGAGTCTTGACTATCCAAAGCATCTTTGTAGCTAGTAGGCTATTCTGATTCTAAAATCGTTATTTCAGAACTTTCAGTCAAAAGGAAATCAATATATCTCTTTGACGGAATGATGGTCCTACTAGACCTACGTTGGGGAACAACAGAAGAAGTTTCTACCTCACTAGGTTGAGTATCTCCAAGTGGGACGGTAGGAGGTACGTGAATTGAATGCACCATCTCCTGAGCATTTTCATGCCGTGCCGCCTCTGATGAGGTGTTAACCTCATCCATTTGTTGCTCATCTCGAACTTCTTCGAGATATACATTTCTCCCACTTGTTTTTCTAGAAATAAACTCCTTTTCCAGAAAGACACCATTACGAGTAACAAACACTTTGTTTTCGCTTTGGTTGTAGAAGTAGTATCCCTTAGTCTCTTTTGGGTAACCCACAAAAGACATTTATCGGATTTGGGTGAAAGCTTATCAGAAAGACAATTTTTGGAACCCCATATCCTTAGAAAAGACAATTTTGGAACGTTTCCTGTCCACATTTCATATGGTATCTTTTCACCTACTTTGGATGGTGCCCTGTTAAGTGTGAATGCCGCTGTTTCAAGCGCAAATCCCCAGAATGAAATAGGAAGATCAGCAAGACTCATCATGGATCGAACCATATCAAGTAGAGTTCGATTCCTTCTTTCAGAAACGCCATTTAACTGTGGTGTTCCTGGCGGAGTCCATTGTGAAAATATTCCACAATCCTTCAAATGATCACCAAATTCTTGAGATAAATATTCACCACCACGATCGGATCGTAATGCCTTAATTTTCTTCCCAAGTTGGTTTTGTACTTCATTCTGGAATTCCTTAAATTTTTCAAAGGATTCCGACTTATGCCGCATGAGGTAAACAAATCCAAATCTGCTCACATCATTGGTAAAAGTAATGAAGTAACTGTACCCTCCCCTAGCCAACGTACTCATGGGTCCGCACACATCTGTATGTATGAGGGCTAAAAAGTCATTGGCCCTTTCACTTCAACCTGTGAAAGGAGACTTTGTCATTTTCCCCATCAAGCCAAGCTCACAAGTATCAAATGATTCAAAATCAAATGATTTGAGAATTCCATCTTTATGAAGTTTCTCAATGCGCTTTGAACTTATGTGGCCTAATCGACAATGCCATAGGTATGTAGGGTTTGAATCATCTGCTTTATGTTTCTTGCCGTCTATGTTATAGATGTGGGTTTCTAAGTCTAGCACATATAAACCATTTGATAACTTGGTTGAGACATAGAATAAATCATTCAAATAAGCAGAACAACAATTATTCTTTATTTGAAATGAAAAACTTTTCGAATCCAAAACCGGAATCGAAACAATATTCTTGGTAATAGTTGGAACATAATAACAATTATGGAGTTCTAAACTAAACAAGAAGGCAAAAGTAGACTACAATCCCCATAGCCAAATCAGCAACTCGTGCTTAACCGCCACGTGGAGGTCCACTTCTCCTTTCCTCAACATTCTACTTCTTTTTAGTGCCTGCACATTACAAATAATGTGAGATCCACATGCAGTATCAAATACCCATGATGTAGAAGTAGATAAGTTAATCTCTATAACATAAATACCTGAAGTCGAAGCACCAGTCTTCTTATCTTCCAGATACTTGGGGCAATTCCTTTTCCAGTGACCAATCTTGTGGCAGTGGTAGCACTCATGTAGTGCTGCTACTTTTGCCTTAGGAGTGGTTTGTGGCTTAGAAGTATCTTCAGTGGCAACAACCTTGCCCTTGTTCTTCTTATTAGGAGCCCCTTTCTTCTTGAATTGCTTGCCCTTCCTAACCATAAGAACATCCTTATGTTCAGGTTCAGCAGGCAAGCTCCTTTCACTCGAGTTAGCATACCATGCAGCTCTTGCAAGGTAGCCTCCCCTCCTTGCATGTAAAAATTCAACTGAAAATTTTGAAAATTTTCGTGCAAGGATTTGATCACAATATCGGTTGCCGGTTCCGGGAGGGTAAGGGAAGCCCAATTTTTCCATGATCTGAAAATGTCCAATCATATTGAACACATGCGGACCAACGGGTTTTCCTTTTCCAACTTGCACTCCAACAACTTACCAGTGAGCTTCAAACCTCTCCAATCTAGCATTCTTCTGAAACATAGTTTTCAGCTGCTGGAGGATGGAGTAGGCATCCAGACCATCAAAACGCTTTTGAAAGTCTGGCTCCATGCAAGCAAGCATCAGACATGTTACTTGCACAGAATCAGCCTCTAGGGTTTGCCTTGTTCTCTGTTCAGCTATAGTAGCATTTTCTGGCAGGGGTTCAGGGAGAGGATTGTCAAGAACTTTTTCTCTTCCTTCAGCTCTGAGAACGATTCTCACAGCCATTTCCCATTCTAGGAAGTTATGTGCATTCAGTTTGTCATTTTCGAGTAAATAGCGCAAATTAAAACCGGGAGTGTTGTTGTTGTTTGAACGAGACATGATAACTACAACAAAAGAATATTTAAGCAAGATACAATTAATGTTTATCAAGAAAGCAATAATTAAACAAATTTTAATTACTACTACCCTTTATTCAAAATGAAAGTCCCCTATTGAATAAAGAAATAACCAAGATCCCCTTCCACTACAATCAAACGGACTTTGGCCCTGCCTTCAATTTATAGTAGTTGAGGTAAGTAAACACTTTACTAATTATAACTAATTATAATTCTTGGTAGACAGGTTAACAACTCCTTGTTTACTCCTATCTCTTAGCTTCAAAACCCAAAACTTTGTCTTTTGATGATTTTGTTGAGTTAAACCAAACATTAACATGTAAGTTTCAAAAACCTACCCTACTATCCCCGGAACTATGAGCAACACCCTGCTTTGGCAGAACCTATTACTCATGATCTAAGGCTTTATAGGTGTTGTTTGGGAAAGCAGTTAAACTCAACATTACTTTTGGGGACCTAAGTTTACTAATATGGTCAATTAATAGTGAACACATGAATCAATTAACCACAAAACAAACTTAGAAGCAAGCATTTAAACAAAATAAATGCAAGAGAATTATAAAAGCAATAATTAAATGATCTAGTATGGCCCCTATACTTAGGAAAATAACTAATCTTCATGAATCCTCCCTTGAATCTCCATGGATCACCATCCTTTAAACTCCTTGGATCCTCATGCTTGATTACATAATTTGAATTAAATAATAACGAAAATTTAAAGTTACAAAAATACAAACGATTCGCAGATCGTATTTAATTTACATTCAAATATAACGATTCGCAGATCGTATTTACTATCCTAATTTGGGCCATACTAGTCATAACATGCAAAATATAATATCATACATATTACATTAAACATCCACGCATTTATAATATCAAATAAAATAAACACAAACTATTTACTTATTAACAATTAATAAGCAAATAAAACATTCCATAATAATCGTAAAACTTAACAATTTTAAGCTAGTAATTATTTAGGAAACTTTATTATTTTCATTCAATTACTTATTTAAATATGGCAATAATCAGAATTATTCACATATTTGCAAACTAGGAAACTTTTGGATTTATGCTCAAGTTTAAAAATCAGATTTTCTATAAATTTTTTTTTTTTTTTATGAAGAGTTGACTTTTGACCGTTGACCAGCAGCACAAGGCTGCCAGTCAACAGCCAACCAAGATGTCAAGAAACCCCCCGATGGAAACGCACGCCGGGTTTAGCCACCACCAATACCATCACCTCACCAAGCCGCCAGCACGCCGGCGCTGCACACGGCGACTCCGACAGACACGCCGGACGCCGGCCAGGGCAAAACATGCCGGCACTCGCCGGTTGAAGCGCCGCCAGCGCGCACCAGCAGCCACACACGTCAAACGTGCGCTGCTGGTTGTGGTCTCCACCACTCGCGCCGCCTGTAACGCCCCTTTGCCGCCGACCCAATAACCCCCATTGTTGCTTCACCGGACCTCGTCGGTCAGTCCCAGCCGCGAGCCGACGCCGTCAGCAAGGCCGAACAGCCCCGCCAGCAACTCGCGAGGAGGGTTCAGCTGCGCACGTCGCACGCGCCGCGCCGACCCTGCCCTACCAGCACCAGCCATTACGCCATTTTCCGATACCTTTACCAGCCACCGTGGCTCCACCGATAGTGGTGGGGCCACCCAGCCATGGTTGGCTTTCCTCTTTAATTTATGTAACAATTTACATAAAATTAAACTAATCCTTATTCAACAATTGTTTAAAGATTAAGGATTTAAAATTAGGGTTTTAATCATCCGAAAATTATGGCAAAAATTTTGAATTCAAACAACAAATCTTAAACAAATTTTTAGAATTGTTGATATTAAATTTGAATGAATAATCTCCATTAAACATTAAATCTAACAAGAATTCAAAATTAGGGCAAAAATTCAAATTATATTCAAAAAATTCAGAAAATTAACAATTAAATTCCAAAAAATTCGAAAATAACTTTTAGGGTGATCTACTGAATTATCTTAACAAATAAAATCCAATATTTTAATTGTTATCCTTAAATTCTATGAATAATCAAATTAAACATAAAATTTAACCAAAATTCATAAATAATATGATAAAATTCGAAAATTAGTGGGAAAAATAATAAAATTATTTTCAGCCATCATATTATTCTAGATCTATGTGGGTGATGAACAGTAGATTTATTTAACAAATTAAAAATCAAATCTTTAATTGTTAACAAATTATTTCAATGATTAATCGAATTAAACATAAATAATTTTAAATCTAACAAAAATATTTATAAAAATCCGAAAATTTTAGAGTGAATAAACCAATTTATTTCGTCCCTAAAATAAAAATTTCGAAACTTTATAAAATTATTTGAGCATAAATCACAAATAAATCAATTATTTACAATTTCCAATCAATTAATATCGAATATCAATTATGCAAATTTAAGCCATAAATAAATCCTCCCTTAATTGAATAAAAAATAATAACTTTGCATACAATTATATGATCATATGAATATTATGAATTAGGCAAAACTGATACCACTGTAGGAATATATAGATGCATATAGCGGAATTTCAGGAAACAATTTCCTAACATCTATCATAGGATCGCAAACATAATCAAACATATGAATCATTCAATAGGGATTAAATATCAAACCTTTGTAGCGTGATTTCCCTGTTGTATGCAAGCTTTGAAGATCCGAGAGCCCCAAGTGTTGCTCCTCTAATCAGTCCACGAGCACCAGTTGAACACCAACGTTTGCTAGAACGGAAGAGAAGAAAATCTCTTGCTTTTGATGGTATAGGCGCCGGTTTTTAGGAATAGGATTTAGGGTTTCTCTTTCTCTCTCTAGTGAAAAGAAACTGACTAATGAACTGATTACCTAAACCCTAATATTATATCCTATATATAATAGAAGAGTCATAGGTTAGCTAGGAGAACTAATTCTCCTCCTATTCCCCTTTGGACCGGCCCAATCCTAATCCTAAATGGATTTGGATTGTTTTGTCCAACTTGTGCTACAATGTGTGACCTCATAGGATTAATCTATTTTAGTTATAGGCCCAATCAATATTGTCCTATTAATCATATTTATTCTCTAGCAAGTAAATACGATTACTAAAATAATTAACTTTATTATCTTCATAATAACATTCCTATTTATATTTAGTAATTGCCGGAATGTCTAAGGACATATTCCTTCAGCACATATATGGGAGAGTGCCATGTGGCACCGTTCCTTTGATAGGAACGTCTTTTCATATATATTTGTATAGATGTAAGGTTTTATCTCGATCTGTTAACTCTAGTGATCTTAAATATATTGCATGATTGCTCTTGTCACTCCGAAGAATAAGGTTTTGAACTATAGGTTTGGCGCAAAAGAAGAGGGAGAGAAGGATCTCGACTAAAGATGGCAATAGGATAACTCGACTTGACTTGACTTGACTTTGGGCTTGGCTAGGCCCTACACAGTATTCTTAGTTCTTACTTTGGTTTACCAACTTCCTTCTCTGTTATGGATTCAAATGTCACTTAGGAGTACATTATTAAATATGTGGACTAACAAATAAGATAGTTTCAATTGACATTAAAAATTTCAATTATGGGGTGTATCATAATATTCCAAACTTTGATTTGATTGTTTTCTTAATTAATAATATCAAGTTTTTCATGTCTATCTAATTTGGTGACTTATTACCTCTTTCACGTGTTATATTTTGATCATTTTGGAGGATCTGCCATCTCTTTATAATCTCTCCTCTCTCTCCTATACATCTAGGAGAATATTATTGTCAATTTTTTTAGGGACCACACTGGGGGCCCCTTGGTAAGAAGAAGGACGCTACTGGACCAGCATCTCTCGCAGGTAAGTCAGTCTAGCTACACAAGTCAACGCTTGAGAGTAAGGGAGGAATAAGGGAATCCCTACTCCCAAGCACAAGTAGGTAGTGGGATCCGATCTTGTTACCTCAAAGTTACAAGGTGAGTTCTCCACCACCTCCACCAAGCAAGCTTGGTTATATTATTGTCAATTAGAGCATGACACAAAGCTTTGTTTTTATATCTTCTACATTGACCAACTTTAAATAGGGAATAATATAGAAACGGTATGTAGCCTCAAATTTGGAATTATTTATAGATAAGTAGAACTTAAATTAATATAAAAAGACACCACAAACTTGGAATTTAAGGTGTCAAATTGTCAACTAAATTCAACATATGGTAATCCACAAAGAACTGTATCAGCGCAAAAAATAAAAGCACTACATATTTATGATCTATGTCATTCACTCTCAAAGCATCAATACTGTTAGGACTTAGGTCCATTATTATCAGCAGTTGCACTCTCGGCCTCACGCCAATCATGTCCATCTAATTGGCTTTTGTTTTATTAGCTATTCAATAATTTATATTATACAAATAAATGCATTATTTTTGTAGTTAAAAATTTACATGTACAATAGTACAAAATATATATGTCAGTCTAAATAATAATACTGCAAGCCAATAATTAACAAACTCCTTAGCCTACATATTTGAAATCAAGGACATACCTATCTACTTATTTTTGTAACTACTACGAGGAGTTTCCCACCGCCTTTGGCAAATGGACTAATCTCCCGCGGAAGTTTGCATGGGTACCTCGAAAGGTAGCATCCCTCCCAGCTGGGTTTTTTTCCATACCCAATGCTCGAACCCGATACCTTGGTTAAGGAGCGAGAGGCCCTTAACCACTCACGCCAACCCCAGTTGGTATACCTATCTACTTATTGAACGCACCAAAAGAATTGATACCATTATAGAGATTCTAATTCATCAACACTATGTTGGTAAATGTTTATTCTGTTTATGTACTCTTAGTTGATTGAATAAAGTTTTCCTTAAACGTTGGCAAGGGTACGCAAATCTGACAACGCCAATTATACATATAAATACAATACTTGGTGACTAAAGCAGTACCATTTTGCATTTTGGCATATGACAAATACTTGGTTGAAACTCAAAGATTTTGCTTTATGCTAAATAACCACGATTAGTAAATTAGACAATCACGCTTTTTCGCTAATTTTCTGACAAATAGATTAGAAAAGATATTCAACCCCCTTAGACGAGCCACATTGTTGTTTTCTCCTGCAATATGCTAATTGTTTTTATTACTTTTAAATGATTCAAATGGCAATTGATTACCACAGAGAATATAGTGCACTAACTATTATACTTTTCTTGTTCCATAATTATTGTGCTAATACGAGAGGTTGTTAGTTAGCTCAGAAACTTTCTCCCCTTTTTAAGCGATTGTTCACTTATTTTTAATTATATGTTGTCCCTTGGAATCTATATATTACTGATAGTGTATCACCTCACTCATATATGGTGAGTTCTATTCACTTATTTTTGCTAATTTCAACTTATTAGACCTTGTTAGTTCTTAGCTTAACCTTATCTGACTTATTAAATCTTATTTTGTGAGAGTGTCAGATTTTATTTATGCTTATTTTTGATGAAATGAACTTATTTGAACTTATCTAAACTTATTTGTTTTGATAAGGACTGAAAATAAGGTGAACAGAATAGGCATGTAATGGTTATAGACTTATAGTGGATAATTTCCTAAGAGAAGCAACGTAGAACAGTGGTCTAGTTATCGAATTTCAGGTGGAAGGCACATAATATTCATTGAGCTTACGCTTGTATTCCCCTTACTCAGCGGCGGATCCAGGATTTGTGAAATGGGAGTACGATTGCATGATGACCAATAAGACTCATTAAAAGCTATAAAAAATATTCAATATCATGGAGTGTTTCTACAACCTAGGGCACCAGTTCACACAAAATATAGAACTTCACTTAAAGTAATCAAATGAAGTATATATAATTGGTAATAGGTGGAGTATCATACTAATCTTATATCATTCTCTCCTTATTCTTTTAATGTGGGACAATTTTTTCCAACTCACATGTGTGCCAGAGGAGAATTTGACCATATACAAGTTTAATTGGGCTCCATTCTAAAACGAATTGGTAATACGTAAGGTGGAGTAGCTCGCGCACCAATCTTATAGGTTAGTCATTCTCTAATCTCCCCCATTTTTTCAATGTGGGACAACTAGTCTCAATTCACATGTGGATTGTACTTTTAACAATTAGAATCAAATTTCATCTATATTATTACTGAGTAAAACTCTATCCATAATAAATTTAAACAAAAAATTTAACCTTTGATCCACCATTGATGAAGCAACAACAGTATTCTTTGGACTCAATGAAGTGCTTTTCCACCGGAATTCTAGATCTAAAAATGGACCCTTTGTCTAGTAGTAATCACAAATCGAGACCCTGACCCTGATCATGAAAAGAAAAAGTAAAAGAAATTACTTGATGAAAATGCAATGAATATAATTGAATGGATTTCCATAGCAAATGCACGCTTCTATATTGAAACCATTTTAGGGTTTCTTTGGATTTCTAAGGACTTCTTTTCATTATGATTTTCTTTTACAAACCTTTTTCCAGTAAAAGCATTGCTTTTTGGAATTCAAAAGTTGTGGAGCTAAATTTGCCTCTTTTTTTTAATTATTGGCTTTTAGTCTCCTCTGAGGAAAAAAAATGATTATATCGTTAATTTATTATATATGTACAATTCTTTTGGCGGAGAGAAGTGACATAAACATTGTCTATTTATTTTGACGCTCATCTTAAAGTACTTTTTTTTTCCATTTAAGTACTAGTATGACTTTGTTGAAATTTAGTGGAATTTCTCTGAACTTGCGCCAACCTAATATAACTTATTGAAACTTGTTTGATAACTTATTACTTGTATAACTTATCTGAACTAATTAAATAAATAGTACTCCCTTCGTTCCATAATATAGTGCTTATTTCTCATATTTTATGAGAATTAAGGAAAGTGGAACATGAATAATAAACAATTAATGTTGTGGGAAAAAAAGCTGATTTTAGGAGAGAAAATTGTGTATAATGAGTGAAAGAGCATTAAATATATGACTAATTCAACCCTTAGGTTCAATAAACTATAAACAAAGAAAAAACTATTTCCAAGGAGTAAATAAATGATGGTTGCATGGTTTTTTAGGCAAATTAAAGGGAATTGTGGAATTAAAAAATAGAAACAAGAACAACATTTTAGGACACCTAAAATGAAATACAAGCATTATATTATGAGACTGAGGGAGCAGAATTTATCGTTAAAAATTGGCATTATAAAATTGCAACTAGGAATAGATGAAGAAAACGAATGGGGTATATATTTGATTATATTAATTAGTTAGTTTGCAGTCTAATCCTCCTCGAATAGAGTATTAACACCTATAAATATCATGAAGGAAAGAATCGCGCCCATGCTGATTGATGCGGACAATATGGCATATGCAATAGAAGATAGGAGTATAATGATTTTTGGTACCATGAATGTGGGAAAAACTGGATTTGTCTACAGAAAATAAAAAAAGTCAACGGGAGCAGACAAATGTTAGTGTCCTTTTACAACAAGAAATAGGACCCAAACGTGGGAGCCAGATGAGCAGAAGGTCCCATGTTGATGTTGTACATTATTACTCATTTACTCTTATGCGGATTATTTTGGATTTCCTTTTGCCCTTTTCCCATGCATGATGCAACTATGCAAGTGTCTACTACTACTATTTTCTTCCGATACTTCCTCCTTTTTTTTTCTCATGCAAGCAACATAGTATTTATTAGATGTTTTAATACCTGCAACATGTTATCTTTTATTATGGAAAAGTCTTCTTATCTAAATTTAGATACCATAAAATCATCTATGATCACTTATATAGCCTTTTTTCTATACTTCATCCGTTCCAAAATAAGTGAAACATTTCTCTCATTTATGTGAGAGCTTTTTGAGACAAGTGTTTCACTTATTTTGGAACGGAGGAAGTATAATATTGTGGCCATCAATTCCTAACTATGATTTTCGTTAAAGGGTAGAAAGGTAATTACATATTGTTAGAGTATATATAATATTGTAAATATCTATGCACATATTTAGGATTTAAGTATTCTCTTAATCTTGTAAATTAAGCCTAATAATGTACTCTTGTAATAGTGGCGTTTTGACTAAATTTTGGATGAATGGCCAGACTCAATATGGGAAAGAAGGGGCCGCGAGTATTGGGTCATTGAAGAAAACATAATTGAAGAAACAAATTGATAGAGAATAATGTAACAACTTTGTATTTGGTTCTATTTAAGTAGTGGATTACCATTTTCACCAAAAAAAAAAATTAATAGAGAATAGTACTCGTACCTTCTCCTCATAGGTTTATTAGTGAAAATACTCTCCAATCAAGGAGTTTCACAATCTAACACAAATTCATAAGTTACATGGGAGTATTACTTCATAATTTACATTAAGGAAAGATTGGGGCTTCGAGTTTTTTTGTTGGTAAGGAAAATTGCTCTACCAAATCGGAACCTTGCACAGTCAACTCAACCCAACTTTATATGTAAAAACTCCTCGAGGGTCCAAGGAGAAGGGTAAGATGACTTTTCCACCTTCAGAGTGCCCCTAATTAATGAGGTTTGATCCAACAACATTAACGTTGTAAGATACAAACTTTACTACTAAAACGAGCTTTGCCTTGTTTTCAATATTTTTTTATTTAAAAGTAGCTATTTAGTGATCGTTTGATATACATGGGAATTTAATTCCTGTAGGAAGTTTCATTTCCTAGGAAATTACTTCCCTTATGTAATTCCTAGGAAATGGCCTAAATTTGTTTGGTTGACATCAATGAATTTACAACTTCCATGAATTCTGATTAACCAAGGGGAGGTTGGGTAATTAAATTCCCACATTTTGTGGGAATTTCAGTTTCCCAAGGAATTTTCATTGCACCCATTTTCTCAACTTCCTGTCAACCAAACAACTTCTCAAATGAGAAAATCATGAGAATTTTCATTGCCTACATAAATTCCTGTCAAACAAACGAGCTCTTAGCCACTTTTTTTCAGTGAAGCAAAGAGCAGAATGGTGAAGGATAAGGGGGAAGAGTCAAGACTAAAAGAAAATAAAAAAAAAAAAAAGAAAAAAAAGAGAAGGAAAGTCGTTGAAAACGGTAGGGGCAGATCAGATAGCAGGTGGCGGACAATGGGGTGTTGACTTCATTATGCAGGAGCCGACAATTATGGTGGGGCTGCTGGTGGAAGGGGCAGAGGTGTGGGTAACTGTTACACCCATATTTGCTTCTGTTTGGGTAATCAAAGGATTGATGCCCTAGATTGTATTTTCTCCATCGCAACAATTTGATTAAAGAGTCCTACTTTACTCCTTGAACTTTCATTTTCCCCACTTATTTTTCCCATTCTATAGATGTCTTCTCTAAAGATGTTTTAGCAAAACAAAGCAAAACTTAGAAATAGAATTACGAAAATTATAAGAACCTTACAAGTAGGATTAGAAAATATTCCCTCGTTTAACATTAATTATTAGATTTTAGCCATGTGATACACAACCTTTTTTTTCTTGTATTTAAAAAATTGTTATCTATAAGAATATTTTGTGAGTTTTTTTTTATTACGTTGTTTACTATTTTCAATTGCGCAATTACGTTTTTTTTTTATAGATGAGCAATTCCGATAATAAGGAATATTTGTCATTTTTGGGAAATATATGTTTAACCTAATTTGCGAAAACGATGTGTAGGGTTTAATATATATAATTATTGAAATACAATCACAAAGAGTGGGTAATTGTATGTTCTAAGAAGAGAGAAATAAGGAGGAGTCACCTAGCATGCAAAGATTTATGGTTTAAAAAATTAGTAGAAATAGTGACATATAATATTTCTTTAGTATATTTTTGAAAAAATTCACTCTTCTAATTATATAGTAAGGGTTTATAATTAGATTAATTTCCAATCTCCTGTTGGGTATACATCCCAAGTCCCACATTGGAGATATAAGGAGGAGTTACCTAGGTTATAAGAGTTCACCAACTACACAAATTCATGCGGGTTAGGCCCAAAGCGGACAATATCATACTAATAGTGGAGTTGTAGGTGGGCTCGTGGGCCCTACAAATGGTATCAAAGCCGATCCCCTCGGCAGGGAGGACGTGCATATAATGGTGGACCCCATGTTGCTAGTTTATAAGAGTTCACCAACTACACATCTCCCACTACTGAAACAAAGTGACGGGAAATGATAATATTGATAAACTATTACAAAGGATGTTTTTGTAATATTATGTTATGTCCTTAACATAAGAGGTGAAATACTATTACAAGTAATTACAATCGCGGCGAGTAATAATAGTAAAAGAATTTTTCTTTTTAATGTTCATGATATCTAGAAAACATGCTTTTAAAAACTTTAATATGGAACTATAATGGCATCGATGGATGCTTTAATTAACAGTAAAACTGAAAAAATAACAATGTTGAGTGTTGACTAAGGTTTTTTCAAGATCACATGCGACTAAAATTAAGCTAATGGTTAAGAAAAGACAAGGGGTCATATGAGTATGATTAAGAATATGAGCAAGTGAGCAACATGGCCTACAGAATATGTGTTAAGGGCTTTTTGGATGGACAAGAGCTTTCCATTCCCCACCCTGAAACTGAAAAGAGGGGGGGAAAAAAGTACTACTACAAGAGCTATTTTTTGTTTTGGTTTTTCCCTATTAGTAGGGACGTCACAATTATGAGTTCTCAACTTCTCTAGTCTCAACAACATCATCACGAATATAATAGTGCTCTTCTTTAATCGGAGAACGATGGATTTGGTAAGAACAGTACAATTTCTGGACTTTTGCAATTCCGTCATTTTAGTCGTTGCTCTGATGTGTATATGTATGCCATTATGTGTATCCCTAGCAATACACGACCACATGCATGCACACATTCGACTGTATAAGGTGATATATAATTTTATCCTGATCTTATCTTTAACCCAAACAAAAAACAAGCATAGTGAATAGCAGTATAGTGGTAGTATTTTCTTATGTGAGCACAATATAATGCTCTTTCATAGATTCAGGGGCGGGGCAAATATGGGCAAAAATAATAGGGGCCCTATACAATTTCCTAAATTGGACCCTTCATTTACAGTTCAAAAAAAGATAGAAGTATAAGATTTTAATGGCGACTATCTTCAAACGTTTAAACAACAAAACTTTGATGAATTTCATGTTCTCATTATTCCTTCCCTTCCCTTCCCTTACGTAGTTGGTGATACAGACTGCACCCCACCCTGTAGTTGGTGGTGTTTAGGCTACTAGTCATAGTTGGTGGTGTTAGGTGCACCCGAGATATAGTTAAGGGTGTTGAGGCTAATTTTGCCTTTCTTCAATCAATTAAAAATAAATATATTTTGGGGCTCTTATATATTGGAGGCCCTATTCCGTCGCTGTGATTACATGGGCCAAGAACCACCCCTGCATAGATTGAACCTCACCATATGTTAAAGTTGGTAAGAAGTCTAGTGAATACAAAAATCTGGATCGGACCATGATTAACTCTTTGTAGTCGTCGCCTATCGGTCCCAAGGAAGCTAATATCCAACCAATCGGCAATCACTATATATATTATTTATCTAGTCCATGCTTTAAAGGTGAATTTGCTGCTGGTTTAGCTAAAGAACCATCAACAAGCACCATTTTATTATTTTTAAATAATTCAATGATAGTTGACCTCCTCCAATCTCCATAACTGTCCAATAATCTAATTTATATGTAGAAATCAGTGGAAAAGCAAATTGTACTAAATAACAAACAGGGTGTCTTGGAGATTTTTACGAGGTCTTGTTCTAAAATAGAAATTGGGCCCTTTTTTCCCGTTAGTGAGAGAAAATACCACAATTTTTCATTGAGTGTACATAGAATCACTACTAAATTGATGGATTGGTTTTATTTTTGATAATTATGAAAAAGTATTGATGCCAGTATTTGATGGAAGAAGTTAGAAAGTTAAAGACTTAAAGATATGGAAGGCTAGATTTTTGGTGGAAGAGATTGAGGAAGATGATAGGTGATAACGTGAATTATGGAGTTCGGATAATGGATGTATGGAGTGTTTGCCATTTAACAAAGCATCATACTTTTTTAAATTGGACCCTTTCAAATAAACCAAATTTTTTTGGACTGAAGGCCCTGTGCAAAGGTGCTCTTTGCACACCCACAGCTACAACCCTAATAACATATGAACTATTGTTTCTTTACCCAAGAGCTCAAAAAGCCTTATGTCAAAGGATAAGTGACATATGACCATATAATAAAAACTATTTCTTTTTTCGATGTAAGAAAAACTTTTTTTTGACGAAATTATAAGTTCTCGAATATCAGATAGAGATCTAATAGGTGTTCCATAAAGAGTAAGGATGTATGGTAGCCTATAAGCTGAAGAAAAGGAGATAGAGAATGGAGAATAATAGGAATTTGAGCTCAAAAAGACCAAATTAAAACATACTCCCTCCGTCCCAGAAAAATCTGAACACTTGTTGAGACACGTACTTTAAGGTGATAAGTTGTGATGTGGTTATTAAATGTTATTTTATTTAAAAAGTAGATGTGATAGGAGTTGGTGGGGTATTTTTAATTAGAGGAGAGAGAAAGTTGGGTAACTTTTTATTAATAAAAGGTAAAGTGTGGGCCAAAGATGTGTTAAAGAATTACTACCTCTGTCCCAGAATAGTCTGAACACTTTCCTTTTATGTTTGTCCCAAATTAGTTTGAACACTTCCATTTTTGGCATGGCCCCACCATTAATATATTATTTCTTTTACACATCTTTGGCCCAAACTCTACCTTTTATCAATGAAAAGTTACCCAACTTTCTCTCTCCTCTAATAAAAAATACCCTACCAACTCTTATCACATCTACTTTTTAAATAAAATAACATTTGATAACCACACCACAACTTATCACCTTAAACTACGTGTCCCAACAAGTGTTCAGATCTTTCTGGGACGGAGGGAATAATATATTAATGGTGGAGCCATACCAAGAATGGAAGTGTTCAAACTAATTTGGGACAAACATAAAAGGAAAGTGTTCAGACTATTCTGGGACGGAGGTAATAACTTATGAAATATGTAATAGGTCAATAGAGATCAATGTAGGAAGAATATCACAAAACTTAAAAGTAATGAGATTTAGTCATAAATAAACCAGAACAAACACACCAATCTTAAGATTTCATGGTGACAATTTTTCGTTAAAAATATCATTGATATTCGACACATACACTATTTTCAATATGACCTATATATATAAATTAAATAAGGAGTAATAATGGACAACAAGTATAAAATAGTACAAACACATACTCCCCATTCACTAATGAAATGGGAGAGGAAGGAAAGGTGGAAGGTAAGGTAATACACATTACACATTTACACTTGACTTTCCAGATTGGAAGTTGCATAAAATATAATACGATTAATTTCTTAATAAAAAAGGGCCAATTCCCCTTTTTCGATTGATTTAAAGACACGAGAGGTTCACCCTCAACACCTTGTCACATCCTTTCCATTTCTTAAATCCATCATTCATTCATCCTCTTACCTTCTTCATTCAACTTCTCTTTCTCTTTCATCTCTATTCCTTTTAATTTCTTGCTCATCCATTCCTTTTCAAAGTCTTAATCTTAATGCTTCTTTGATTTGATTTATGAATCTATTCCTTGTTTCTCTTTAATCTGATTTTTCTCCATTTGATTCTCCTGGCTCTTAAAATCATCATCTTTACACCGTAATTATACCTCAAAAAAAATCCCTTCAAATTATGTAACTTCACCTTTTCTTTCATCTCACTTCCAAAAAAAAAAAAACCCAAAAAAAATTCTTGTTTTGATTTTTAACTAGACATTATGATTATGTCTAAATAGTTTGAGTTTACTTTGTTCTTTTAGTTTCATTGTTACTTAAGGTGGCTATACTTCATACAAAACCGTAAATTCAACTTTATAAAAACTTGAAAATTATGTAAGTCTAACCCACAAATTAAACTCCCCTTTTCTTCTTACCCCCAAAAAAAAAAAAAAAAAAATCAAAAAAAATCTATATTTTAATCAAAAAAAATCTATATTTTAATCAAATAAAATCTATAAAAAAATAAAAATTAATGAACCCACAAGTGGAAGTGTCTGTGTCGGTGCCGGGTACACCGGAAGGAACACCAGCGCCGCTGTTCCCGAGTGGACGCGTTGACTCACTCTCATATGAGCGATCGTCGTTGCCAAAGTGCAACTGCTTCTCTAATGGGCCTTTGGGGATTGGGTCGGGCCCACTTCAGGCCTGCTTCACTGATTTCAAAGCTACTGACGTCACCCTCACCAGAAAGGTAAACCTTCTGTTCCATTTTTCCGTTAGAGAGCATTAACTTTTATTCAACCGCAATAGTTTTTTTTTTTTTATATATTTATTTTCATTGCTAATTTAGAGTATATTGCACTAACCTTTTCTTTCAGAACTAGTACTTCGTCTGTTTCAAAATAGATAAATCACTTTGTAAAACGTACTACCTCCGTCTTTTTTTAGTTGCTACATTTTGACCGTAGGCACTATTTACGTCATAATTGTGACTATTTTTTACTCCATATATATAAGGAAAAACATAGTCATGTTGGATCTTATTTGATTTGTTCCAATTTGTATTTTTCAAATATATAACTTTTATAATTTTTTCATATATGTAACTCAAGATATTTGTGTTTGAAGTTGCGTCTCGTAAACTGTGAAAAAGCAAATGTAGCAACTAAAAAAAGACAGAAGGAGTAGACTCTTAAGCAATGTTTTTGGAGAGGAGAGAGATAGAGAGAAAGAAAAATGGGGATCTATGTTGTAGGAGAGAGATAGGGAGAATTTATTACCAAAAAAAAAGAGTGATGCATCTAAATTGAAACGAGGATGTAGTATTTTTGTTTTTCTTTTTTTAAATGTGAAAATTGCTAGAATTGATTGTGTGAAGCTTTTAGTGTTTTGTTAGTAACAAGAACTTTAAGACCAAAAAATTGTTAGTTAAGTTGATGGTCTTCTAATTTAGTTGATTAAAAGTTTGTTGAAGACAATTATTGTCCTAGCTAGTAAGAGCCACCTATAGGCTATATGCATTGACGGACATCTTCTTGCCCTTCCAAAAGAAATGTGACATTGGGTAATGTTACACTTATTTGCTATACAGTATACACTAATTATTATTGATCTTAGGGCTTGCTTGTTGGACTGTAGTTTATCAAGTAGGAGTAGCGTTTAGCCATTTAGTGGTTCGACCAAGTCAAGACTCCGATTGACGATAGAGGTAGCTTTAGCAATAGCTTTATAAGGTACACTATATTTTGCATTTTTTGTTATGTTGCTGACCAAATTGTTAGAGTAGTTTTTACCTAGCACTACAAACAACAACAAAGCCTTTAGTCTCTATATGATTTAAGGTCGACTAACTTTGGATTTGTTTTAAAAATTAAGATAAAACTTGGTATAATTTTTAGAAAAATAGGTAAAATATTAAACAGGCCCCTTTTAATTTTTTAGAAAATTTTCCTTTAATTTGGGCCCCAGAAAATAATTTTCTAGTTCTCCCCCTAATTGTTAGAATTTGTTTATGTGACAAATGCAACAATACAAGTAATTGTTTTAACAACTAGCCTTCAACAAGTGCTATTTGATAGTTAACCGTTATCATAGCAATTACTTTTATCAAATACTTCCTCCGTTTAGAAATAGTTGCACTATTTGCATAGTGTTTACTATTCACATCTTACACTTTAATTATCTTTGGTGATTTATATTTTAGGAAAAACATAATCATGCGGAATCTTGTTAAATTCGTCTCAATGTATATTTTTTTAATATTAACTTTTTATAATTTTTACTCATTGATAATTGAAAATATTTACGTTTGAAACTATGCATCGGCAAGCGTAAAAACATACGTGTGCAACTATTACTAAACGGAGGAAGTATACCCTTAATCTTGTATAAAAGCAACATGTAAAAGGACACTGGTCAACTCAATCGCAAAAAGTTATAGTAAGCCAAATATTATATGTTTATTCTCTTTCTGTAGCTATCAAGTAAAGATACTTTTTAATTTTCCAAATATTATATTTTTCACAATTAACATATAAATTCTAATTTCTAATAAGCCGTGTCCTGATTCGACATTAAGTATGAAAATCAAATGCTGATATACTCCGTACAATGTTAATGGTAGGTCACTAGGTCATTTTACCGACGAGGCAATAAATAATACTATGGCTTACTCTCAGCCATAACATGTAGTCAAAACGTAAGAAAATAAAATTATATTTCGTTTTCTCAACTGGTGACTGGTGAGTATAAGAAAAGAAAAATGTCATCATCCCTAGTACTCCCTCCGTTTCATTTTAATTTGCTCACTTCACTTTGGGGGAAAACCAAGGAATAAGTACAAAAGTATGAGAGAGAAACTGAAAAGGTGGAGAGAGAAACTTGAAAAGTGAGATAGAGAAAGTTAAAAGTGGGTTAAAATATTAAAAAGTGGATGACATGGGTGGAAAAAGAGGAGAAAGTAGATGTGACATGTTACCTAAAATAGAAAAAGCAACAGTGTGTAGATTAAAAAGAAACAGACCAAAAAGGAAAGTGTGTAGATTAAAATGAAACGGAGGGAGTACCCTAGTAGTAGTATTACTAATAGATTGCCCCATTTTATTATCTTGCTTTGTCTTCGACAGATTGCTCAATTTTCTTTTTAGGTAAAATAATCCTCACAATCACTCTTTTTCCCTCTTATCATCCCACATACAACATAACAAAACTACCTATAAATATGAACTATTAATATATTATATTATGTATTTGAAAAAATTATAAAAAGTTGATACCTCAAAAATATATGTTATGACATATTTAAAAAGACCTTAATGATTAAGAATTTTTTTTCTACACTACTAAGATGGAAATTGAGTGATAGAGTATAAAACTATTCCTGAGACTCCAACCATTAGCTTCAACTTTTGGTTGAGTTGGTCTTTTGACATGGTATCAGAGTCAGTGTGACATAAAGGTCACTGGTTTAAATCTCATTCACCCTCCTTTCTAAGTGGAATGGGCTCCCGGAATTCCAACCATCAGTTTAAGCTTTTGGTTGACCGCTAAAGTAATTCTTAAAAAATCAAAGATAGAGAATGAAGCAAACAATAATTGAACGAGAAAGTAGTATTTTTTAAAAAAAGGAAAAGTAAATACAAATTAGTGAAGTTTTCTCTCAAGACCAAAATAAGAAAGTAAGTCCTATAAAAAAAAAAGTAAAATGAAGTATGATCCGAATGGGGTCAATGTTAAGACTTTAGTGTTGTCAACTTGTCATGGAGTATCCTACCCAAGAAAGAGGAAGTAGTAATTACGGTCTATTTATTCAACTTATTTTATATTGTTTTAAAAATTTCTAAACTATATTAAACTTTATTATTATTTTTTTGGAATTTCTGTAGTTTTTTTTTTTTACCTTTTTGAATTTTCTCAAAATAAATTTAAGTAAGTTAAATAGAATAAAGTAACATACTCTTTTTTTTAAAGAACAAAGTAACATATTCTTAGCATAAGAAGGGAAACACAAAAAAATGGCAAGATGTGTTGGCATTCTACCTAGTCTGTCCTTGTTTCACATTGGTCATCCTTGTCAGTTGTCACCAGATCCAGAGTTCCAAATATTAATAATAGAGATAAAAGAGTATCGTCACCCTGTTTTTGTGCGTTTGTGTAATCTTTTTAGAGAAAAAAAATGAAAGGGGCGGCCAAATAATTTATCTTTTAATTTCTTTTGCGAACAAGATTCGTAGAATATTTAACGAGCTCGAATTAACGGCTACACCTCTCATGGGAGAGACCTAGGATAAAAGGGATATGATCCTAAGGGTAACAACTGGGATGATTCCCAAATTTAGTGGAAAAAGAGGGAGAGGTTTAGAGGATGTTTCTTTCGAGCCTATCCACTAATCAGGGCATGTTTTTTTGGACTAAAATTATGAAAATTCAATTTTGTTTCGTTCAGCTCAGTTAAGTTATTTTCCTTACAGTTTCAATTTTGTAATGTGGAGATTGGGGCATCCATATTAGACTCGCACAAGAGTATTTTTGTCAATTTTGTGAAGTATTACTTTTACTTAATGTTTACTTTTACTCCGTTCTATTCGCAACACACTCTCTTGCATGAAATTTGAGGAAGTAGATAAAGTAGGACATGATGATTGAAGATAGTGGGTATATTTATATTACGAATAAATTGTGTGGGTACTTAAATCGGGGTTGGGTGTGTGTAGGGGGTTAATATTTTAGTTATTTTTTTATCATTTTTATAGAGTTGTGTGGTAGGGCGGTAAAGTAAGTAACGATAAAAAAAATAGTTGGCCCATGCTTAAAGTAGAAGTGTGTAATTAATATGGGAAGCATGGATATTAAAAGTGTTGCGCCTAAATATAGGAGTAGAGTACAAAAAATTCAATACCAACGTATTCACTATAGTATTAATTTTTTGGTTCCTTGTTAGAGTCTAATCACGGCGAGATGTCAGTTTTTCCTCATCACAATTACTCAATTTTTTATTTTATTTTGGAATATCTCAAAATTGTAGAAGTCATTTAAGCTAACGTCATATACTCACTTTATTCTCTCTTTATCATAGTATATTTATTTCATCTTATTTTACTTAATTTATCTTATCACTTCTTTTTTTGAATTTTTGAAACTTTTCAGCTTTTTCTGAACTTTTTCTTATATTTTCTGAAATTAGACAAAAAAAGGTAAATAGAACATACCTTAATCCGTTAATTTTTTGGGGGGCCATTAGGGACCCATGGTAAGATGAAAGGCCCTGCCAGATCGAAACCTCTCGCAGATTAATCCAGTCTGAGTTTGTAAGCAGATACTTTGAGAGTAGGAGGATGATAAGGGGAAATTCTCTCTCAAAATGCCCCTAATGCGGATCCTACCATTTAATCCGTTAATTATTTGTTATAACGATATGATATACTACCTCTGCTTTTTTTTATTTGCTACATTTGACTTGCACGGTTTTCAAAGCATTATTTAACTCTTAATATCTCTTATTTCGCTTAAGTAAAAATTATAAAAATTTGATATTATGAATCTACACGTCGAGACGAATCTAATAAGATCACACATGATTATATTTTTACTTATAAAATAATCAAAATAATTGATCAAAGTAGTGGCTTCATTCCCAAGGAAACAAATGTAGCAAATAAAAAAAAGCAGAGGGAGTAGTAATATATGCAAGCGTGATGTGACGTGCGTACTTGCATAGCGTACATGTACTTGCAATTTTATTGGCGGTTTTCAAGGCTTCACTTCTTTAAAAAAAGATTATAAAGTAAGTTGATGGAAACAACAACCAATGTCTGGCACATGCAACTAATTACTCCTATTACTTGTATCGATCATGAGCATCGGGAAGTTGTAATCAAGTTTCTCCTCTTATCGTAAACGGGAAATTTGCGACTACAATTATAATGGAGAAAAATATGAACTTCTTAATTGGGGATATTTGGTTCGTTTTTAGTAAAGAATAAGGAGGGAGAGAAAGGAACGGAATAGAAAAGAAAGGAAAAAAGAACTTAATTTCTTATATTTGGTTTAAGTTTTTTGCTTTACTTCCAAATGTCTTCTACCAAACAAGTTGTACGTCAACAATTATAATAGTCTACCGACTTGTTAGTTAGGGAACACTTTATCTGTTATCTCTAAGATTTAACAAGTAAAGGAGGAACATAGGACAAAAACTTGTAAATAAAAGAGAGATAGCGAGAGATCAAGAATAGACTCGTATGGTAGAGGAAGAAATAGAATGGTTCAAAAAATAAATTGAGTAGGCAAATTCTATAGGGTGCAACTGACCTTGTATTTTGGAGTCTCTTACTTGGTGGAAGCATTTTTTTTGTTGGCTTTTTGAATAGGCGTGTTAGAATCCAACCTCCCTTCACTTGTATTTTGCTTATTTAATGATTTCTAGTACTTTAATTTATGAATTTAGCTATTTACTCGTATTTTGCTCATTTAATGATTTCTAGTACTAATTTATGAATTTAGCTCTTTACTTGTATTTTGCTTATTTAATGCTTTCTAGTACTTTAATTTATGTAATTAGCTTATTGTTTAGGTTTTATCTTCAATTATTATGCTATTGCAAATAGTGTGCTCGGTGGGTAGCATAGCTATCTCGCAATTAACCTTCTTTAGGGGGTCTCATGGAATGAATTAAATAGACATCCTACCAAATTTTTACTAGAATTGTCGTTGTCTTACATACTTATGTTTGGTACTGCAATTTACGTTAAAGCATCCCCTCGCGACTAAAGTTCTGGCAATAAGTGTCCCTTCAAAGACACAATGTTGCTCGTGCTTCTATAAGCTACATAAACCCATTTCGCACAAGGATGGCACCCTTGCCACTACATAGGCAAGAGTTTTTTTTTTTTTTTAAGTTGGTAAGATGAAGGACTCTACTGAACTAGCACCTCACACAGGTACAACCAGCCAGGTTTGCAGGTCAGACTCTTTGAAGGGAGGGGGGATGGTAAGGGAAACCTCACCCCCAAAGTGCCCCTAGTGGGATTTGATCCCATGACCTTGAAGTCATGAGGTCAAATCTTTACCACTAGGCCAAGCCTTGCTTGGTACTACATAGGCAAGAGTGTTAAGCGTTCCGAATATCATTTGTCATTTAATTAATGAGCCTAAGTACTTCTGTTTGTTCTTCCACTTGAGACTATTCACATGTCTTCTCCCTTTAAAAAGAGTATGCTACTTAGCTTAAAAAATGAAAAGCATGGACAGTAGTTTGATATTGCTATACTTAGCTTATACAACTATGCTACTTCTCTATGCATTCTATTGAGATCTAAACTTATAGAGAGATGGAAACTGTAATTGTTGCATGTATCACTTCGAAAATAATCACGTGATCTAGTTTCCAATGAGATATGACTATAATCTTGATATTATACAGTACTTTGTTGAAAGTTACTGTGATTGAACTTAGTATTTTTTAAGGATGGTAACTGTGATTTAATTGCTGTCAACAGTGAATTTCTTATACCATTGCATTAAATTGCTTATTTCCCATAGAAAGATTCACCCACATTGAGACTTATGGGACTTGTGTAAACAGCTTGTTGCAGAGTTTGTGGGGACTTTCATCCTCATCTTTGCAGCAACAGCCGGTCCAATTGTAAACCAGAAGTACAATGGGGTAGAGTCATTGATCGGCAATGCAGCTTGCGCTGGACTGGCAGTGATGATCATAATCCTATCAACAGGCCACATATCAGGAGCCCACTTGAACCCCTCTCTAACCATCGCCTTTGCAGCGCTCCGCCATTTTCCTTGGGTTCAAGTCCCTGCCTACATTGCCGCCCAAGTTGCAGCTTCTATCCTTGCCTCTCTCACTCTCAAGGGTGTCTTCCACCCTTTCATGTCAGGTGGAGTCACAGTTCCTACAGTGAGTATTGGACAAGCATTTGCCTTGGAGTTCTTGATTACCTTCAACCTCATGTTTGTTGTCACTGCTGTTGCTACTGACTCTCGAGCGGTGAGTTATTTGATCAAAGAAGTTTTCATTTGCATATAGGACCAAGTTGTTTTCTCAGAGAAAAACGTTTCGAGTTTCCAAGTTGCAAGTTTGAGATGGAAAATGTAACCTTCATGGGAGTTTGGTGCATCAAAGTAATAAGTAGGCATTCAAATGACGTCTTGATATCATGATAATATTACATCATCTTGGGATCCTTTGTCACATGAGTTCTGATGTATGAAGTATCTTAAGGTGAGTTGTGGGTTATGTTGAACAGGTTGGAGAATTAGCAGGCATTGCAGTTGGAGCCACAGTTATGCTGAACATTCTTGTTGCAGGGTAAGTCTTTCAGGCATTTCGTCAACTATTGATTCTGCTGTATAATAGTTATACCAACGATTGATTTGTGCAAATAAAATTCAGATTCTCTAGCAGAAAAGGATGAATATCAAATTACTTACCACAAGTTTCTTCAAATTAATTAAGAGAACACTTGTTCAGAAATTTGACAGCTAAAGTGCTGTTTTGATGATGCAGTCCATCAAGTGGTGCGTCGATGAATCCTGTAAGGACACTGGGCCCAGCAGTTGCTGCAGGAAACTATAAGGCCGTGTGGATATACATGGTAGCACCAACTCTCGGAGCACTTGGAGGAGCAGCAATCTATAAACTAGTACAGTTACAGGAGCACGAAGTTGAGCTGCCACGCCCTACTAGAAGTTTCCGTCGCTAGATGAACAGTGAATTGCTTGTAGGTGTACCTTTGTGGCGAGGCCTCCTGCAGTGTTAATACTACATTCCTATAAGCAGAAGAAATAAAAACTTGAATTAATAAGGCATCTTTATGTGCAATGAAACTTTGGAGCTTGACCAAGGATGGCAAAGCGTGTTATGTCTGAACTTGGTTTTATGGTTTGCTCTTTTGCATATCTTAATGCTTTGATATGCTTCTTTTATGTGCATGTGATGTAAAATAGTGTTATGTGCCTTGGTTTGTAACTATGGTGTTTGTTGCACATTGAGACATACTTATATTATATGATATATACATGGAACTTTTATTTGTAGCCGTTGATGCCTGATTGGATCACTCGGATGCCTTTTACTCTTTATTGCTTCCTATTCTTTAAGTACACCCCATCAAGGTTTTGCAAGCACAATAGGACTACCATAGTTGATATTTTCAGTTTACTATCCTTCTTAATAGAGTATAAAACTATTCATGGGACTGCAATCATTAGGTTAAACTTTTGGTTGAGTTGGTCCTTTGACACTTCTATTTATTAAGTTCTCTTCCACAGTTTATATTCCACTTCTTTAATACTTCTATTGATTAACAATTATAATATGATAAAAATATTCATAATATGTACTTCCTAGGTTCCTTCATAGACTTCTCTCCTCTTGTTCTTTTCAGAGTCGCACTTTATAAACATTGACTATAAATTCTCGCCAATACAATACAAAAAATATAGCCATGTATAATTGAATATATGAACGGTCGAATGTCCATCTTGAAGACCGTGTAATGGAAAATATATCAATGGATGGAGGTAGTATTAGGCTATAACAAGTAGAGGTGTAAATGAGACGAGACAACTCGCGAGCTACTCGAGATCGACTCGGTCAAAGCTCGACTCGAGTAGGCTCGACTCGATGACTAACGAGTCGAGCTTGAGCTACTACCTACTCGACTCGAAAAGCTCGTGAGAAACTCGAAAAAAAAATTATATATAATACTTGCAATTTCGATAAATAATTCTCAAACTTTTTCAAAGAACTTAATCCATGAAATGTAATAACCACTTTCATAGAAAATATTTTCATAGTGGACATTAATTATAGTTTGTCTTTAGGTTATGGTTAACAAGTCGATCACAAGATTTTAACGAGCCTTAGCCTTGGCTCGGCTCAAAATCTCATGAACAAACTAGAAAATTATTAAAAATTATCTTTTATGTAAAATATTAAATGTCCCACATTGGTTTATAGTATATAAACAAATAAACAATAGCCTTTTTTTCTCTATAAAATGTTACTACTCTAGCTATACTTATTGTTTGAATTAAAGTTGTCCCACATTGGTTGGGAAACAAAAGTTTGTGTTCTTTATACATTGAACAAAAACTTTTTGGTTTGGAAACCATTTTTTTATATGAAAGTTTGTTTCATAAAGTCCCACATTGGTTGGACAATGAAACACCTAACTTTTTTTTCTTTATAAAAGGCTACTCCAAGTACCTAACTCAAGGTACAGAGTTCAGGCTTGATTTGAGTTCGAGCTCGAGCTCGAGCTCGAGTTTAGGATTCCGAGTTCGAGTCGAGTTTGATTTTTTCAAGCTCGCAAGTTTTCGAGTCGAGTCGAGCTTGATTTCGAGTTCGAGTCGAGTTTAGCCAAACTCGAGCTCGACTCGCATCATTTATTTACACCTATAACAAGAAGAAAAACTAATTATTATCATAAAGAAGAAGAAAATATACATTTATATTAAGCGAGTTTTAATAATTTATAGGTGATTTGTTACATTGTCATCACTAAATTAAGAGAAACGATCATTCTCAATAAACGTTGTTAATCTATCCTCTGATAGTTGATCACTCATACTCAGGGGCGGAGCCAGCAGGGGGGACATGGGGACAGGTGTCCCCCCACTTTGGGAAAAAACAATTCACGGGACTTAAAAAAAAAAAAAAAAGGCAAACAGCAGGCAGGAAGAAGAAGAACCGTGAAGAGAGAGAGAACAAAAGAAAGAACCCCAAAATACAGAGAGAAAACGAAGGAACCACATGCGACCCAAAACGCGTGAAGACAAGTGGACTTAAATAAATTCCACTCGAATGGTTAAATTTCCTAGCTCAAATTTGTTCACAATTGAGGAGAAGAACGAGATATCCGATCGAAATGGGGAATTAAGTTGCATGGATGTGGTGGAAATTGGTGGGGAGGAGAGAGATAAGATGAGTTTTCCAGTTAGTTCGGTCGGGAAAGAGTGGTTGTTTGTTGGGTATGGTGAGATGGCTGGAATGTCAACTTGTAAAGGGAGAAAAATTAAGATTGGTGATGAGGTGGATTTCGGGTTTCCATTGAAGAACAAGTTGAGTTAGCCGTCGGCCGTCGCCCGGAAAGGTTTTTGGTAGAGGAAGACAGGTGGGGGCTTGTTCTGAGATTTTAAGGTTTTCTACCAAGAATGGTGGTGAGGTATGTGATTATTTTTTTTGTTCTGAGATTTTAAGGTTTTCTACCAAGAATGGCTCCTGAGAATTTGAGTATTATCAATTATGGATGTGATAGCGTTAAACGTGAGGTGGGGTTTGATTAAAGCTGGAAATATGGAATATAGATGCTTTAGATTTGATGTGTTTATCTAATTCTGAGAAGTGTTAATTTTGATAGCACAATACTTTGGAGTGTTTGTTGAAGTAATTGATTCATGATTATCAATTTAATTAGGAAATGTCAAGTAATTTACATTCACCTAATTCAAACAAGTCTAAGGCTAAGGAAAAACAACTCAATGATGCATTTGTAATTTTTATTTTTACTTTATGTATGTTTTTTTTTTGTCATTTCTCTTTGGATTGTAAAACTAAGCATTTTGGATGTAAAATATTAAGTATTAAACAATTTTGTGTTGTAGTGTTTTTTTCCGAAAATTTTCATTCCAATACTTAACGTTTGTATTTTGTCCCCCCACTTTGAGAATCCTGGCTCCGCCACTGCTCATACTACTATAAAACTTCTTGATCTTCACATAATTCTTTGAAATTAATACTCCTTCCACTCTTATTATTGCCACCGGAAAGATCAATATAGTTGAAAATCCAATAGACAAGCATTACAACAAAATCTTCACTTTGGAATTTGGAAAGCCTTCATCCTCCCACATATTTATATTTTTAAAGGAAGAACTAGTTCAAATCGGTCTTATAATTATATCATAGTATAAAAATTTATTCGGATAAAATGTAGCATCTTAATTAAACTAATTTTGATGATAAAAAAAGGAATAGCATCAGCTGGTCTTAATCCATATCATCCATACAGTGATACAGATAAGCAACTATATATTCACCTTATTGAATTAATTTCCATAGCTCTTGAAGTTCCAAATCAACAACACATTCTAACCTACAAGTAGTAAAGTTTCATATCTCTTGCAAAGAAATTTTTTGATCTTTATCACGAACATATGCATTATTCATGTCAATTCAATTTTATGCACAGCACAAAAAAGAATATATGATATGGGAACTTTTTCCTCATCCCGTATCATTTGCAATAGCTTCTTAGCCAAAGAAACAAATGACTTTTGTCCCTCCTTTACAAGGCTTGACATCATACATCACTAAATCCAAATAATATTCTACACTAACAATTTGCTTACATAATTTATTGTAAATGCCATATAACAATTTTAATGGATCAGATACAAGTCTCACACTATGTAAAAGTTATTTTTCATAAGACAACTTTTTTAGACTAATCGATCAGGTATTATGGGTCTGTTCTCCCCAACTTATTTTCAGTTCAGTTCAGAAATGATAATCATTACTGTTAATTAGTTATAATTTAATTCAGTTCAATTCAGTTCAGTTCAGTTGTTTTATGCCGAAAAGAACAGGCCCTATGTATATATGAGCCTATGAGGAATAAAGTGATATAAAGTTTAATATTTAACTCTTGGTATGTTGTTTGGGATGAAATGATTGGTCTCTGCAAAGTATGTATGCCGATTTGGGTTGGTTTTCTTATGTTTTCATATATGCCACTCTTGATAAAAGCTCATATATATGTGATCCACTGAGTCACTGTCCATCTTAGAACATTTTAGAACATGTTAATTACTCTAAAGAAGATGCACACTAGCTATAAGGAATCGTACATCATTGCCCCGAAACAAAGTTCCTTCGTTAATTTGAAACAAGCATTCGCCCTTGAGTTCTTGATTACCTTCAATCTCATGTTTGTTGTCACTGCTGTTGCTACTGACACTCAGAGCGGCGAGTTAGGCCCTGTTCCTTTAGACTTGTTTTTCATTTTTTCAGTTCAAACTCTCTTGTAGGCCAATTAAGATTTATCATGGTACTCGAGCAAACAAAAATCTTACTGGCCTCCGAGAGAGAGCCTATAAAAGAGAGGACCCCGTGTGAGAGGGAGTGTTAAAGAAAGAAGCCACATGTAGAGTTGAAACTAATATTCTCACGTTGGAGAACTAGAGAGAGGATGTCAAATTGTCAATATATAAGACTAGTGGGTTACTCGCATTTATTTCCTTATTGGTTATATGGTCAAACTCCACTAGACTTATATGTGGTCAGACTCTCATCTAACAAATGTCTATGCATACAAACCTATGAAAACTACCATAAAATATACGAGTAAGGAACTTTTTGAAATAGAGGGAGTATCTTACATATTGGTTATGTTGCTACAGGTTGGCGAATTAGCGGGTATTGCAGTTGGAGCCACAGTTATGCTGAACAAGTGAACATTATTGTGGCAGGGTAAGTCTTTAGAAATTGTTTTAACTTGTCTAGATTCTCTTGCACAATTATTGAACCAACTATTCATTTGCTAAGTTGGTGCAAGTTGCGGCAATCAATAAGGTACACGAATTTAGGCAACTAAGTAAATATCTGTTTTAATGGTGCAGTCCATCAAGTGGTGGATCTATGAATCCTGTGAGGACACTAGGCCCAGCAATTGCAGCAGGAAACTATAAGGCTGTGTGGATATACATGGTAGCACCAACTCTCGGAGCTCTCGGAGGAGCAGGAATGTACAAGTTAGTACAGCTAGAGGAGCGCGAGGATGAGCCACCACGCCCTACCAGAAGCTTCCGTCGCTAGCTCAACCGTAATTGGTCGTAGGTGCACCTTCACAAGGTGCCCTCCGGCTGTGTCAATAGTACTTCCTAGGAAAGGAAAACTCTAAAAATGAGGTTAAGACTAGTGGTAACATGAAAAAAAATCACCAAGTATATGATGACAAAGCTAGCTATAGGGGTGTAAGTTATTTGGTTAAAAACCGAAAACCAAACCAAACCAAACCGAATTAATAATTTGGTTTGGTTTTTTTCAAAATTCGGTTTGGTTTGGATTGAAAAAATTTCATTTTTTCGGTTTTCGGTTTGGTTCAGTTTTTATTTTAAAAAACCGAAGGAAACCAAACCAAACCGAAGTTTGCCTATCCTATATGGGTTTTGATGTTTTTATCAATTATCTTTAGTTATAGTACTTCAATTTTAAGCTTTAGTTGAAATTGAAGTAATTCTTCTATGTTTGATGATTTGAAACTTGATAATTTTCGTATTATTTGTAAGATTTGGAAAAAAAATTTGCATCATAAAAGAATTTCGGTTTTTTGGTTTGGTTTGGTTTTGGTTTTGGTTTGGTTTGGTTTGGTTTGGGACGAATTTTGGTTTGGATTTGGACTTGAAATATGAAAACCGAATTTATTTTGGTTTGGTTTGGTTTTACCCCAAAACCAAACCAAAAACCGAACTTACACCCCTAGCTAGCTATGTCTGAAGTTGGTGTTCTTGTATACATTTTCATTTCTTAAGGCTTTGATGTCCTCCTTTCATCTGTATGTGAAATATGGCTTGTTTTGTAAATGATGATATGAACTTTTATTTGTAGCTGGTTGCATTCCCTTTTACTCTACATCCTGCTAATTTAGCCACCAATTAATTTGCATTCAGGCTTTCTTATCTTCCTATGAAATAGGTGATGTTGATTGAATTCACTAAATTTTGGTATGGTATGATCTTTAGGTTTGATGGAACTTTGACCCTATCTTTAACCTGGTTTATAAGGAAAATGAAACAAATTTTGTGTAGCTATCCACATAATACTCGTTTTTCTCTCTTTTTTCCGGACATACCAATTTAATTGCAGCACTTCCATTTAAAGCATGGACCTACCCTTTTTATATAAATCTCACATGTTATTGTAATGATAAAACAACAATAAAGATGTATTAACAAAATTCAACACATAACATTAATGAACTTCTAAAAGTAACTTCTTAAATTTTGGGACCAAAGGATTAACTTTGTATATGTAATAAATTATTTCAAAGTAGCCCCTAAAATCATGGGGAAGACAATTCATAAGTAATGGCGGTCTATTTTAAAGTTTTTTGAATTTGGAGGGTTTTAGAAGAAAAGATAAAATTCTCAAATGAGTGTCTTATCACTATCTATGTTAAATAAGTCACATTTTATTTACACCAAATTCTTAATAATCCCTCACATTAAATAGTAAGTTAAGACGGTCTTTTTGTAAAATAACTATAGACAAATTACACCCCCCGGCCACCTAGGCCCTAGCAATGGTTTTCAATAAGAAAAAATACTCCCTCCATTTACAAATAATTATTTCACTTACAATTTACACGCATGCCAATGCAAACCTTTGAAGATTAATACTCTAGTTTTGTATTTGTAAAAATTATAAAAAGTACATATTAATGAAAGGGAAATAATATATGCAGCCTTAAGGCTTAAAGACTTCATGTAAGAAGTTAAAAAATGGAAATATTAAGCAATAAATAAACATTAATTTCATCAATTGACGCGTGATTATGTCATAAAAAGAAAATTTTGTTCGCAGTAGATCATAAATTCTTTAAATAATATTATTATTGGAAATGTATTTACTATTCACATGCAACCCTAAGGGCTACATATATCAAAATCAGAAGACAAATCTTACAAAATCTCACATGACTATGTTTTTATTCACGTATAGATCACAAACGATGGTCAAAGTGAAATATGTGAATAGTGTAAAACGTCAAAGGGTAACAATTAAAAAAGCGGAGTACAAAAGGTTCCTATTAGATAGATAAGCAAGCTTTAAATTATTCCATTTGCCTCAAATGTCATCAAAGAACACATATATTTGCATTCCCAAACTAAGTAGATAATATGACTACATATACATAAATAAAGGTTGCCACCTTTTCTTCTTCTGTACTCCCTAAAGCTACATCCTAATATTTCCTCTCTTTTCTTTTGTACAAAACCAAAAAATTACTCAAAGAACAAAGTGATTAACAGAAAAATAATATTATACTATAGACGATTAAGCGAATTATCAATCAAACTTAATATAAAAATCACTTCACCAATTCCTTTGATATCAGATAGCGGAAGGTGAAATTGTGAGGCATCCATTCTATGCTCTTTCGAGTTTTTGCAGACTGACATTTCTTGAGACTCTTCCTCATTGAATCAGGCAGTGACTGCTGGATCATTTCAATGATACTAGCCGAGCATAAACCAGAGTCCTTGGAATATGACTCGACTACCTTTGGCAACACAACTTTCTGGTCCTTGCGCACACCAAAAGTGGCACGAATGTACTCGTCTTTGGCACCTTCGAGCTCCTGTGACACTCTTTTCGGGGTATAAACACGAAGCTGCACACAATACAATACAATACAAAACCAAAATTAACAAATATCAAAAATTATGATGTCAGTTAATGTATACTTCTATACAGGGTTGTTTCCTTTGGAAGATGGCAGAATCATAGTTTGATTACGCGGACAGTTTAAGTGTGAGAGCTGCAGTTTGGGTTAGAGTAACTTGCTTTGTAAAAATAAAAAAAGAGTTTCAGAAAAATTGATGTACCGCGGGATCAGAATGGCTTCCTGAACAAAGGGCAAAGTGTAGAAGGGGTTCTGGATGCTCGAGTGCATAGGCCTGGCGATCATCTCTCCCTTTGAATTTTGTCCTTGGGGAAAGGAACATCCGTAGCCACTGGTAAATCACAAAACAAAACGTATGAGTTCTAGGTTGAAAAGACGAGCATTTACCTCTAAATATGTTTTAAGTTTTAGTCTAAAACAAGTTGCCAGCATAATCCTACTTTCCATAGAATAAGACTTCCGGATTCAAGTCACAATTACTTATGTAAACAACTCATGCACAAAAACAACTAACGGCTCAAACAATGAGGCGTCATCCATACTTTAACACAAACAAAGAACAGATCAAGGAACAAACCTGCCCTGGACGAGACATTCTACATCCGAGGATAACACTCTGAATGGTGTCAGCGCTTATAGTATGACCCCCGATGTTGTAGGCAGCCTGAATATATGCACAAGACATTAATACATATAAATATCCAAAATTTCAATTCAAAAGAAACCTATTATTCACCCAGTATGTTACCTTCAATAGTAGGAAGACTCTCTTCACATTATTCTGTGGAATGCCATATGCCAAAAATGCCTATCAAGAACCACAGAGCTAATTAATGTCATCTGTAGTACAAACTACAAAGGTAGATCTTCACAGGAAAAATAAAATAAAAAAGAAAAGAAGAAGAAAAAGAAACTGAAGGTGATCATTACATGCATCACCAAAGCATTGTGAACATTAATCCAAAATGCGAGCTTCTCCTCATGCGTCAACTTCTTTGGATCTACTTCTTGTAATTGGGAGATTAGTGACCTGTGATATAAAATAACATAATTAAGTATGTAACATATGACTAGTATCCCGAGACACCCTTTTTCTCAAGAAGCAGCAAATTATGGAGGCCTTACCTGAAATTTTGCAACATATATTCCACATCTCCCAATTTCTGACTTTCTCGATATATACATGGGACTTCCACCATAGTGCTATAAGGGCCACTAAACTCCTTAAGCCCTTCCACATTGAATGGATTATCCAGACGTGTATCAAAAGATGAATCTTTCCCGTAACTTGGACTCCATGCATCACATTGATAATGAGGAGAAAATGCACCCATTGAGGATGATGAGGAATTGGGTGATGAGAGACCATTGTTAGTTGCTGGTGGCTCTCCCAACTTGCAAAATATTGCTGCCATGCACTTCACCATATCTTCTGAAATCCTATTAGGTGTCTCCGGAATGTGGTCTGAAATACGTGCGCCAAGATGTTCTGCTAGACTTATGACATTTGATGCAGCATACTGCACAGAGAAATGTATAATCATGTTATAAAATTAGGGTGCAAGAAGAATGACATATACAGAAATTCATATGCATCACTGGTCAAGGTTCTGCAAGTATAAAATTTTTATTTTCTTAATCTAATCTCTTTAGAAGTATATTGCGCCCATGATGTAAACCGCAGAAGTAAGACACTTAAAGGCCAAAAGAAAGTACCTCAGTCATGGACAAAGGTTGAGAATGGCATGCACGCAAAGCTTTAGCCACAGAGTCCGGAGAAGGCCTACTAGGAAGTGCAGTACGATGTGACAAAGAGGAGTGGCAGCGATGGACATTAGAATCAAGTGTCTTGCCTTCACTGGATTCTTTGAGTGTGTTAGAAAGTGTCTTAGAAACAGACTGAACTGCTGATAGCTCAGCCTTAGTTGCAGTTTCAGCTGCATCTTCATCTACAAAAAGTCTCCGTGGGATCACCGAAGGAGGCTTGAGTCTTTGATCCATAACATATGAAGATGTAGAAGATATCTTTTGATTCTTAATAGTCGGAGAAGTTAATGATGCTTGGTGATCCTTAGTATTTGGAGATACAGTGGACGCCGACTGATCAAAGGCTTTTCTGTACAATGATAGAAGGTACTGCTCCAAATACCCAACTTCCAACTCTAGCACTGCAATTTCCTTTATCAAATCTGTAGCAGGCTGAAACCAAGAACAGGCAGATTGTGAAGACAAATTAGACAAAACAACAGATTAACAGGAAATATTTAACTGGTAATATACAATCAAAGAGAGCTTCTCAGTCACACAAAGAGCGACAAAAATGTATAGATATACAGTATACTTAAATAAAGCTTTCATTTCATAATAATATAGGAAAAGCACCTACCTTAGGGACTGTAGAAGGTTCATTTGTCTCATAAGCAGAGGACCCAGAGCCTAATGCTTTTTCTAAAGTACGACGGACAGCAAATTGATCCTGCAATCTTTTCTCCAGTTGTAAAATCTACATACAATGCCAAAACAGAAAATCAGTTATTAGCTATTTGATAGTGATAGATAGCAGAGACAGCGAAGTTTAAAGAAAGGAATTACAAGGAAGAAACTTTTAGCACATAGAATCCATTTCTTACCTCTTGTTTTAATGAATTCTGGGTTTCAACCCTTGGAGATTGCTGCTTCTTCGTCTTGAAAGAACCTCTAAGTCGTCCTATGTCCTGCTAACCAAACGAATTGAAGCATCAGAATCAGATCAGAAGTATAAACACTAGCAATACAGACATACAGTAACCATCGGAAATTCTTGGCAGCGTCTGAGAAGGACCATATATATGCAGTTTTGGCCTTGATCAGTTACAGGGGAAAAGAAAATTTAGGCAGCTACTGTCTAAAATTAAAATATCCGACTTCGTACACCCAAAAAAAATCCACTGTGTGCATCAGAAACAAACCATATCCAAAAGTTGCATAAAAAGAATTAACAAACTGAGGAAAGGAGAAAAGCTGAAAAAAAATAACAAAGTGCACATCATCAAAATCCATGATAAAGGATTCTAAGTAAGATTCATGAAAGTTGTTAGTCAAACAAACAGTAAAATAACCAGATAAAACATCATAAACCAAACTTCTTTTTTAGCTTAAAGAAACTATAGAAAGGATCAAAAATCACAATGGAAAGCAAAGAAACAAAGAAAAGGAGCCACAATCTTACCACCTTTGGACGAGGAGACTCTTCAAGGGAATCAACACTCTCAACTCTTCTTTTATCCGGAAAGCTGACAATGAGAAAGGAGAAGAACACAACACTTTAGCTTCAAGATTTATACTTTCCTACTTGCACAAACACAACATACAAGATATTCTCCCCTGACTTCATTGAATCCCTTTATAAAGTGAAAAAAAACTATAAAGAATAAAGCAAAAGATATACCTGTATAACTTCTTTATAAGAACCCTTTTGTAGTTTTTATCATCCTTTACTAATCCAGATTTAATTTTCATGTAACTCCTTTTATATTTTACTGTCAAATTAAAATACTACATTAAACAAGAAATTCCAGCCTAAATATTCCAGATTCTGTCTTTCAAGGAATGCAACAAATGATTATAAGAAGCAGTTTATTGAGAGACAAGAAGTAAAGAAGCAAATTAATCAGGGCATGTTTGGATAGGGAAATTTAATGGGGTCAGGAAAGACAAGTCCTATGCAGTTGAAAGAAAATTTAATGTGGTATCTTCCCTTATTCTGCCTTAATTTCCCCCACACCATTTTCAGTGAACATTACTCATATAAAGCAAACAAACACTCACATCAACAACTCATCACTAAACCCATAATACATACTTTATATATCAGAGATTTAAACCCCAAAAAATGCAGAAAATCAATCAAAATGCAAAACCCAGAACCCAAAAATGAAGATTAACTTACCTCTTTGAACGCTTGTGCCTTGCAATCATTCTCAGTCCCAGCATTTTCCCATCTCCATTTTCTTCCAAACCCATCTCTGAAATAAAAAAAACTGGGATTTTGAGTACAAAATAATGGTCAAAATAAAATCTTGAATAATAGAAAAAAACTTACCAACCCAAGTGTGAAAATAAGAAAAACCAGAACAGCAGAACCCCACCACTGTAAATGGGCAAAAAACCAGAATACCCTCCAAAAATCAGGGTTTTAGAACATTCAATTTTGTCATCCTTGTATTTCAGGAAAACTCCATAAGAAGAAAATCATCTGATAAAACTCAAAAAAGAACAAAAACAAAAATCTCTGAAAAACAAGCAGAGAAGAAGTAATAATGAAAAACTGACTAACAAACTAAACCCATAAATACAGCTGCTACACTAATAAAGATTATCCCTTTTGACCAGGGACTCTCTAATGACTAATATACTACTAGTCTCTAATGAATGGAGAGATACTGACTGAGTTTACCAAATCTTGTGAACTTTTTGCAAATAGTGGCCTTTTTGCATCAAAAGATGTTGAGCAATTTTTTCCTTTTTAATTTCACTTTTATGTTTTTACTTTTGGGGATGATAAAATAGTAAAAATGTCAAAGGGCTCAAAAAGGCCTCAGTTTTACTTAATTGGAATTTGGGAAGAAGAGAGAGTGTAAAGAAAAGGACAAATAAGAGAGAAATGAAAAGATTGGCATTGGTGAAAAGTTAGAGATTAAAATAAAAAATATTCTGTTAAGTATTGATTAGTTTAATTGGATTAAATTAGTGAGAGAGAAACTTATATGAGAAGAATACAATTTGCAAATAATAGTAGTATGATGCAATGCACACATTCTATTCTTTTCCTTGTTGGGAAGCAAGTGGGAGTTGGTGACCCTCCCTCACCTCTCTGTCCTTTTCTTGTTTGCATGTTTTCTTGCATTTGTATTGGCTTTGTAAGATACTGTTTTTGTGACTTAGGCATTTAACTGTTGGCTATGTTGTAGTACCACCTCACTAATCTAGCTAACCTAGTACTATTGTATTTATGGAGTGATATAAAACATAAAAGGTGGGGAAGTTGCACTATTTTTAGTGGGGGTTTAGTTAATTCATTTTTGGAACATAGCTAATTGTAGAGCCACAAAAGAAAAACAATAATGATTAAGGGTTTGTTATTAAGTAATTAATGGAATAATTAGGGGTGGGGGATACTTTTTCTTGATGGTGAAACATGTTTGGTTTTAGCCACCATCATGGTTGAATTAGACTTGTACTCATGAATCATGATATGTAGCTTCTAGGAGTATGGGTTTGATTCTTCCTAGTAAGAAATTTATTTTCTTTGTTTCTTTGCCTTTTAGTTTGAGATTTTTTTAGTAAAAAGAAAAGTTTTTATAGGAATATATTATAACATGATTTTTTTTTCAAGATCATTGATTGAAGTAATATGGCAAACACAATACTTATGCTAACAATTATATCAATTATATTCACATTCAAGTGTTATCTTGTCATGAAACATCGATCAAAAGTGTTGCATCTTTCTTTTGACTTAGACATTTTTGCAATCAATTTGCAGCTTGTAGGAAGTAAAAATTTAGTCTGTGATCAGGGGTGGATGCATGTTAGTTCTAGTGGGGTCAGTTGACCCCACTTAAATCTAGAAATTTTGAAAAATTTGTTTATATAATTTGATGTGTTTTGAAAGTTTTCTTGTAAAATTAATTGCTTGAACCCACTAAAAACTAGAAATTTTATTTCGACCCCAGTTAATATATATCCTGAATCTGCCACTGTCTGTGATCCTTCTTCATTATTAATTGAAACATTATATTTTTCACAATATTTAACATGTGATTTTGACTATTACTATCTTTAATTACATATGAAATAAACGGTAGAAGTTGATAGCGTTCACATGTTTGAAAAAAGAAAAGGTATGGTCAACATATACATGTTTTGATCTTGATGAAGAAATTTTCAGAGGATAATAGAAGTTATTGATGGAGTGAGTTACTTATGCTGCAAATTGCATAAATTTCGTATCTAACCCTCAACTTTTATAATCCTTTTTGCATCAGAAACAAATAGGCTCAAGTTGATTTGGGTCCAAAAGTAGTCATCTTTAGCATTAAATGCATATTTTCGTATGACTAATCTTCTATCAAAGTGTCTAATTTAGTCAGTCTACTAGCTTTTTACGTACTTTTTTAACTTGAAAGTAATTTTGTATAACTTTTCTACTTTTATCTATATAACGTGTCATACACGAATTTTTTTTTCTTCTTTTTATAAGTTTTACTTTATTTTTTGTTTACTAATTATAGTCTGATCGTGTGATACCGTCATCCCACACAAAAAATTGCAATAAATTTCTGTTATGTCACATTAGCTCCCACAAATCTTCAACACTAAATGCAAAAGCCGACTAGAAATGTTTCATCTAAGAAAGTTAAGTAACGTCTATAACTATACATGAAGTATAATAGAGGTTTTTGTTATATACGAGTCCATGTATAACAGTATAAGTGAAATAAACAAGGTATATATAGGCAAATGATAGTGTCAGTTCAGTATGGTCATTTATCTTACCTACCTATAAAACATACCAAGTAAGGCTTGGCCTAGTGGTAAGGGTTTGGTCTCATGTCTTTAAGGTCATGGGATCAAAAGGCTCTTTGAGGGTAAGGTTTTCCTTACCATTCCCCCTCCCTCCTAAAGAATATGACCTGCAAACCTGACTAGTTAAATCAAAGAGATATGTCATTAAGTATGTCTTCATCTTACCTACCAAAAAATGGCAGGCAAATGATAGTAACACAAATACAGGAGTATTTCAAGAGCAACTTCTAAACGGGGAGGGGAAATTCACAATTGGACGAAGTCATCCAATCATTATAAATGGTAGTAGACTAGTAGTATACTATTTCTTGAAAACTAAGAAAAAAGTGAATCGCCTTTTTATCTCCTCCATCCGTGAGTTGTAGAAACTAAGGGCACTAAATATATGCTTATTATATGGATTGGCATTAGTGGCTAACCTTTTTGGTGCAAATGGTCCTAAATTAACTTATTTTTCAATGGTGATGTGATAATATATAACAAGGGTACAAGGCACCAGCTTCAATCTGTTCATTTTTCTACACTTCTTTAATTTGTACTACAAAGCAAGCAACTGTGGTGTTAGTTAAGTTAGGATACCACTCCTGTCGCTGACTTTTAGTTGTTTTGTTCTACCTGAATTGTCAAAGAGTCAAATCACTAAGAAAACTATTGTAGTTTTTGTCGCTGAACTTACTTTATCTAATGAGTTGAATATTAATAAGCCAATTCCTCATCATACCATTAAATTTATTAGAATTTTTATATGAGGTTTCAGTGTTTTTTGCGTGAAACTAGCTTATTGACTGGGTGATACTCGGATCATTGCAAGTAATATTATATAAAAAACGCAAAACCCTTAATAATACACTAGTAGAAGTACTATCTAATAACTTAGTTCGATCGGTCTGTCATTGGTTTTCCTTCCATTTCCTAATGACAAGACATATAAGTCCCTCTTTTACTTGTAGAAAATGAGGTATTAGACTTCAATCTTTTTGTTGGTTTAGCAAAAAAAATTGGGAAGATTTGAGTGTTCAATGGAACGCTTACAGAAGACACTTTTATATGCAAGAGTATCATGAAGCAGATCGGGAATTGAGAGGGAAAACACTATCAAGGACCCCTTTGACGGAACAAATTGACATAATATGTTATTTGGTATTGCTACTAAAAGAATTTCTGTTTTTAAGGTAATTTTTTTTTAAAAAAGTTGTTGTTTTCAAAATGGGTAATTTATTAGGTACTTTTAGACAAAAAAAAATCTTTAAAATTGTCACGTTAGTACTTTTATATGTTAAAATTAACAACAACAATCCGAACTATGATCATGTAACTCAAAATTAACATGTTATGTTCCTATAAAGTCACAAGTATTATATTTTTAAAATAAAAGGGATAACTTAAAAGAAGTTACAACTGAAGATATAATTTCCTTATATAGGTAGCATTCAGACCAATTAACTAAACTCTGCCGTAATATATCAATTTTTGTCCTAAAGATGGTAAGACACTAATATGATCGAGTCCAGATCCTCTAGAGTTCTAATAAAACTCTACGAGGTAGACTTGTATCTAAACCATACACTTTCAAATCAAGGGCTCATATTAGTGGAAAGGGGAAAATTAGGAGGTGGATTTTGATGAGAAAAAACAAGGGGGATTTTGGAAAGACACACTATCTCACTCCCCTATCTCAATCTTCCATCCCCACTTCACACTTCATCTCATCATTAAACACACAATGCACTAGAATTTAACTACCAAAACAAGAAAACCTAGAAGGCGAATAGAAATTTCACCTTCGAGATATTTTCATTTCACCAAAATAAAATTTAATGTTGGGGATTTGTGCATAAAAAGAAAAAAATTCCCTCAAAAAAAAATATCGCCTTTATCAATGATAGATCCGGATGAAAGCTCTTACTATTCCATTATATGGAGGCAAAAAATCGATTAAGCTTTATATATTTCCCTTTTGACAAATAATTATAGAAACTATTGTATATTCACAAAATCAAAAATCTATACTAATATATTAAAAGGTCTTCCTAAGTAAGGAAGTGTGCCACGGGCCCACGTGGAGCTATCCCTTAGAGTATTTACATCATGTACTCCACATACAATAAAAATATTAGAAGATGCATGATATAAGATTTGATTTCAAGACTTCAAGTCACTATATTAAAGTCTTTACAGCTAAAACAAATAATATTTTGTGTTATAATTTTAAAGAAAAATATTAATAAATGAAAATTTAATACTCGGGGTATAACCCGGGCATAAAAACTAATTGTAAATTAGATCCCGCGTTGTTATATCCATTTGCCCAATAACAACTCTCACTTAATTCCTTTCTTCCACCACCACATTTTGTTGTATACTATATCTAACTATCTAACTTCGATGGTTATGTTCGTGGTTTGGATGTCGCTGCTGATATTATCATACGTAATCATGAAGGCCATCTTCTTCACGCCAAAGCTTTCAATCTTGGCCACACTTCGGTTCTTATTGCCGAAGCCACTGCGCTGCAACAAGGTATCAAGCTAGCTCTGCATTCGGGTCTTCACAACATCATCATTGAAGGGGATAATCTCTTGGTCATCAACGCCGTTAATAATATTTACTCTACTCCGTGGAAGATTGCTAATATTATTGCTGATTGTAAGCTCATGCTCACTCATTTTGCCTCTTACCAAGTCAGACATGTGTTCAGGGAAGCAAATCGCGCTGCGGATTGGATAGCCAATGTAGGGCACCTAGTAGTGTCTAGTTTTAATATCTCTCCTTGTAATAACTATTCTCTTTCTTCCATTCTTGTATGACACATTAGGTATTCTCCTCGCGAGGAGGGTAGCCCAGTGTTCTTTTCTTACCTTTCAAAAAAAAAAAAAAAAAAGAGTACATGTAGGATAGAAACACCAACAATACAATGTACTAAAGAGGAATGACCAAAATACCAAAAACGAACGTAAACAATAACCTGAACTCGGCAAAAATCCCTCGTTGACCATTGATTGGCTCAAACGAAAGGAGGAAAATACAAATTTTGTGCTCAAGCAAAAAGTATTGGAAAAATTGTCAAAAATAATCCGAAATTTGGGGCGTCTTTCACCGTTAATCTCAAATATCGTTTTTCCCTGAATAATCTCAAGTTCGCATGTTATCTTCCCATATTGGTCCAAGTCCAAGGACAACCTGCTTAGTAGGTAAAAATCGTAAGCCTCACGTATAATTTTTTTTCCTTAACTATATCTCTTCTGGTTTAAGTTTTTTTATAATTTAAATTATATTTTAGGTTTTTATTTTTATTTTTAATTATATCTCTTTGTTGGTTTGAATTTTCGAAATTTATGAGTTTGGTAAGGATTGCACGAGGCCACTAATTTAAGAGTTTATGCGTGGGTTTCTTGTTAGATTTTTTTGTTGTATAAGTTTGATTTGCATTACTATTTATTTTTTTATTCAAGTGAGCACTTGTTCTTTCCCTTTTATTTATTTTATTTCCTTTTTTTTTGACGAAAATGGATCAACATTTAAATAAAAAAATAAAACATAGTGGGGCCCATGACATTTTTACTTGTTGAGCAGGTCACCAAAGGAAGGAGGCCAATATGGGAAGACAGCATGCCAACTTGGGATTATTCTCGGATAAAAGAAACATGGGATTAATGGTGGAAGATGTCCCAAACTTGGGATTATTTTTGACAATTTTGCCTTATTTCAATGCCTCAAAAAAAAAACTTTAGTTTATATCTTTGTTGGTTTATTTGTCCTTTTGTTATGCTGAGGAGTGAGATCTATTATAAGTTACAACCCCATTAGTTAATGTACATTGGTAATAAATTAATTAAAGCATGAATAAGTTGGCAATTATACAAGTATGAAACTTCTTTGCATTTATTTTTGTTTACTCACTCTAACAACTTGTAGTTACTACATTTGAATCCATTGTACCTTCATCTCTCTTGTCCACAATTCTTATAGAAACCTTTTGAATAGGCCATCCTTCTCTCCCTACAATCTACATGATGGGGGAACAAAAAATAATCCAAGCAAGTCCATCCAAAACCAAACACGACGCAAAAACAACATACTAGTTACTACTCTTTCCTAATTACTGTAAGGTTTACATCTAAAAACAAAAACTAGTCCAATTGAAGAAGACTTAACGTTTAGATTTATACAAAAGAAAAAAAGCAACTCTTCATTGTATGCATGGCTCCTTGTCAAATTCACCTCAAAAGGGCTGAAAGAAATAAAAGTGACATTGGATGCTTGGAATGTAATGAAATTTTGTGGGGTTTCTTTTGTCCAATTCTCATTTTATTTTTTCTTCATCATCTTTTGCCTTGATTGTGAAACATAATTAAAGGAGGAGGGAAAGTAAAGGAGATGCCCACATTGTCTTTGAGTAGTAAGTAGAGTAACGTTTGTCATAGAATCCTTTGGAATAAAGTATTGGTTTTCCACTTTTTTAAACATTGATAGATTTATGTAAAAACAAAAACTAAAATTCTACAAGTGTTATGTTTGTATTTTGTTCAGTATTCTCTCTTTTTGTCGTCATGTTTTGCGGGGGTAGTATAAAGCTTTCTTTTTTGGGGGGTGCTTCCACGAGTGAGCATGTTTGTGTGCTAAAAAGCTTGCAAATTTTGCAATTGGTTGCAGTATGCACCACATGAAGTAATTATGTAGGCTGGGCTCAAGCTATAAACCAGATTGGATAATCATTTTCCTAGTCTTCTACAAACTTTATGTATTTTACTACTATGTGGTATTATACATAGCTCATTAATGTTTACTAGAATCCGTTTTTACTGTTAGAGTATATCTGTGTAAATGATAGTATAGACTTTTAAGTGTAATTAGGTATTATTATTATTATTATTATTATTATTATTATTATTATTATTATTATTATAGCGCCAGGCTCACTATTCAGTGTGAGTCGCATTCATTCTCAATGCTCGTACATTTACATCCCATGTTTCAATAGATACATCGCTTTGATCGTACATTCATTTAACTGCACAATTTGACCATTAATATCCTTAATTATATACTTCATCCGTTAAGATATAAGGCATTCACGCTCTATATATGAGCAAAATTATGGTAATGAGGAGAACCACATATGAGCAAATAAGCAAAGAATAGTCTTAGATGTATTGTACTATTGTGCACATAATAGAACAAGGTGTATAGTAAATGCACTCCTCTCTCTCTCATACTACTATCAACCCTTGGGTTTTGAATGTACGAAAAATGAGTAGGGCATGAAAGAAAGAATGGAGTAAAAAAAGGTTGAAGGTATGGAAAAATTAATGGAAAATATATTTAGTTTCTTCTAATTATAATAATCCTATATGTCTTTTGATAGTCTTAAAGACCCATCTCTAATTGATATCTATGCAAATATATTAAAAGGTGTGTTTGTCAAAGTTATGTGGCACATGGAACCCCCCTTATGCACTAGAATTTTGTCACGTGTGCAATTAACCAATAGTAGAGATCAGGTCATCATGATTTTTGCAAAAAAAATATGCTAATGTCTTAAATCAAGTCCCTTACCTCTTAGTAAGAATTACTATACATTTACCATTTGAACTAATATTTTTAGTGATTCTTATGTCCACAAAATCCCTTATATGTAATCCACATACTATCGAGAAAATTAATAAATGCATTGTATGAGATTTGATCCCATGACTTTCATCTTATATAATAAAGGTTTAACCACTAAACCAAGTAATATTTGGTGCAATTATTCTAAAGTAAAATATTAATAAATGAAAAATATAAATACCCGGGGTGTAGACCGAGCCTAAAAGCTAGTTCATAGGTATTTTCTTTAATAAACTAATTCACAATAGATTTAAGTATGAAAGCACCTGATTTGACTTGACCAGTCTCAAGCCCATGCTATATGTACTTGTATTCACGTAAAAAAGAGTAATTACGAAATCTTATATAAGACTGTTAGGGCTGTTCAAAATTCGATCTGGACCGGTAAATTGGACAGGACCGGTTACAACCGATCCGGTCTCCGGGTCAATGATTTTAATTTTCCGGTCTTCGGTTCGGTCCGGTCGAAAACCCTATAAAAATCGGTCTTGGACCGGACCGGTTTTTCATTCAAAAATATGAATATAGAAGATAAAAAATACAATTTTCTCCTTTAATATGTTTGAAAATCTATTTTATTAGTAACTAATTTACATTAAAGTCTCAAAAAAGACCTTGAACAATTAGTTTTCATTGTTTATTTTAATAATATTTCCTTATAATTATTAAACGTATTAAAAAAAGTGTGGAAAAGTGCAAAACCGGTCTAATTCGGTCCGGTCCAAGGTTTGGACCGGTTTTTCCGGTCCCGGTCCAATAAAAAATCGGTCCTGTCTCCGAGTCTTAATTTTAAGAATTCTGGTCTTCAGTCCGGTCCGGTTTTTCCGGTCCGGTCCGGGTTTGGACTGGTGAACAGCCCTAAAGACTGTCTTACAATAATTTATGGTAATACGGAGGAGTCACTTAAAATACTTCCTCTGTTTTTTTTAATTGCAACAATTTTCAATTTCAGGTGTTTTTATTTAGATGCAACATTTCCTATTTTTATAGATGTTTTGGGGCAATTTGATCATTCTATCTTCATTTTATCTAGCCCACATGCAAAAACCATGGGCAAATGGGTCAAACTTACTCTCTCTTCTCTTTCCAAATATCTCTGCAAAAAGACATGTGTTGCAACTACAAAAAATAGAGGTAGTATAATGGTCCATGCTTTTAAGGTATAAGAGGTTACCTATTGTCTAAAAGTGATTTAACTTTAAAGGTAACATCCTTAATTTCAAAAATAACCTCTTTAACTTTTTAAAGTGATTATTTTACGATAAAATAGGAGATGAACTTACAATAACTTTATTATAAGACGGTCTTTCATAAGACTTACTATAATTCTAATTTGCCACTCTGAATGTGTTCTAGCCTTGAGGTATCCTAGGCTAGAGCCTAGAGCTCTTGAAATTACACGGTGCAAGTTTTTTAAGCTCCAATAGATGAGCACCCCAATGCAGCAGTTGCCAGTCCCAGTAAATAAACAAAGAACGGATCTTCTAATTTATGGTTTTTGTGGGAGTCAGTTGTGTGGTTTTCGATGCCTCAGTTGAAAGAATCCAAATCTTGATTTTTGATAGTTGATCCGTATCTCAGTAGATGTTCTTTTAAATTTCAAAGAGCAACTAATTAAAATGTCCATGTTCTGAATAAAATTTGGACAAAGGACAGATATATTCATATGTTCTCTGGTTCGATCAGAAATCATCTTCCTATGCTCTAAATCGCAGAGTGTGACCACTAGCCAGTCGCTTGAAAGTACACTCCGTTGCTATAAGCGTAAATCCATTGGATCCTAAAAATAGATTTTCTTTTTCTCGAGAGAACTCCAAAAATTATACAACTCTTGTTATACATTCGGGAGTATAATGAACAATGAACATGGTACACCATACACCAAAAAATTTTACATAAAAGAGAGAGTTCTAAATGAGCAAAATTAGGGCATAGTACATCCAACGAGTGTATGATACATACAATCTGAAAATAGATTTGGTCATTATAAATTTATAATACTCCATCCTTTTTATACTAATTCCTCCACTTTAACTTTATAACTATCTATGACGATTAATATTTTTAACTACTCCGTCCATTTTGCTTAATATTTGGAGTTGTATAAAAAACACAAGAAAATAAAGAGATAGAATGGAATGGTGGTGCCATGTGAGAAATAATAAATCCCAAAAATGGTGAATATATCAATGTTAAGCTAGTTTATTGTGAAACTTATATTTTTAGTAAGTGTTAAATTTATTGCAAGATATAGAGTGTGTCTAATTCACTGATATTTTACATAATTACATCTGTTTATACATTACTCCTACTAAAAATCAAAAGTATCATAAAAATGCTTCTTCTTTATCCCACGCCACAAGCTTACTCATGACCAAACTCATGGCCAAACCATATGAGCAATACTGATACTCTTAACGAGTAATTTTTCATAATAAAGCATCATAGTAAAATAAACCCACCACCTTTGAAGAATGGATTGAGAGAGTTCACACAATCATGAGCTATTTCACACACCCCGTGAAATAGCGTGAATAGAAAATACATACTTCTCACGATAGAAAAGAAAAACTCCTTCAATTCTTGTTTTGCTAATGCATCTGCCACGCCATTTCTCGTGCCCCCTTGTAATGTATCTTGTAAAGGGTGAAATCCAAATCTTACTGTCCATCTTTCTCATTATTACACCATTTCATAACATTTAAATAATTTGACTCAAAAGTAAAATAATAAATGAGGGGGGGGCGAAATGAAATAATGTAAATAGTAGGTTCAAGGTGATTCAGACATACAATTTTCTTTGCTTCGGATCACTGAGATGCTCCACTTTTCTAGTTAGATCATGCACACAATACTTTAATAAGAAATTGGTTTTTTTTGCCACTTTAATCATATTATTTTTCAAATTCACCGTGTTAAAATTGAACCAAGTGAACTCATAATAGATCTGTCATTGATAATAGTAAACTTTTGAACTTTATTTAAATTAGAGCAATGTAGTTATATAAGTTAATTTAAATTGAAAAAGTGTGTATTGTGTATTATTTATGGCTGACCTAAGACTAGCTAAGATACATATTCAAGTAAATCTCTTAGGCTATGTATTCTTTTATATATATATATATATATATATATATATATATATATATAGAAGTGAGTTCATATGAGAATGCATACTTACATGAGAAATGAGAATGAATTTTACACGCTATAACTCTAATGAACAAGTGATGTAACTCCAAAAATATAAAAATTAGAAAAAATATTTCGAAATTTTTTTTTTTTGGGCTCGAAAATTTTTCGGGGGTATAACTCTAATGAACAAGTGTTGTAACTCTAATCCAATCATGTGGTTGAGATTCATTCTCATTTTTCATGTAAGGAGCATTCTCATGTGATCCTACCCCTATCTCTATTATATAAGGGAAGGGGAGAGCTATGGTGTCCTCAGTTGAAAATACCATTTTACCCCCTTCCCTTTCTTAATGACAAACCGAATCTCAAAACCAAAATCGGGGTTCAAAGTAAATTGGAAACAATCACTCACAAAAATTCTACTGAAATCACTCACAAATCACTAAAATAAGGAAACTTCACAAATCACTCATAAAATTGAGAAAATCACGTTATAGAAACTCAAATGATCGGAAAACTTTACAAAAACTAAGAATTAACTTACAAACTACAACTAATACACTAGAACGTCAATACATACAAAAACATTCACAAAAAATCACTTACAAATCACTGTTCTAGCTCACAAGAATTACCTATAAACTACAACGTCAACACAAATATGAGAAAAACATAAGATTTCGACGGGATATCACACATTCGTCCATCGGCTATTTGCGAACTTCCAAAAAGGTACATAATGCTTTTAATCTTGAAAGTTATTTCACATTAGTTGAAAAAAACAATAGCAAATTAGTCGACTGTTATGTAGTTGAAAAAATGGAGATGATAGCAATTAGTTGAAAAGGGCTTTTATACAATTAAACTTAAATTTATTTCATTTTCATATGAAATAAGAAAACAAGATACAAGTAACAAATTTAGTTTTTTTAATAAAATTCCAATATTAAAATTTTTGCCCAAAACTTTTGCAAAAAATCCATGTTCAGAAATAAATTTTGAAAAAAAAACAATATCAAGTTTTTGCGAACAACTTTTGCAAAAATCCATTTTCAGAAAAAAAAAATTACATTAATTTGCAAAAATCCATTTTCTGGAAAAAAAAATTACATTAATTTGCAAAAACCATTTTCAGAAAAAAAAAATTACATTAATTTGCGAAAACCATTTTCAGAAAAAAAAAAACATTAATTTGCGAAAATCGACCCAAGAAAAAAAAAATTACATTAATTTAAGAATTACCTTTCTTTGTTACAAAATCGACCCAAGAAAAAACTTGAGTTGGTTTGCTTCCTTCAAAAGTGGGTTCAAACAACTGATGGATTTTTGATGAACTGTGTTCCTTCAAAAGTAAATTTTTGATGAGTTAGATCTACTGCTGCTTCTTAAGACTTGAAATGGCTGATTTTGTTATTCTATAGTGCAAAGTTTGATGAACTAGGTAGTGGGTTCCTTCAAAATATGGGTTGTAGATTTGTAGTGAGAGGAGTGAGAGAATGAATAGTTAGAAAAAGCAGTGGAATTATACAGTGAGAGGAGAGAGAGAATGAACTGGGTAGGGCTGTAGAACTAGGGGGTTCCTTCAAAATATGGGTTGTAGATTTCTAGAAGCATGTGACAACACGTCACTCAACATTTTCAACTTTCAACTAGAAGTGTAGAGTCTTGGATGTTGTTGGTATTTTTCGGGCATTTCGGCGAGTAGTGTTGTAAGCTCTTTCATGGACTATAGTATGGTTTTGGGGCTGCTCTTGGACTGTATTGTCGCATAGTCTTAGTATGCAGCTTCCTTAGTTGTAACTCTGGGCTGTAATGCCTCCTTGAATTAATGAAAATCGACTAAAATTATCAAAAAAAAAAAAGTAGAAGTGTATAGATTGTAGATCAAAGTATAAATTAGCCAAATCATAATACTATTGCATTGGATATAAGTTTTTGGTTATATACTCGCATTTTTTGTTCACGCACAACACGTCACGCACGCATATATACTGCATTTTTGTTCTTGCAGAATTAAAATAGTCACTCAAAACTATGATTTAAAACAAAGTTTAACTGAGTAACTATTGCATTGCAAAAAAGTGTAGATCAAAAGTTCAACACGTCACTCAATTTTTTTGTTCAGTAGATATAAGTTTAACTGAGGGAGTAATACTGTAATGCTACTTAAATGCAAAGAGTTAATGACCGCAAAAGAAAGAACAAGATGTAGACGGCAAATTGATAGAAAAATGTGCTTCAATAGAGACTACTAAGTAAGTACTAAGTAGAGCATTTAATTCACTAACAAATTTGATAATAATAGCCACTCTTCTTCACCTAAGTTATAAAAATTTGCACTTTCAAAAAAAGTTTAGTAAAAAGTTTTGTATATTGTTTGAATTGAATCCTTCATTACTTATACTTATTTATTAAAGTGTTTTTAAATACTATTTGTAAGTATTTCAAAGAATCTTATTCACAAAATGGAGGTGAACTTAGATACTAACTTTCATTTTCTGTTTGTTTACTACTTAGTAATACTTATATCTAAAAATGTCATCGCACGCATCGCGTGCATAAAAAGCTAGTATATACATATCCAAATTCAGATTGTTATGAAGCCAATCTGGAGCTAATAAGCCCTTTAATTAAGTACTCGTTTAAAGCGGATACCAATGCATCTAATTTGACATTAGGAGGAGTGCTAAGACAACTCATAGTTTATTGAAGTTAACAGATTGACAGGTGAAAAAAAATTGAAAATTCGATACCAACCGTTCTAACTTTTCCCCCCTCTTATTCAATAGTTTAATTCAACTATTATTTAGCTAAATCAATCTTAACTTTAAAAGTACCTCCCAGTTCCCATAATAATCGTGTGTTAATTCTAAAATGTGTTCAACATGTAGAAGAATTTTTATTATATTGAGGATTGTTGCTCTTTTCCCTTCCTCCCTTATTAGGGCTGTTCAAAGACCATGGTCGGACCAGAATCTGGACCGGACCTGGCCGAAGATTCCGGTCCGGTCCTCGGTCTGAAGAAAATCCCGATTTCGGGTTTCCAGTCCGGTCCGGACCGGTGGACCGAAATTTCTGATTTTTTAGTAAAAAAAAAATTTATATGTTAAAAAGTTTAAAAAGTAGTAAAAAGTTATAAACTTAGAAACCTGCTATTTATAAACTTTAGAAATATTGTTATTAATATTATTAAAATTTTAATATATCTAATTTATAAATATTTTTAAATCAAATTAAAAGATATTTTTTTTTAAAAAAAAAAATCCGGTCCAACAGGTCCAAGACTGGACCGGACCGAAATTTTTCCGATCCAGTCCAGGTCCAAATTTTTTCCAGATTCAAGTCCAACGGTCCAGTCGGTTCCTGCCCGGTCCTAGACCGGTGAACACCCCTAATATTCACCACCCCTCTTTCACTTGTTTATCATGTTACAGGTATTTGTAAATTGTATTTTTTTGTAGAGAGAGTCACAAGGACAAAAGATGTAAACGGGATTTGATCTCAAGTCTTGGACTCTTGGGCACCACCTCCCAAGATTTTAACCAAGTAAGCTAGCTGATATCTACTACAAGTATTTGTGGATCGTGATTGTTGGGATAAATTGAGATTGTAAAGAACATGGCCCATAACTGAGAGGGTTGATGTGGATTTTTCTAAAGAATTATGCATATTAGGAGGGGATGTTCACCAATCACCACCATATCCTGTTTGACAGTTTGGGAGATGACAAACATTAGGTATTGGGCTTACGATCACCGTCCGCACTCTTGTCATAACTGGATGTGAAATTGTTTACAAATTGGGCTGCAATAAGAGCTTGCACCAATTCAGCCTGAATTTGCGCCGGCCCAATATTTTGGCCAATTTTGTATTGGTCTAGAAGCCTACGGTGATGGGCCATGATTCTTACAAAATGGTTATACACCTTTCGCTGACTCCCTTTTCCGTCCTTACATGTTCATTTGTCAGCAAGTTTCAGTTCCACTAGACTAACTAGACTTCAATAAGGTTGTATTTGGAAACTCCAATTTCGTTTTAAATGTAAGAATTTAAGTGTGGAATTTTAAATGATGTATTTTAATTTTAAATATGGTGTTTGGAAACACTTAGGGCCCGTTCGTAATCGTTTTTTGTTTTCAACTTTCACTTTTTTTGAAAACTAAAAACCAAAAACAGGAAACCAGAAAAAGTGGTTTTTACTTTTTAGTTGTCAGTTTTCAAAATCATCATGTTCCCAATATATTTGACTAATTTTTTATTCATTATAGGACATATATCATATGACTTTGAAAATCAAAAAATCAAAAAGCAGAAAACCACAATAATAGCCTTTGACATTGAGTTTTCAGATTTCAGATGATGTTTGGGGAAGTAAGTACCTACAATTTCATTTGAAGAATGGTCAATTGATTTTTTATTCTGATTTTTGCATAAGTAAATTGTAGCATAGCCTTAATGTGGAGCAAGACCTACGAGTTCTAAAGGACATGCTAGTGCAAATAACAGCCAAAAACAAAAGAGAGTTATCACCTCCAATAAACAAAAAGTTTGCCATTATTGCAAGGTCGAAACTTTAGATACAGAAAATCAACTATCATTAAGTGAGGAAGACCCTTATTCCAAAATTTAATAGAAGTAAAAAGACTCACAATTTTTATAGGACAACCAACATCCTTGTAGAAGTAAATCTATAACAATAACATACAAAAGAACTAGAAATATTCATGCAATAGTTGTACTGAAAATCAGGACTTCTATGTATTTCTACATCATATTTTCAGAATGTTGAAAGGCTATTTTATGGATACCTCATCTATTAAAGAAGGGGATGTAAAGTTACCTTTAGCAGCAACATAAATTTGAAGGAGACTTGGTAAATAGCAAAAATATGAGTTTCACAAGATGTGACAATCTATCTATCTATACTAATATATTAAAAGGCGTTCCTAAGCAAGGAACGGTGCCACGTGGCGCTATCCCTAAAGGCATTTTACTCCATGTAATCCACATTCAATAAAAAAAATAGAAATTGCATAGCATAGGATTTGATCTCGTGACTTCAAGTTTATATATTAAAGTCTTAACCACTAGACTAAGTGATGTTTAGTGTTATCATCTTAAAGTATAATATTAATAAATGAAAATTCTCCTTAGGGGCATAAGGGCCTAATAACTAGTTATATTACTATACCTATTAGCTGAACAATCAACATTAACTAGCTTCCTCTGCCTTCGATATTTAAAGCACCTAAGGATAATTATGAGCTTGGTTTGGCATTCATTATTGGAGTCCAAATTGGACTCCAACAAGGGTATTTTGGTAATTTCATAGCCTGAAGGTACCAAACTAAAATCAAAGCTGGTAACAAAGCGCAGTTAAATTGATACCAAAGTGTGCTATGGTACCAAATAAGAGTCACTTTGGTATTGGTACCAACTTCACTGTGATTTGGTACTAAATTCCATTTATTTTGGTACCTCCAACCTCTGAAATTACTTTGGTACCCTTAACGAGTTACCAAACCTTTCTCGATATTTGTTTCTTCATCTTGTGGAGCAATTCCTTCAGCACAAGCTTCTCTCCTCTTGTAAGTCCAGTCACACCGGACCCATCGGGGGTTCCGCAAAAGCATATTGTTCGGGGGTTTCAAAATCTCCAAGTTGCACTTGAACATCCTATCTTTTCCCGCAAAAACGCTCTTTGCCGGTTGGCATCAAACCAACCTTCCCTACCCTCCATAGTTAGGACTGGGGAACCATGGGATTCCAATATTAATAAAAGAACATCCTAAATGCTGTTAAGTTTCAACTTTTAGCACCTTCTTTCTTACCTCCTCATCTGCAGACACATCATGTGAACCAAAAACAACCTAGTCAAACAAATCCCTTCCCTTCAATTAGAGAGTTTCATTTTCACATAACGTATATGATACCAAAAGATATGACAAAAGGGTGGATAAATAAAAAACTCATAAACTAGAGAAGCAACCCCCCCCCCCAAAAAAACTAAGGGGGCCAGGAAGGTTAAACGAAAAGGTTTTATTCCTTGGGGAGGGTTGCACATTTTAACTATCCATATTCTGAAATCCGTACCAAAAAGGGAAAAAATAAATAGAAAGAAAGTAGCTAAGAGAAAAAAGAACAAACCTTAGTTAGAATTTCATCGAAGCAAGCCCGACATCAATCAATTTAGCATGAGCCTCCTAGTGATCATACTCACTGTCGTACGCCCATCAAAAGCATGACGAATAACATGAGCAACATGATCAAAGTAGTAACCGGAAGATAAAGTGGAAAAAATCTTTTGAGTGTTCATTCTCCTCCTCATTGGAAACCTTCGAGTCATCATCCATAATGTCAAGGTTATCAATGCGGTCGTGGGACAAAGTGGCTCTGAGGTTAGGATCAGAATCTTGAAGAAGTAGATCCTCGACATTGAGAAGGTCATCAAAGATAACAAGTCCATCATTCCGCAAAGGGCCCCTCTGGTTTGTGGCGAGACCGGTCTAAAGAAGAGATTAAAAAGAGGAGCAGGGTTGTGGCAATTGCACATAGATTCACCCTATAGTTGTTATGGCATCTTGCACGGAGTGGCCCAAGCATCTATGCACAAGTAAAATTAACTATAAACAATCACAAACAACTTCAAAAGCTTAGACCCTTAGCCCAACTGACAAAGAGAAATTGCTACAATTCTATAATATTACAAATAAATAGACCACAATAGATAAAACCAAATTAGAAAGCTATGTACAAAACAGAAATACTAGAGACTATCACAAAACCCCAAATGATTTAATGCACAACTTTTCCATAAGATTTGCACATTAGTTAAATCTAACTCAAAAAAAAAAAAAAAAAAAACTCAATGTGTACAGTATACAAACAACTGCTTGAGTTGTATCTCTCTCTGTGCGTGTATATAAGCCATTTACAATTTTACATAGATGGAGAAAAGCAACTATACGTTACATCTCTTATCACTATTTCTGTTAGTGTATTTTCTACAAGGGACTATTAGAGGCAACAACAGGGCAACTACATAACGTGATCAAGTTCTTGATCTGCTGCAAATAAATTCCTATGTGACACCCACCAACATTATATTTGCTCGATAATGTGATAATGTCTAACAATTCGAGCATTGATAAAATGATAACAGTACAAGATACTGAAGTGGTTTGGTTTTCCTTTTAGTAGAATAATAACGATGTAGATTATTCTTCGGGCATCCTTAGTGCAAATTCCACTTGTAACATGAGGAAGAGAGAAAAACAGTACCTTAGATATAAGTCACATAACACGCTCCTCTACGACATACCTGATCACACAACACCTGCACAACACTGATATGAACATATATATTACTGATTGTTCTTGTCTTTGGAGAATTTTAAGTTAACATTAACACATTATCATTCAACATTGTGAAATCGGGTTTCGAGTTAAACCATTTGTTGACCCATAAAGACTTCTTTCTTCAATTTACACCATTAACACTATGCTTTTAATCAGTGTTAAACAATTTAATTCATTACTAATGGACTATGTATAATGTAAATTTATTTATGTGTAAATTTACTTAGTTAACCCTAGTTTAACTCAAGCTTTTCAGCTTAGATAAGGTGAAAATTAGGGATACAAAGTGCCTAAGATGAGCCAAAAAAGAATCCCAAATTTGGAGACATAAGACAACAAATAATTAGCATAAGCTGCTTTTGCTGTTAATTCTTGCTACCAAATAGATTTATAAGCAAAAAGAACTTCATTTTAATTAATTCTCTTTAAAACAAACTTGGCTAACGTTGAACAAACACAACAAGAAGTCGAATAAACTCGAGAAAATTGAAAAGAATAAAATACTTGCAACAGATTAGTAGCAGGAAAAATATATATGAAAGAGAGAAAAGCTTAGTTACCCAGTAACTCAGACAATAATGGCTGCCCACATCCGAGGTGACAATATCAGTCGAACTATGCCGTCGTTGTTATGATGTCAAATACCAGAACTCTGCACTGCTACTTTTTGCCAAAATTATATGCAGAGATGCCCTTTGCCCAACTTTCCTTCTTCCTAGCAATCAAATGAGTTAAATGAGTTACATGAGGTTTGATCCCTAAATCTCATCTATTCAAGTTTATCACTGCTCCACTAGTTCACTCTCTCAACCTCCCTTATTTAGGTTTTTTTTTTAGGGCCCCCTTTCGAGACCCGTTGTAAGATGAATTTCCTCCAGGTTGTCCTCGCACATGACCACTCACCCAAAAGTCCAACAATCTCCAAATCCCCCTCCCCCAACAATATTGAAATTAAGCTTACACCAGTATTTGAACCTTGGTGTCCCATGTGGGAGATAGGAAGCCATACTATTGGACCCAAGGGTCCTTGGTCTATTTACGTCATGTGTTGAGTTTTTATGTATTACTTTTTTGTATAAATATACTATCTTTTGTACTTCCTCCATAACAAAATAGATTCTTTTTTGGCCCAACTCAATGACAAGCAGGAAGCAAAGGTTGGTAAGGCAATCATTGAAGCAAAAAATGTTCTTGCAAACAAGAACAAAATTCAGGATCAGGCTGCTAAGGTCTCGTGTCGTGCTTAATGATTAATCGCGGGAAATAGTGTTATTGGACACCCACAACTATGAATTAGGAAAATTCCTAGAGTGTCCTTCCACATGATAATGCATCGTTTGTGCACCAAGGTGTACATTTTCCATTCGTTCCGACCCCACCATCAGGCTCCAAGGCTGCAATCAAGTATACTCACAAAGTGGCAATCAAGGCCTCAATAGAATTGACAAAATGAATAATGACTAAGAGAATGAATAGAATTGAGGGAAGAATGAAATATGGTGATGATAGTTAGGGTATGTGTGGAGTTGTGCAGGACGGCCTAATCTGCGACATGGTTATCCTTGGCTCGACAAGACTTGACTTGACCGGCAATAGAGGCTTGATGGTATGTCATGGACTGCTCATGGACATCATTTTCAAATTGTGGCTCGAGTACAACGGGTTGGTCCACCTTTCACCTTGATTAATTTCAACCAAAATGTAAAAACAAAAAAAATAAATCTAAAAGGGAGGTAGTATCAAATTCAGGTTATAATGTTCAACTTGACCCCCAGTTGCTTGATAAAATCAAAGAAATGCAAGCGTTGGTAAAGGGTAAATGAGTTGTCATGTCGGGTCAACTTGCATTTTAAAATGAGTTGAAAACCTTAATCCAAACCTGCTAATTACATACCGAATTTAGGTCGAGTTAGCGAGTTATGTAAGGAGATGGTACTCCACTAAGAAAAAGATTGCCAAAATGGTAAGTGACTTGTGGCAACTAAATTGGGATAAATATTGTGGCAGTTATTTTAGGACATAGGGAGTAATTTTCATTTTTTTTTTTTACTTTAGCTCGACATGTATTGGTAGAATGTTATGAGTTTATGACAAAACAAGACAAATAATCTAATTTATTAGTAAATGTTGTCTGATATATTTGAATTTCAACACGTAAAAAAAGTTGACACGCCTAACTGTTTACAACTTAAATAGGCTACTTTAGTCAAACCTTTTTGACATTTATCAACTTTAGACCTCAGCATGGGTCGGGCCTGTTCACGGGCTCGGTCCGCGGGCTTATGACAATGGCGGGCCGGCCCCGAGCCCGTGAGTGTCGGGACATTCCGTGCCGGTTATGAAATTTCTAGTTTTTGTCCACTGCAGGCCTGCGGGCTAGGCTTGTGCCTTCCTGCGGGCTTGTCATGTGTTTTATGTTTTTTTTTTTATTCTTGGCAGTTTTAGACTAAAAAACAAAGAGGAAGGGCGTTCGGCCTGCGGGACGGCTCATATGCCATATAGGTGGGCTCGTGCCGGGCCTGAAACAATTCACTGTGGCAGACCCACGCCCCACGTAGCGGGCAACGGACCGGGCTCGGCCCGTGTGCTCCCCTGGCCCATGCCCACCTTTAATCAAATGGGTTTGATCATAGTTAAGAGTTTTACGATATGTTTAATTTTTTTTAATTAAATTAAGATGAAAATGGGAGGAATTTGGGGATTATACTATATAAGGCGCAAGAATCGAACCTCTATAACAAGGGTGTAAAAAGGGAATTTTGCAATACATTTAATACTACTCCCTCCGTTTTAATTGAATTGCTACATTGTTGTATGCACAATAATTTAGGCAATGTCACTTACAATCTTTTTGGAAGGTACTTTTTGACCTATTTAATTTAAAATAATAGGGAAAAGTAAAAAAGTTGTACTTTTTGGTGGAAAAAGAAAAAAACAAATATAATATTATTACTTTATGGTGGGCCAAGTACCCCAACTAAGGAAATTTTATACAATGTAGCAATTAAAAAGAAACAACCATTTAAGAAAAATGTAGCAATTAAAAAAACGGAGGGAGTATGTGACAAGCTAACAATAACATAATTTTGATACGACACGACACACGACCTATTTACGAGCTTTAAATTCTTGGATTCAGTAGATTTTAGTTGTAGCCTTGTACCATTTTAATACTACCTCCGTCCCAGAAAGATCTGAACACTTGTTGGGACACGTATTTTAAGGTGATAAGTTGTAGTGTGGTTATCAAATGTTATTTTATTTAAAAAGTAGATGTGATAGGAGTTGGTGGGGCATTTTTTATTAGAGGAGAGAGAACATTGGGTAACTTTTTATTGATAAAAGCTAGAGTGTGGGCCAAAGATGTGTAAAAGAAATAATATATTAATGGTGGGACCATGCCAAAAAAAAGAAGTGTTCAAACTAATTTGGGACAAACATAAAAGGAAAGTGTTCAGACTATTCTGGGACGGAGGTAGTAGTAAATTACATTTGATCGAAAAAAGATGGCTTAAAGAAAAAGTCAATATTACCTTTCCGAAACCACCACAGTTTCCATTCCCATTGTCCTGATACTCTCATGCCTCATTTTTTTTTAATGTAAGATGAAGGAGACTCACTTGAGGGGGATAAGGGGAAATCATCAAATGAGTCCCATGAGTTTTGATCCCTAGACCTCAGGGATATAAGGTGGAAAGCGATGCCACTACTCCGCCATCTCAACCTCACCTTCAGGCCTCATTAATCAATACTCATACATTAGTCATTTGATAATTAGCAGTTGATAGCAAAAAAAAAAAAAACAAAAAAGCATAAATGCAAAAGTTGGAAACTTGAAACCAGACCACAAAGAACAAACCCAATACATAGAAGCTCAAGATTAGCCAAAACCAAAATAATAAAATTTCCTTTTCATATCCTCAATTATTAATCACCCTCATTCCTGATTTCCATTACAGAAAATTCTACAAAACCAATCCAACTTTTTCTATCTCTCCTAATTTGTAACTATTCTTTCCTTTTTCTTTTTGTTTAGATTATTCATTATTAGATTTAAGAAACCCTCAACTTACCACTTTCCTTTCAATTTCGTTTTCACGGCTCCACCTAATTTTTGTTTTCTCTCTCCTCCCTAAACCAGACTTATTCATCTCTGTGCCTTTTTTCCTACCCTAACTTTGGACCTTTAGACATACACATACCCAAAGTCCCAAACAAACACCCCCTTCAAAAAAGATAAAAAAAACGTTCACAACAAAAATAAAGAAAGAAAGAAAAGGGTACATTTCGATTTAACAAATAACATTTAGCCAAACAAAGACCAAAATTTTGTTAAGAGGTAGAGAGAGAAAGTAGAAAAAAGAGGAGAGAGAAAGACACATTCAGAACAAAGGGTTATATCACAAAAATTTCAATTTCAACCTTCCCTTTACTCAAACAACCAACCATGGCATAAATAAGGTATACTACTACTACATTATCATTATTCCTTCCCTTATTTATTTTAACCTGCATTTTTGTTTATTTTTCATAATTTTTTGTTTCTGCAATTTTATTTTTTTGGTTCACCTAATGTTATAGTATTTTATTTTTATGTCACGTTCTTTAGCTTTGTTTGGTTTCCCCGCATTTCCAACCCTTACAACAACCACAGTTATGGGTCACCCTCTTCAAGAAGACAAAAGGGTTTCTTAGGTCTAATCTAATAATGAGTCAAAACTTAAAAAAAAAGGGTCTAATACTCAGAAATCCCTTAATCTATTACTTAATATTAAGATTTAGACTATACCCAGATAGAAAAAATAATCCTTTTTGAGTTTAGTTGCACAAATTTTTAATTGGGTTATTTTCTTTGATCTGGACCCACCGTTTAGGATCATTTTTAGATCTATGTTAAGGTTTCTACCTGAAATAAGTCGTTTTGTTAATTTAATTATAGGGTCTTAGTTCAATTTATATAAAGTTTGGAACTTTTTTTTTGTGTTTCAGATTTAGGGTTTTGAAGTGGAGTGGATTTTGAGATTTTAATCTGGGGTACACTGTAAAAAACCGTGACATGTGAGTGGGAAAATTGGCTTCTGGTGCCTGTTAGTACCTGTGCTGCTGAATTTAAGAGGTACATGTTACACTATTACATAACATCAGTTCATCATAGAAATTTAATTGCACGAGTTGTTGATTGTATTTGTGTTACTAGTTTATGTTCATTAACAATTTAACATGTTAGTTTGGAAAGTTAACGCCTTTAGCTCGAAAATTGGCACTGGAGGTTCTTCTTTGGGTGGGTGTGTGGGATTTGGTTTGTGTCACCTGTAAGAACAGAACAGTGTGCGGCCTGTAATCTGTATAGTTATCTAGTTACATTTATGACCCAAAAACCAAAAATCAAGAGTGACAACATAAAGAAAAAGCAAAAAGAAATAAAAAATAAAAATCCGTGCTTTAATGGATTGCGGCCGGAAAAGCAAAATTGGTGCATGCAAGTGATATAATTTTGTGCTAATTTTGCGAAACTAGGTAGCGAATTGCATTCAGGTACACATTTTCGTTCCGCAAATTAGGTAAAATTGGTTGTGACTTGTGAGTGTGTCAATTAAATGCAAGTGGAATGGTAAGGCTTCATTTTTAACTAATGTTTTCTGATTGGTTAGGTTCACCTTCTTCCCTAGCCTCATAATAGTCGATCCCTTTAAGCCAACTAGTTACCAGATTTTGTTTTTCCAATAAACACCCTATACTGATATGAATTATGATAATGAACCCAAAATAGAATTGTGTTATGCGCCTTTGCTTTTCTGCCTTGTTTCTTAGCTTGTGTTGGTTATTCCATGCTGGGTATTTCTATACAAGCCAGGTGAAAGTTGAACGGAGCCTTAGACAGTTCTAGAAGAAGACTTTTTCCAAGTATGCCAAGTATTGGGTATTAACACACTTTCGACATGGAAGTTGAACAAAATTACGTATCTCTCTTTCTTTGTGAATAGATGTTCCAGTTAAACTTTTATGTTTGCCGATTTACAACTTTAGCCGTTATTATTTTTGATTACTTCCCTTTTTTCTTAAAAAACTTCTCCTTTTTTTTTTTTTTTTTTAAAAAAAAAAACTTTTTTTTTTTTTTTTTTTTTTTAAAAAAAAAATTTTATTATTTTTCCTTTTATTTTATTTTCATTTAAATATTAATAATTAAATATTTATATTTTTTTTATTTTTTTTTTTTTTATTATTCTTTTTTCTTAATTTTTTATTTTTTTTTTATTTATTTTTTTATCATTAATTATTATTAAAAAATAAAAACCAAAAAAAAAAAAAACCTATAAAAAAAAAAAAAAAAAAAAAAAAAAAAAAAAAAAAAAAAATATTTATTAGTATGAATTATAAGAAGTTGATGTTTTGAAATATGCATTGGGACAAATCCAATAATATACACTTTGTGTATTTCTTAATAGATGCATCATGTTGAATGAGTATATTTGTCAATGGACAACTTTGACCATTAATATCTTAAATAATATAATACAAAAACTGTAAAAAAATAATAATTTTTTGTAAACATACTTTGAGATTAACTCATAACAATTTAAACAATGACATATATCTGTACATATTAGTAATAAAATATTGTCAAAGTTTAATATCTAAATAGTGTAGAGAGTCAATATGATGCATTCATTAAGAATCGGAGGAAGTATTACATAATAATTTTTTTTTTCATTTACTAGTAAAAGAGTTAGGCTAAAAGTTGTAAATAATTCGAAACTAGGTAAAGTTAAATATTTCTTTATAGTTGGCTTTTTAGGTTAAAAATTTATCGAAGCTTTTTATTTTGATTTAATAAATTTGAGAGTTCAATGTTAGCTCCTTCAATGCAAATTGACAAAATGTTTTTTTTTTTTATATTTCTAATGTTGTTAATTCTAGACTTAACAATCTAAACAAAAACCCAAATAAATTTAAGTAAAATTTGGATTGTATTTTTCAACTTGAGTACTTCAATTTATTTTAGATCGAAATTTCTTTTCTATGTAAATTGTCAAATGAATGAAAAATTACCATACTATAGTACTACCTCCGTTTTTTTAAATTGGGACGTTTGCCTTTGCACATGGACCTGTGAAAAAGTTGAAAAAGGTAGAGAGAAGGAGCGCAAAAGTAAGAAAGAGATAGCGGACCAATTACCATATAAAGAAAAAGGGTCAAATGTCTCAATATTAAAAAAAAAACCCTAAATGGCGAAATATCCCATTAAAAAAAATAGTGGGAGTATGGTATAGACTGAAGACATATCATGGAATTTAGTAGTATTAGAATATCTTTATAATTTCATGGATGTTTATTTTACTCATCAGTTTTTTTTTTTTTTTTTTTTGAGGGGATATTTTACTCATCAGTTAAAACTTAAAAATATGTCATTTTACAAAATCAAGCCAACATTTTTATACCACTTTATGATATTAGTTATAACATTATTGTAAGTCATTTTTATTAGTTTGATATTGAAGGTCACTTTACGATACCAATGCAATTTCAACTAGATATATATTTCCTCTGCTCCATATTAATAGCGCAGTTTTTGAGGAAGCCATCATGCTAGTATACACATTATGTAGATTACTTTTATATGAACACACAATTTTTTTATACGCTAGTCTTTCAACTATCACTAATCTCTCTATGCTACATTATTATTCAAAATTACGAGATGACATAATCTAAAATTTTGTCGCTAGACAGAGTCTCGATCACTTCCCCCTATAGTTGGTTTGCCTCGTTCATATGGGTTATAAATTGATTGAGCAAAAATATATTCAGTCAAAAGTACCCACATGTTGACTTATATGGGGCTATGTTTTCTGTTAGTGTTCTTGAATTACATTACATAAGCCATTGATGCATTGGCTGCTACCCTGCCACTTGGTTGCTTGTATGAAAAATTAGTGGTCACATGTGAGATTTTCCCCTAGTCCGTTCTTTTTTATTCTACACACTTTCCTTTTCGGGCCGTTCCTTTTTAATGGTTACACCCTTACTTTATCTATATAAGGTAAAATGCTCAATCATTATCCCCACTTTTGTCCCCCATGTGGTCCCTCACCAAATAAATTGACCTACTTAAACCCCCCACCTGGCACCTACCCTATTTATCTCTCTCTATTCTTTATTTACTTTTTGTACTTCTTACTCCCCACTTTTCATAATTCCTCTCTTCTCTCTCCTACTTTTTCACTTTTTCCTTGATTCTAGTGAAAAGCAAATCGGGTAGATCAAATAGGAACGTAGGTAGTATATGACTATTGAGTTACTTACACCATTCACTTACACTATCCTTGTTATTAGCCAACTCCTTCCCCCTTCACTAAGTCATTTGCAACCGAAGTACCAAACATTGCCTTCCTTGTCAAAACTTTTATGTTGTTTAGTGATCTGATTCCTGTACTGCATGGACATTGAAAGTTGGCAAGGCTTTTGTAGTTCTTATAATACTGATGTTATGCTAAAACATGTAGGCTTCGTTAGAAAATGGGTACGGGTCTTGTCTAGTAAGACCCGAATCCGGACCCGAAACTTAAACCCCACCCAGACTATAGGATCCGATTCACCAGATCCAATGAGTCTAGCAGGTTTGGCGCTTCAAATGCATACAAATTGGTTCTCAAACTTGCAACGAATTTCTGATTTATTTGTCGCTCACTTAGAAGGATGATTAAATTAAATAAAGGCAGCAAAATACTGAGCTAAATCTTCAGTCACCATTGTAAATTCGCAATAGCTATACATATAAGATTATTCTACTATTCTTACACAAAATATCCTAAATTGAAACTCGGTATGAGCTTTACTTTATGTTGCAATTTTAATCTTAAATCAATAGGATCCATGGGTCAAATTTGGTTCAGGTTTGGGTCTTAAAGATTGGGTACAGATTCAGACCGGATTTGAACACCTAGATCAAATGTGCCCATGTTCAAATGGTTCTTAAAAAAATTAGACGCAGACTTTTAAAAATTGGTTGGGTCCAGGTCCATGCCCATCCCTAGTCCGCTGCGTTTAGTTCTCATTGTTAATTTTTTTTTTATGTTTTTTTATGCTTAATCTTTCTTGGTTTGCATCAATAATTATGAACCAAAATTGCTGTGTTCATCTCTACTAGCATGTTCTGGATTTAATATGTTAGATGCTTAAGTTAGATTGAGTCTCCAATCAAATGTTATAGGGGTTTCCCTGCATTTGTTGGCTTCAGGCCACAATACTTCTGACCCCATCTTACCAATGCTCTGGGAAAGCCTTGTTGGCAACACTGGGGTTATGATGACATGCTTTTTAATTTTGGTAGAAACCTTTTTGACCTACTTATAATCAGGGACTTAAAACCTCATGGGTTTGAGGAGGCAATTCAAACTCACTTGAGTTTGAATAAATATTTTTTAATTAGGTAAATGATAGAGTGCAGACATTTGATGGCATTGTAATTTTTTCTTGGTGATATGGAAATTCTAACTTGCTATGCCCTTCACTATGCAAAACATTATTGTCACTCTCAGGAGAAATCATTCATGGAGGTTGTGCAAGATGCAGAATCAAATGTGCGACAAATCTCTTTAGAAGAGAAGAAAGCAGACCACTTTTTGCCGAGTTTGAAAGGGGCCATGGACACAATGGAATGTGATGGTCTAGAGCTAGATGGAGAAGCTATTACATTTGAGGAAAGCTCCAATGGGTCTTCACACTGTGGTTCTGATTTGAATGACCAGAAGTTGTCTGGGGATTTCTTTGATTATGATGATGATAACCTTGAGGAACAGGTCCTATGTAAAGAAGATTGCCTTGATTTTCAGAACTCACATGTAGATGTGAACACAATTGACTGTGAGCCCCTTTCTGAAAATAAAGATGAAGAGTTGTCTATATCAGTATCCAAGTGGCCAGAACAAGATGAATCTCTGGCATTATGGGTTAAGGTATGGTTCATTTCATATTCTTCATGTGATATCTTGCCGTACATAGTTATTTCAACTCTGCTTTCACATCACACCCACTGTACTGAATGGAAATTTCTTGTGGGATTCTTCTGCTGCTAAATTGTTGGGTTAGTGCTCTGAATCTTTTTTGTGAAGATATTACTTGGTTGTTGAATGTTAGATTAAACAATGGTTCATTATGAAACATTGAAACAGCTTGAGTTCATGATCTTCTATGTGCCTTTTGTCTTTAGCCCTCCCTTTGTACAAGGGAGACACCCCCTTGGTGTCTTCCTAATCTAGTTCTTTATTACTTCTCAAAATATACAAATGATTTTCAATATGCCTAAATAAGCTCCTCACGGCTTAAAAAAAGAATTTTATTTATAAATATGTGGCTTTGTACTTAGAAGTTATGTGATTCAATTTTATATCAGATATTGGAGCTAAATTTTTTTCCCCGTGCTTATATTGCTACGCAAGTATAGTGGCGAGGGAAGTGGCAAGCAGGAATCAAATGCGAGAGGGCTGACTGGCCATTAGCAACTGTGAAAGCAAAGCCAACTCATGACAGGAAGAGTTATATTGTTATATTCTTTCCGCACAAAAAGCATTATTCTTGGGCTGATACGTTGCTTGTATGTGCAATTGATGAGCTTCCACAACCTATTGCACACCGGTCACATAGAGTTGGAGTTCAACTGGTTGCAGATTTGACTGTTGCACGCCGCTTCATCATGAAAAAGATAGTAATTGGCGTGTTGAATATTGTTGACCAGCTTCCTGTTCAGGTGTCAACTTTATGGTTCTCTTTTCCTCTGATATTCTGTAACATGTCTCTTCTTAATTCACTTTTTAAATGCTAAGCATGTCATAAATTTGAAACATGCAATACCGTTTTATACCCAAAGGTTATCATCATTTGTCCTTGTAGATAGTTTCATTATTAGCTGTTCGTAATGGAGCTTCACTTGTTTTAGGTGTTGGTTGAAAATGCTCGTGATGTAGTTGTATGGAGGGAATTTGCTGCGGAGGCTTCTCGCTGTAAAAGTTATCCTGATCTTGGAAGATTGCTCTTGAATCTTCGAAATGTAAACTCCTAATCCTCTGAACTAATTAGACCCTTTCTTCTGTATGTTAGTCATATCCCAATTCTTTGCTTTATATATCCAAATTTCATGGATTTCAGCCAGCTAGGTATCGTGCATTATGATTATAGTCTGACAAGCTTTTGGAAATGGCTTTACCATCATAGAAAGTCCGTTACAGGAACTTCTTCAGCAGGGTTTGTAAGACGTCAGTGTTCCATCATTGAGCCTGCTCTTGGATAATGCTTGGTCCAATGCAGGACAAGCTACTTCTCTGCTCCAAATTGCAGTAGAGCTGCATGAATATAGTGAGGTTTCTGAATCGTGAAGTTGGATGGAAATTGCACAATTTGGGATTGTGGATGGGTTTACCCTGTGATCACCATCTTTATCCTTAGTATAGAGTAAGAGTTGTGCAAACTCTATTCTTTTCATGCCTAAGAGAGGATGTTAGGATGTTACTGACAGACTCACCGGGGTACAAGCAAGTTCTCTTGTAAGCCCTTGAATCCAATAATACATGATCTCAGGGGCTGTTTGGTAAGGGGTTTCCAAGGAAGGAAAAGGGATTCAAGAACCTGCATTTTTTTTCGTGCATGTTCGGTTCAGGTTTTTCTTATATCCCCTTTCTTCCCTTTGCCTGAACAAAGTCCCCCAAAAGCCTCTATACTGATTCCTCCATCCATTGAGATTCAAATTCCCCTATGTGGCCTCATCAATAATCAAAAACTAACTGTAAAATATCTACCTTAATATAAACCCGAAGAGTTTTATTGCCTCAGCAAAGAGGTTAAGTTGGATGCAGTGGTGGCAGTGCCTGAAGGTGTTGCATTACTCTTGGTATCAAGGGGAAAGTACACCGGTGGGAAGAGTTAAAAGTATTTTATTGAGTGATCAATGCCAGTTTGCTGTGTGAGCTTTGGTTGATACTATCCCAAGTATCGTCAAAATCTCATAGAGTTAGGCGCACCACTGGAGAACGTTCCAACAGTATTGATGATGGAAAAATCAAAGCAATGGGTGTGATGGGATCCATTACATTAGAACACGCCATGGATCTCCCTGTGAAGGTAGAGGCTATATGTAGATGTGGGCCCAGGAGAAGATTTGAGTCGAGGCCGTGTCATGGAGGAGGGTTAATAGACCCTGTAACCCTTGTTTCTGGTTCTTTTGGGGGACCTGCTGGCAACAAAATCATCCATCAGGTAGGCACTATTAGAAGTTTGCCGCCACAAGCACTAGAACCATAATCTTTTCAGCCAATCCTTTGGAGAAGTGAGATTATTTATGAAGGAACTTCAACTCAAAAGAGAGAATGGTGTTTGTTTCTGTTGTGACAAAAATGGACAATGGGCCACCATTGTCTTCATTTTCCTAAGCGTCCTGCTTACCCAAGACAAAGTGGAAGTTAAGGCTAGGATGAGAATTCTGGCAAGCTGACCCGCAAAGACCGCAATTTCCTCGAAGTCATGGAATTGCTATCCTAAACTTACGAAGTTAGCGGGCATGGGTGCGGCTCTTCAAGGTTTGGGGGAGTGCAAGGGGGTACTACTTCTCCGTCTGCAAGGAACTCAGATTTGGGAAGGAGCTGGCTTTGGGGAAATTTAATGTCATCTTGAGGGTGCAATGATTGGAAACTTTAAAAACCACTGGTGAATAATTGGAAATCATGGTTCATGAATTTTGAGTAGGGTACTCAACAATGACCGTTAGGGGAGATCGTTCAGTGTGTTAGTTACTTAGTACGAAGTTTTCTTTAAAGGCCATGATTAGGACTTTAAGAAAGCAGGGGAGAGGAGTATGATTGAATTGAATACCTTGGTGGAGTTAGTACCTCAATTTTTAATAAATAATTCAGTAACTGTCCCAGATGTTTGACATACCTTGGGAACTACCTCCAATGAGTGCTAGGGAGCACTCAATTGTGCTAAAAGAGGGAATACTCGGTCAGTGTATGAACCTTATCAAAACCCCCTGTTTGACAAGATAGAGCTAAGATATGATAGCAGCAGCAAATAATTGTTCTCTCCACTAGTCCTTTCTTTCTCAGGGTCATGGTGTTTCCTTGTGGATTGCAATTTGCAAGGCTCTTACTAAGGAAATTGTCCCCAAATATACCCTATTACCGGTGAGCTCTTGGATAAGCTTTCCAGGTCAAAGGTTTTCTTGAAGCTTGATCTTGAATTGGGTTATCAATTTATCATCAATTCCAAGTTAAACCTGAAGACACCCACAAAACGATGCCTATAAGCCACTCCAAAATCGACACCTCCAGGTAGTTTCACCTACATCTTTGCCAAACAAATTTCTATGAAAAGACCAGATCACCAGCTAGAGGAACTCAGATAGATAGGCTAAAGACGTATGTGACTACCACGTGCATCATCTACGTATCTATGTTTGGAGTCCACCACATCTCCTCCTATTGGTACAATGAATGCTGCAGAATGGTAGTAAACTAGTAACATAAGTGCTATCTGGAAGAGTTATGGTACCAAAGTAAATGTTGATATGTTTGGGCTGCAATAGGGCGCTGATAGAGTCCATTTAGGACTAGATAGTAGATAAATACCAGCGCGCTCTTCACCACTATTGACCCCTAGCGCACCTAATATGTCACTTCCAAAGAGAAGAAAGTAGAGAGATGACTGAGATGATGAAGTGAACATGCTTATTGGCTTGAAGATGGTTGAAGTTGTAAGGGTAAATTTGTAGTCCACCAAAAGTCCATTTTTTGTAATTACAGCTCACAAACTAACATATTGGGAGAGAAAGAGCGAGAAGGGAATGTTCAAATTCTTGCTATCTGTAATTTACTGGTGGTAGCTGCAGATGAAAATTCTGACATTGGTTAAAAAACAGTGGCAATTTCTTGTCTGGTTTGGCTCATAACCATGTAGACCTACAAGGATACAGCTATTTAGCCTCATTTCAGACTCATTAGTTGGCTACAGGGTTTGATCATTCCCTAGGTGGTTATTGAATTCCCAAGCCAGATTTTGCTCTGAAATGTCATTCCATATGTAATGTTTGAGCTGCATTTTTATCTACTGAACTGCTTTTTTGACCATTTCAGTTTGTCTGAACTTTGAGTACTTTTTACTTGATATAGTGATACACTTTTATTCTCCTTCGCCTTGCAGATGCTGTTACAGAAGTACATTGATGCTAACTGGCTGCGGCATTCTTTCCACCCGTGGGTTGAGAAATGCAAGAATGCTCTTAGTGCTGATTCCATTGAACTTCTGAAGGAGGTAACTTGTTGTTTCAGATGTATTGCCCTGTGTAGCATTGGATGTATATGGCTGTGATGTGATGTGTGTGCATGTGTCTATAGAGATTTGACTGTGTGTTCAGACTCAGCAGAGAGTAGAGCTCAAGTGAGGAGGCCCCCTAAATATGAGCAAACCTTATTATATCAACAGTAAACTGTTGTATCTCACAATTCACATTGCATATTACGAGCTATAAGTGTCATTTTGATAAATTTGGTGTAACTTAATGACTTAATGACATTATATGAGAAGCAATGTAGAAACATATTGGAGCGATAGAACTAGAACTTTAATGAGAGTTTTTGTCTCCACTTGCTCTTGATAGTTGACTGCTCTTCCCCTCCTCTTTCTCTATGACTGCCCTCCAAACGGGGATTGAAGAGCTACAGGTAGGCTCCTTGCCTTTTTCTGATGTGGTAAGACCCTTGTGGGTCTAAGCCATGTAGCAAAGGGTCATGGGCCTCATGGCTTATAACCTTTGTTGATTATTATCCACATGGGTCTCCACCTTCGTCTTCGAAGATTGAATTGCTATGGTACTGCTAGGTGCTAGCCTCACATGATCCCTCCATTAGCCTCACATGATCCCTCCATTAGCCTCAAGACAGCTATGTGTTTTGATATTTCATGTATGATATTATGCATCATTCTCATCATTCAAGAACTGAGAAGAGTTCTATATTGAAAATTTTTGCTCTTTTCATGTGAGCTGTTAGCCCCTCCCATTGAACATTGTACAAGAAAGCGTCTTTGTTCATCCATCTTCTTTTAACTGGCTAGTGTTAACTTGATGTGATAGGTTTTGGGGTGATTCAGATGTATGCAGCCTTCTTAGCAGTCAATGAATTAAAGGTTATGCTTCCATAAACCCCACACTTATTTAGTATGACAAAAATACTCGTAGCAGGTTCTAAAAGGACGTATTTTTTAATGAAAAGTTTGGGAGAAGGGTGCAAGAAACTAGTACATCTTATTGTCTTCAGTAGTATAGTCTCTAGGGGGAGGAACGAAAGGAGAATGAAATAATGCTGATCTTTAACAGGCACTTTTTGGCTGGAATACTCCATAATTTGAGCCTGGCAAGTATATTTCTGTTCTCCGCCACTCTTCAAAATCCATTTTGTTATGGACTAGAATGCTTCAGCCTTTAGTGCCTCCTACTTTGAGGTTTTGGAGTCCAAAGCCAAGTATTTTTCTCAGGAAACTGTGTCCACCACCCATGTCAAATTTTAACAAAAATCATCAATGTTTCGTTGGCTGGCTGTTCTTTAATGACGTATTTGCACTGTAAATTAGGGGTTGACTCACTGCTACAGTTTCAATTAATTTAATCTCAGGAGTGAGAGTGATAACCACGATAGAGTTGGTTAGTTTTTAATGAGCATTGATGGATGTTAATAAACCATCAGCACCCTTTTTTTCCTGGAAATCTTTTGCCAAAGTGATGACTGTGGAATGAATCCTGGGTAGTGAAAGGTTGTGAAATTAGAAGGTGCGCGAATGATCTCTAGCTTATATGTGTCGTTAGCCTCAGTAGTAGGCTAGGCTACCACTTACAGTTAAATTTACAATATTTACATGTTTTGCCATTAATGTGCTACGGGGTTAAGGAATGAACTATGTGTGACTTTTCTTTTGTGAACCCTTTTTTTATTATTTTTTTCTTTTAACTCAAATTCTGAGATTCTGGCTCTTGATGTCTCCTGTAAGTGGTTCAATATTGTTTATATGTAGTCTTTTTTTTGTTGCATATCAAGCTTTGGTTGCATATGAGGCAGGCACTGCTCTCCCTTTCTCTCCCCCTCTATCTCCCTGCATAGAAAGACATGCAGATGGTGAAAGGCAAGCGAAAACTGATATGCTACGTAATAAAAAAGGGTTTAAGACATTTCATCTTGCATATATGTGAACTGGAATAATTAGAGCTAGCAAGGAATCAACCATTTTCAATACTTGCATGGACAGTGGCTAGCTATATACTTACTCCAATTTTTAATTAGTTGCAATGCTTTGACTTTCACAATTGTCAAATCACAACTTTGACAATATATAACTTTAATCATCTATTAGTGAAAATTATATGAAGTTGATATTGTGTAAGTGTACATTTAGTTAAGTCAAACATCTTACATACTATAACTTGTTTTAGATATTAGTCTAAGTTTCCGGTCAAGGAACAAGGTTAGTACATGAATAGTGTAGAAGTCAAAGTATATTAAAGTGTTGCATTATTAAAAAAGGGAGGTTGTAGGTATCGCCTTGTAACTTGTGTTATGTCTTACGCATCGTACAATCAAATGATGTTTCAAAATTATTAGTACCCCATTAAGACTTTATCAGTAGCCCCTCAAAGCTTTAACAGTAACCCATTGATGTACTGATAGTAACCCTTTGATGCTTATCTTTAACCCATATACGTACTTGTCAATAATCACATCATCGATCAATGATGTGGCAGCACATATTATTATTGTATATATTTATTTACTCCTTCTGTGGCTCCGTCCCTTGTTGTTTACCCCCTTTGCTTTTTCGTGGTCTCTAAGACGCATGCGTGACCATTGATATCTTTTATTACGTTTTAAAAAGTTATAGAAAGGTGATATTTGGAACTACGCATTACAAGGAATCTAACAAGATCAACATTATGATGTTTTCCTTATATATCAACGTGAATTTTCAGTCAAAGTTATAGAAGTTTGACAAGCAAATGGGGTAAAACAATAAGGGACAGCGGGAGTATCTATGTAACCATTTGTTTACATATGAGAGAGTCGAGATCTGGTGAGAAGGGGTCATAAGGTGTGCAGTTTGAAGGAATTAGTGTTACAACAATTCTGCTTTAGAGTACGACACTTCTCACTTAGAATTACACCATAATAAATTTCGCATCACAAAAAATATCAAAATCTTTTTCTTTTGAGGTTAGAGTTACATCACTTGTCAATTAGATTTACATCTCGTTCTCACATGTCTCACGAGGAAGCCTTCTTACATGAACTTGATTCTATGTGCCCGCGCGCGCGTGTGCATATATGTGTGTGTGCGTGCGCCTGCGTTCCCGTGGCGGAGGGGAGAAAGGAGTTGAGGGTGGGTAAAGAGATTAGATCACAAGCAAGGATGTTACTTATGTTGCTTAGATAGAACCTAGTGGCTAGGGTTGGACGTGGTTGTTGGGGGCTGAATGGTGGGACTAGGACTAGTAGGATTAGCCGATTAGCACAAAGCTAGGAATCAAGAAAAACAAAAAATTTAATGAACATTAGCTTTGAATGAAAATGGTAGAAAACAGCTGTTTATCAGAGAACGGAATACAATTAGGTTTTGACCACAGGTCTCATCTGGGGCGTAGGTTTTTAGAGGTCTCATTTTTTTTTTATACGCTTATTGTTGCCAAAACAGATATAAGCTTTAGCAGATACATATAAAGGAACGGAGAAGGGGGGGGAATGGGGAAGGACAGGATAGAACAAGCTTCTTTGGTAGGTTAACGGAAAAAGCAGCTGTATGGGTCCATGTAGTGGCTTTACATATTTAACTGACGAAATGGTCAAGTTCTCTGCATAACGCTAATTTGACAATGTGAACTCTGAACTTGTTGCTATGTGATAGCCATTAAATGGATGGTTTTCAAAGTCGTGATGCCGGACTTTGATGATTATACTTAATTACTAAAGCCATTTCACCTGTTATGACGTTGTACTATTTCTTTTTGTGTATGGAAATGTTTAAAACTTCTAATTTTGCCTCTAAAAATGTTTAGAACTTCCTATCTTCCTAAAATTATAGGGTTGTTAAATGTGTAGTTTCATATTTCTATTCTAACTAGCAATAAATGTTTTATCAACTTGAAGTATATTATGATATTAAGGTTCTCTTGTTTGGAAAGTTGAACTTCTGAACGAATTCTGCTACCTTGGTTGCTATGCTTCATTGTGAGGAGTGACTGACTGCTTACAAAATCTAACATTTCCTGAGTCTTGATGGTGCAATTGTGCCAGGTATCTTGGCATTGTGATTGAATTGCTGGGTCTATGTGTGCGTGGATTGGTGTGACAAACCACCTGTTCATACTTCATTGTGTCCCATGGCCTTACCATATTCACCATAATTTGTCAGTTGTTGTTGGGACCCTTTTGCCATTATATTTCTTTAGCTCTCTCTGTGTTTGAAACAAGAGCAAAGTAATACCTATAAGGAATGTAACTTTGAAGTGTGGTCAATAACGTTTAAGGAACCTTCCATCAACTTTGTCTTTGCTTATGTTTCTTTTTGTACGTTTTTACTGCTTCAGGAACTAGTGAATTCTATTTTGTGGAATGAAGTTAGCAGCCTCCGAGATACCCAGGGTCAGCCTGCATTAGGTTGTGAGTGGAAGATGTGGAAGCATGAAGTCATGAAAAGTTTCTCAATCACAAATTCAGTGGCAAGTGGTGGAGGTATAGATCAGCCAAGCAAAAATGGCATACAGCATATCAGTGTAAGTCCATCGATGACGAGTCTTCAAATTAGTCGGAAGAGACCTAAGCTTGAAGTTCGCCGAGCAGAGTCACATAACTCAGTAGTTGAAAATAAGAGCTGTCAGGAAAATGCTGTTTTTGAGATTGACTCGGCATTTTTTACTGGTCAGAGCACTATGACTGCCGAGAATGCTCTTGTGCCTTCTGAAGAGGCACTCTTTGGTCCAAGAATTGCGCAAACCACCTCGCAGAGCAATGCCTTGAACAGATGGGATCAGGTTGTGGCTGATACTTCAAATACAGAGTCAACCGAGAAAGAAGATGGTAAATTGCAACCTATTAATGGAGTGGTGGAGGGAAAATCCGCTTCTTCTAGAGTTAAGAATCGGCAATGCATTGCTTTTATCGAGGCTAAGGGAAGACAATGTGTCAGGTGGGCCAATGAAGGCGATGATTACTGTTGTGTTCATTTGGCGTCTCGTTTTGTAGCGCACACAGTCAAAACAGAGGTCACTTCACCTGTTGAAGCATCTATGTGTCAAGGAACTACCACTCAAGGTACCAGGTGCAAACATCGCTCTCTTCCAGGTACCTCATTTTGTAAAAAACACCGCCCCCATGATGATGGATCGATGCCTCCAAGTTCACCTGGAAGGCAGCTGAAGAGAAAACATGATGAGCTTCTAGAAAAGTCCGAGCACACATCTAAGGACCTTGTCATGGTTCAGGTAGTTCAAAGATCTCCCGAAGAGCATTTGACCACACCTATGGAGGGAAATGCCTCTAATGAAGGAAAAAGTGTTACTGCAATGGCTGAACAATTTGTTGAGGGTTCTAACAGTAAGGATATAGAGATAGCTTTCTGCGTCGGATTGGGTATGCATGAGGGTCATGCTAATTGTCTAGAAATCCCGAAGCGACATTCATTGTACTGTGAGAAGCATATACCAAGCTGGCTGAAACGTGCTAGAAATGGTAAGAGTAGGATAATCTCAAAAGAAGTATTTGTGGATCTTCTGAGGACATGTTCTTCTCAGAAGCAAAAAGTGCATTTGCATCAAGCATGTGAACTCTTCTTCAAGCTCCTGAAAAGCATATTATCCTTGAGAAACCAAGTTCCTAAAGAGATTCAATTTCAGTGGGCGATTTCTGAAGCTTCTAAAGATTTACATGTTGCTGAACTTTTAATTAAGTTGGTTTCCACAGAAAAAGAGAGGCTGACAAGGATCTGGGGGTTTAATCTAGACAAGGATGCACAAGTTTCCTCTTCTGCTGTGGATGAACAAGCTCTGGTGCCTTTTGAAGAGGAGGCTGATGATGATGGAAGTTTCAAGTGTAAAATTTGCTCTGAAGAGTTTTCTGATGATCAAGCACTTGGAACTCACTGGATTGATAGTCATAATAAGGAAGCACAATGGCTTTTTAGGGGCTATGCTTGCGCAATTTGTCTTGATTCTTTCACAAACAGGAAGGTTCTTGAGACACATGTACAGGATAGACACCATGCTCAGTTTGTTGAGCACTGCATGCTTATCCAGTGTATTCCTTGTGGTAGTCATTTTGGTAACCCTGAGGAGCTATGGTCACATGTTCTTTCTGTTCATACAGAGGGTTTTAGACAGTCAAAAAGAGGGAACAACAGTCACCAATCTGTGGGTTCGCAGCAAAAACCTATTCCCTTGAAACCTGCCTGTGTTGATAATTCTGAGAGTCAGAGCAGTGTACGAAAGTATATTTGTAGATTTTGCGAGTTGAAGTTTGATCTGCTACCTGATTTAGGTCGACACCATCAAGCAGCTCATATGGGACCAAGTTTGGTTAACTCTCGTCCAAAAAAGAAAGGTCTCCGCTTTTATGCTTATAGACTAAAGTCAGGAAGACTAAGCCGTCCTAGATTAAAAAAGGGTCTTGGTGGAGTATCTTATAGACTCAGAAATAAGGGTAGCATAGGTTTAAAGAAGCGATTACAGCCTGTTAATCCTATAGGTGCTGGAGGAATAAATGTGCAGTCACATGTAATGGATACTGCAAGTCTAGTTAGACTAACCGAGGCTCAGTGCTCAGCTATTGCAAAAATGTTGTCGTCTGAAGCTCAGAAAACAAGAGCTCGCCCTAGTAATCATGAAATCATATCTATTGCTCGCTCTGCTTGCTGCAAGGTTAGCGTTCAGAAGTCTCTGGAGGAAAAATATGGAGAATTACCTGAACGTTTACACTTAAAAGCTGCTAAGCTTTGCAGTGAACATAATACTCCAGTAGATTGGCATCAGGAGGGGTTTAAATGCTCTAAAGGATGCAAACCGATGGAAGATCAAAATTTCGGGTCTGTTATTCCTTGTCCCATTAATGACAATGGAAGGCTCAAAACATTTTCGTCAAACCCACAACAGGAGGAATGTGAAATGGATGAGTGTCACTTTGTCTTACATCCACCGCAATTTAGGTGGAGGCATTTGCAGACGATCATTATCTTGTGTGATGATATAAGTCTTGGACAAGAAAGGGTACCAATTCCTTGTGTTGTAGACAAAAACCTGATAGAATCGCTTCATAATCCGACATTTGGCTTTGATGGGGAAGTTATATTCATGCCCTGGGAGAGCTTTACATATACGACTAAGCCACTATACAAAAAACCCCTTGATGTCAATATGCAGGTACCTTCAAGCAGCTCTTGTTATATGTTAATTCTGAAAACTTCAATCTATTGTCTAGCTTCGTATCTTGGGCAAAAATGTTTCCTACTTGAAAAATGTTTGATGTATGTTCCCTTTATCTTGGTTAAAGTTGTTCCCATAATGACTTTTTTTCAGCTTGTCAGTAGGGATGAATTAAATGGAAAACAGAGTAAAGGGAGTAATAAGTAACTTTCTGCATTTATTTTCATATAATCTATCGGAATCGGTAGGATTTGGATGGATTAGTATTGTTTTTTTTTTTTTTGAATTTTGCAAATATCACTATCTTTTCCTCCCATGTTGCATAATTTGTGTGGATAGAGAGTTAATAACTGAGGCCTGGTCACTTTATTTTATAATAAGTTCACTTCCATAAAAATAAGTTTAGTTCAGCAAAAATCAGTTCTTTCAAGTTAATATAGGTCCAGTTTAGCAAAAATCAGTTCACTTCAGTAATAATCAGTAAAGTGTATAAGAGAAAACAATAGGGAATAGTAAAAATAAGTTTGATTTATCAAAAATAAGTTCAGGTAAGCAAAATTAAGTTCAGTTATGTAAAAATAAGTTCAATTTAGCAGTAATAAGTCCATTTCAGTAAAAATCAGGTGATGTGAACAAGGCTAACCAAATTGAGCATTTTTTTCCTTCATATTCTTCTAATGATTTTATAATTGGCTTACCAAATTGAGCATCTCTTTTCTCAATTCTTACCAACTAAAGCAAACAATATATTTGCTACTTTCTTTTCGCTTCTCTTCTCTTGTCTTCACTCTGCTTCTCTTTCCTTCTTTTCCTTTCTAATAATCTTTAAAATTCATACAAGCTATTTGGTGGTATTCATAAGAAGCTGGACCTTTTTGTGCTCTTCAGATTAAGATCTTGTAACTTTTGCTCGAGAAGGGCTTGTGTCTGCGATTTGTCCAGGAAAGATCAGCCACTTTTATAATTTGAACTTTCATGTGTGTTTTTGAAAGTATTTGTTACCTGTAACTATTGACTAAAGGAATTAGGGATGCTTCAGACAATGCAATCATACATCCAAGCCCCTATGGTTCTCAGCGTATTCTGATGCTACCTTGTTTACTCATTGGCAGTAATTTATTCCAAAACTCATGTTGCCTGCTAGACTAGGTAGCACCGATACGGATACGGGGGCGGATACGGGGGGACGGAAAATGGTAAAATCAAGTGAAGCAATATTGCTATCCATTCAAGTGATTTTGGGGTTGTAGCTTTCATGGGGGTGTCTATGTGAAAGCATGCGATTGAAATTTAATGAGAGACATGGGAAGGTGGTAATTGTGGAGGAAGAGGAGAAGAACATGGCTCTTACTCTCGCCATCACTTGATGTTGTGCATAGTGATTGGCTATGGTGTGAAAATCAAAATGGGCGTTAAGTATTGTAGTAGTCTTTTTGAAAAATTAATCAGACCCTGTTTGTAGATTAACTTCTGCTTTTACTTGTTTATGTGCAAATCACACTAATTGATCGAATAATTTCCCAAAGAAGTTTCGCTACTTTCTTGGATCCTTGTTGTACTTCCTGCTTTCTCAGTATTTCCATCAATTAGTGTGTGTAACAGATGCAACTTTGGGAAAATTGGCTGTACTCACTTGTGTAGATTTAATTGGTCTAACCTGTGCAGGGATTACTCTCCTAAGATTTAAGGAACTGAGTTAATAATTCCCACTCAGCTGACTTTTTTGTTTTGGTCTGGCTGTATTTTTGGAATGCTCAATCTTTTTTGTGTCTGCAAAATGGTGTATATTCTGGACTGAGTAATAAGTTTTTGAGCTCTATGAGATTCTAGTTGTTGGGTTGGTAGTTGTTACTCCTCCTATTTGTGAGTAAGATGCACAGCTATTTGCCACATAGTAAGAAAAGGAGGATGATGAGGAGAAAGAGTGCAAGTCATATGTGGTAACTATTGTTAAGAGAGAGAAGTATATAAAATATCCTAATCTGTTCACAAGTTCCGTATAATTGGCACGTTAACTTGCTTAATTGGTCCTCAATTTCACAACCACTTGAAGACTGCTTCAAATTTAAAACCACTATAAGACTCCAAATTTTTAAAGTAGTTTAACTAAATTGAGGAATATCTCTCTGCTAGAGACACAGAACACCAAGTGGCTGGCTTGTCACAGACCTATCCTGGGGGGTCTGTTATTTTTTCATTTTGAGAACAGAATCATTGAGTGTCTGAGCATGGTTTTAAATTCCGAAATTTGTTCTTTAAGATTTGGCTGTCTTGACATCTGTTCATGTTGTGATAAGCCTTTCTGATGTTGGATCCGTCTTCAACTCTATTTTAACATCTTACCTCTCAGCCTGAACAATCTGTGCCTCGCGAGTCAAGACCTATGAGGCATTCTTTCATATATGTGCATGAAGTTTGGGGTGGAGCTGCCTTTATGGTGGTGGGGTCATTTGGCTGCACTTGAATTATAAATTTTGGGAATTTTTCTAATAATAATTGGGATTTTTGACAATTCTTTTGTAAAATTGATGACTTCAACCTAGTAAAAACTTCCTAATTTTGTTTTCATCCAACTAAATATGTTTCCTAGATCTGCCACTATGTGTATCATATAGTTCCCTTTTTCTTTTCCTGGGTCAAATTGTGGGACTGACATGGGATCTTTTTGAAATCAGGAGCACAAACATATCTCTGTTCAGGGGCATGCACATCTAGGTTTTACTTTACTAAGCAAGTTTATGAGCTTTGATTGATGGTTTATCAAAACATTCTGCAACCTGTTGTAAATTCCTGGAGAACATTTTTGTGGAAGCATGGGAGGTCATCCTTGGATTTAGGCGTCAGAGATGCATGTTTCTGTAGCTTTTTTTTTTCTATTTTTTTAATACTTAGTATATATGTGAATTAATGAATTTGGCTCGATTTTATGCTTACCAAAAGCTTTGCCTTGCTTTCTCTTATCTTGCCTCTAAAATGTTATTTTCTTCTACGTTGAGAAAGAAAAGGATTGTTTTTATCATAATTTCTTTTATGACTAAACTTTTCTTCTTGCTTTCATATTTGCAGTTAGGGTGTGGCTGTTCACAATCAACTTGCTGTCCTGAGACATGTGATCATGTCTACCTGTTCAACAATGACTATGAGTATGCAAAGGATATAGATGGAAAGCTCATGGAAGGAAGACTCCCTTATGATGATAAAGGCCGACTAGTTATTGAGGTAACTAGATTGTTGTTCTTTTTTGTGCTATTTATATTCCTTTACATGTTGATTTTTTTGTTTAATTTTTGGTGTGGAGCCGATTTTTTGAACTTGTACTTCTAAAATTGTTTTTGGCTTTGTGAAGACCTTTCAGATTCCTTTTTGTTATTTTTTGCTTTTAGTTAAGGCTAATATGTGGTGGATGCATGCCCTTTCAACTTTTCTGTATGGTTGTGTTTATTGCTCTTCAGTTTATGTATCTTGAATGTTGGTGCGTATTTTGATCAATTTAAGTCTCTTGGATATGTTAACTGATTTGTCTTTTATGTAACTATATTTTATCCCTCTTTTGCGATATGCAGGATAATTATCTTGTCTACGAATGCAATCACTTGTGTCAGTGCAGTAGCAAATGCCGAAATAGGGTTTTGCAGAACGGGATTAGAGTGAAAATGGAAGTCTACAAAACAGAGAAGAAGGTATTTTTCGAAGGATATTTTGAGATTGTTTTGGAGTTTGAAGCATCAGCTGACTCTTTCAGTTTTGTTGATAGGGTTGGGCAGTCCGAGCCTGTGAAACAATTTTGCGTGGTACCTTTGTATGTGAATATGTTGGTGAGGTTTTAGATGAACGGGAAGCTAATCAAAGGCGCAAAAGGTTCATGACATATACTTATTTGTCTTCAGCTTATAGAAATTTGCTACCATGCATTTGCTGAAGTCTTTTCTATTGTAGGTGCAGAAAAGAAGGCTATGATTATTTTTATGACCTGGATACCCATATGCAGCACATGAATGCATTGACGGAAGGGCAAGTCAAGTATGTCATTGATGCCACAAGATATGGAAACATTTCGCGGCTCATAAATCACAGGTGAGGAAGCAGCGATCTAAACATATCGCATTGTCTTGCTTGTTTAATCCAGGTTTCTTTTGGATTTTACCCTATACAGGTGATGCAAGATTTTACCCTGTATGTTGTGTGATTGCATTGTTTGAAGTCATTCATATATACATGTGTTTGTGCTATATATTATACATTGTGGTTTGCCTGTGAGATTGATTTTGCATGCGTTGGTGAGTGCTTTTTTTCCTTGTAGTATTGGTATAGTTAGGTAGCCTTTAATCACGGAGATATGTCATTACAAGAAGAAATTGGCTTGTTTTGAAACCCAATGGAGTCATTGATGTGCATATGACTAGGTTTAGCCTGAAGATACTCTTCTTGTATTCCTTTTCTTAGTGTCTGCGATATCTAGTGTGACTCTGAGGCTTTTAGTGTAATACCCCTCACAATTGCCTTAAAGGGATTTAGCAGACTACTCATTCCAACAAGATGCATCTTTTTTTTTTTTAGAAAACTCATTTCCTTAGTTACTCCATAGTTAAAAGTGCTTGGCTGGAAGTAGTCAGTTTTTCGGGGTGCGTATGAGTGAGGACAAAATGCGCTGGAAGAACTTGTGTTGGTTATTGAGGACAGTTATTCGCCCTAGATGCGCATTGGTGACGATAGACTTGACTCCGTATGCGTCGGGTGTTGCATTTAGTTAACTCTAATATATGGTATTCTTAGGTGAGACAAAATGTTGGTTGGTGAGAATGATGAGTTTATTTTCCCCATTTTGGCCGGTGAAAATCATGACTTATATTTTCCTAAAGTGTGCCTTTCTTTAGAAAGAATACTATAGTTAAACGGCTAAACTATTGAATGCCAGGTGGGTATTACAACCTGCTACGTATAACTTGAGGCAAACTGAAGACAAGAAGCATGCATTATTATAAATAATGCTATTAGTAATCTTGGGGCTGGGGATTCTATTCACTTGCAATGAACATTTTTTGAGAAACAATTGAGCTATCCAGTTACGTCAAATTAACAAAATGATGATGATGCTACTAACAATCTGGGGGGTTGGGGTTCTATTCACTTGCAATAATCATTTGTTGAGAAACACTTGAGGTATTTGGTCTACGTCAGATTTAACAATCTAGATGTCTTCTAATTATGATGAAGCATATGTATATATTGTGCCAGTTTATATGTTTGCAAATTTTTTTTCCTTGACTCGGTGTTCCCTTATATTAACTTGATACTTATTTCTTATTGTGCTTGTTCATATAGCTGCAGTCCAAACCTTGCAAGTCACATTGTTCTTGTGGAAAGCATGGATTTTCAACTCTCCCATGTTGGTTTCTATGCAAAGCAAAATGTAAGTGGGCCCTTTTTTTTTGGTTCAAGGGACTCATAAGACAAACAATTTACTTGTCTTTCGTTCTTTATCCCCACATTAACATATAAAGGACATGCTTAGAATGTGGAAAATCATTCTATAATTTTATGTTAATTAATCTAATATGTAAAAGTAGTTTGGGAAGGTAGTTCGCTACAATACCCATGTCGGACACGGGTATGTGTTCAAGTGTCCAATTCAGCTATTTCATGAAAGATTTTCATGAGGTTGGCCCTAATAAAGTGTCGAGGTGCCCACGCCCACATCGGAGTTTTTGAGGCAAGATGAAAAATCTAAGTATTGTTGGGTTCATTTATCCCCTTTAGGGAACGATTGGATTTGGGGTAATTAATTAAGGGGGTAATTAGGATAAAATGAAGAGAAATGAGATGTATTTATGTGGTGTATGACTAGTGATGGTGCAAGGAGGAAGGTGGAGCACCCTCATTTTGGGGAGTACATGACTCTAGGAAGGTGGTGGCTTGGTCGGTTACTACTTCACCCTAAAAATGAGGGTAGTAATACACCAATTTATCCTTGTACTTACACAATCACAATCCGATCTCATCATTTTTCTTATAATTTCTCCTATTACGCCTTGATTCATACGGCTAATCTAAAATGCCGTAATAGGTGTTTTTGTAATTGGTAATAGATAGTAGTAATGATAATGAATCTATATGTAATTTTGTAAAAATGGACTTGCGCTGATTCCCATGGTAAAGGAAATTCATTCCCAACCATGTGTTTTTTTTATTCTTCATAAAATTCTATTACCGCTGAATACTCAGTAGTACCTCTAAAGTGGCAACGGTAATACATGAATAAAATGAGTTACTTTGGAATGGAGAAACATTACCATGGATATTTTCATAGTTATATCACAAAAATTACCTATAAATTTATTACTTTTACCACCATTTATTTTTGTATAGCTGACGAGCCATTAGGGTACGCATTTACTGCTAAGCGGGGTTAATAGGTTCCTTCACCATCTAGTTCCTTGACCAACTAGTTCCTTGACCAACTAGTTAGTGTTTATTACCCTCTTGTTCCAAGCATGGCCTATAGATGACCAGCAATCTGTTCCTTTTTTTTTTCTTTTTCCTAATCTTCATTGCTGTCGTTAACTTCTTTTGTATATTCCAGCAGATAGCTGCTGGGGAAGAACTGTGTTATGACTATCACTATGAGCTACAGGCTGGAGATGGATGCCCCTGCTTGTGCGGAGCTTCTAATTGTAGGGTTCGCCTTCACTGATGATAGTATTAGCATCGATGATTAGGCAATCAATTTGTACCAATGAAGCTGCTCCAATGGGCCTTTGAGATGGAGTTTGTGGTTGTACTGCCAACTCTTCCTTTGACTTCTTGGGCAGAGCTGACTGATCCCTTGTCTCGAGCGTATTACTGCCTTCTCCTTGTATATTATTAATTCTTCCATTCTCTCTTATCTCTTTGAGCTTCTTTTGTATATACAATCTTCCATTAATTTCTGTTATGCTTCGTTTGTTCCTTTCAAGTAGCGTAATGTAGAAATTTTCTTATTATCTCTAGGAATTAATTTAGGTAGCTTTGATTTCCTTCTTTTTTCCATCATTGATCTTTCTGGAGGGATACTAATGTTCAATGCGAGTATGCGACTAGTCATTCACCCATGTGATTTGAGCTTTGGCAATCTTGTACCTATTATTTGTCTGCCTGATAGTTTCTTTGCAGGATTGAAATGACAAATTAAAGGCTCGGGCGAGATCGTAAAAACAGAATGTTCAAGTTGTGGCATGTAGAAGAGTTTGTACTTTCGTGCAGGGATACTGGAGATAACAAGTCAGTAATTTGCATGTTAAATCATCAGGGGATAGTTTGCTGTCATTGTACATTTGCAGAAAGATGTAATTTTGGAGGATTGTTTTACATGCTTTCATTGTACGTTTGCAGAAAGGTGTGCAGTTTCAGTTGTGAGATAATCTTACTTTCACACGCTTTTATACCTGTCGCCCCCACTGTTATATCTCATAAGTAACGACATTAACATTATGTAACCATGCTTCATCATCTACCTTCATCAATAACATTAGGTACCATACATTAAAGGGACGATGCGTTCAAAGCAGAGTGAAGTGAAGCATCGGTAAGAAAGGGGCTTGGACCAATTGGCCAAGCTTCCATATTCGAGTAGTCGGCGGGTCCGACCTAGGTTTGATTTTCATTAGACTTGCTATGGGGTTTTCTCTTTACTTTTCAGAGGTGGACTTTATTCATCTTACCTTAAAATTATTATAACGCTGAGGCATAAGTTGGTACTTATTTCCCCCGTATTTTAATAGTTGCAATGTTTTGACTTTTGTACTATTCATAACTTTGATTGGAAATTTATGCATAATATACAATACAAATTTTATCATGTAAGATTCTAGATGTACTTCAATATATATCCATAAGATTTCAACTTTGTATTAATTTTCACAAATAAGTAACTAGAGATATAATGGTCAAAGTTATATGTCGATAAGTAAGCATGAAAGTCAAAATGTTGCAACTATTAAAAAGCAGAGGAAGTACAATATCAACAACACCTTTGTTGCTGCAAGGTTACAATTTAGTATACATTCCACTTCAATAGTGGCTCAAGGAGTCAAGATGTACTTGTCTTGAAAAGTTCTAGCTTAGTAGTCACAAAAACTTTTGATTAAAAATTTCATCTATATAACCGTCATTTGTAGCTCCATGAAGACCTTTTTTTCTTAATGGAATGAAGCATGAAAAGAGAACATATCATTTAGGTAGCTAGTTGATAAAATATAGACATATTATCTTCAACTGTTGGATTGTTCAGAATTGCATCTCGTTTTCATGATACACTAGAAAGACAAAGGAGAGGCCATAGCTGATCCCCACCAAAAGTGTCATCCCTGCAACAATATCATCGAGTTAATCCATCTTCGTATAAAGTTTGCCATGCATTTACCAGCACTACAGACTTTTATTTTTACTCTCTACCTCTCTCTTCTCCAAAAATTATCTAGGAGTCCGTGAATTGAGAAGTGTAGCAAGTAAAATGAAACGGAGGAAGTATAAAATTTGCCATGCATTTACCAGCACTACAGACTACAGTATATATCAGTTTAAACAAGTAAAAGCCAGTTTTAATCATACCATATTCGACGTACGATCCGAATTCGATATTCATCTTCTTTGTATAAGGATCTTTCTTCAATAATAGTTGCAAAATCAAAGAAGAAATCACCAACACACTTCCAATTTTTTCTCTGATTAATCTATGTCTCATATCAAGTGACCAAATCCCAACCATGTTGTCAGCAAAGTAGTCTTCCATAATCACCTTACTAAGCAAGAAAATGCCAAGCCCAAGTGCCACTTTACCTGTTGCTGTAATTCTTTTGGATGGACAACTTGCTAAGCTTCTCATCAGATTAACATAAGCAGCACAACAATACAGAGGAATCCAGAAATACCAATCTAATTATAACAAAACAAATAAAGGTTTATCCATCATGATACATGAGTATGGTTTAAATTTATAGACAGAATAAAGTAAAAGCTGACGAATGGGTTACCTGGGTCATTAAACTGAACAGATGCAGAAGCAAGAAAAAGAGCAGACATTAGTATAGAGCTAATTTTGTAGAGTTTTGCCATTGATATGAGTTTGACTATCTCAGAGTAATAATTGTCCAGATCAATATAGTATAATTTAATGGAGTAGATGAGGTCCGAACTTTTTAACCACTTTTACTTACAACTCTCAAAAGTTGACACGACACGACATGAAACGGATACGAAAAAAATAGGTTAGTATCAAGTTTTTTCGACACGCTTATATAAACGGGTCAACACGTGTTTTACTGTTTAATAAATGGGGTGGGTTAGTATTGAGAATTTTCAACCCCAAACTGACACGAATTAACACGCTTAACTTAAACATATGATTAACATTTTAGCACCATCTAGTGTATAAGTTGTCAAAACATTCATGAATTCTTTAAATCTTCTTAAAATACTAGCAAGTTATGACCTAAATAAACTTGGATTGATAAATATTGGACATAAAAAATCAATTTATTGTTAATTTTTCTTAGGAAATTTGAATACGTAGGTCAAATGGGTTAACACGGGTAACTATTTAATTAAACGGGTCGGGTTAGTGTCAAGGGGTTTTTGATACGTAGGTCAAATGAGTTAACACGGGTAACTATTTAATTAAACGGGTCGGGTTAGTGTCAAGGGGTTTTGACCTGATTAGTTAAACTGGTCGGGTTACTGTTGAGGCCTTTTGACACAATTAGTAAAAGACACGAACACGAAATAGACACGACACAACCTATTTGAGAGTTCTACTTTTACTACTAGTTGATTTTCCGACGGAATTAAATTAATTTGAGCTATTTCTATTTAAGGTTTAGTACTAATAGAAAAAAAAAATTAAAAAGAAATTCATAGTCCCTCATTTTATCTCTTACATCTTCACATGCACTCTTTAAAAGAAATATGAAATGAATGAAGTACATAACAAGCTTAATATAAAAAGTCAACCAAAAATTTTATCTGGGATGGAGATAGATTAGAACCGTCCTTGTGCTCCTTTGCAGGCTTGATTTCATTTTGTAACTGTTAGTAGCTGGGAATTAGTGCTACATGTCTGCGCATAGTAAGATGTTCATTTGTAATTATGTTTATTTTTTGTAATTAGCTTTGCCTGTTGATTTAGTTCAGTTCAGCGTTAGAGATGTTTTGACTTCGGGTTTGATTAATATGAAAGATTAGAGTGCTAATCATCTAACACTCGGTTTAATGGTTTATCTTTATAGTATATTCACTAAGTTTATTTGAACCTAGGCCCGAACCTGACAATTTATGGGCCCAGGGTGAGATGAGGCATAGGGGCCCTTTAATTCTAATATAATTAGTAAGATTTGATTTTTTTTTTGAGGGTAAATATTTGATTTTTGCGTAATACATAGTATTACGAATAAAATAACATGGCAATATAATATCTATTTTTATTTTTTTGGTCAACTTTTGAATAAACAATCGACGAAGTTAAAAAAAAAAACTATGGGAATATAGGAATTTTATAAAGAGGATACAATATGCGTTTTGTGATTCAAGCTCGGAATTTATACGAATCCTTTGATAAACATATTAATGGTCAAATTTATATATTAATAAACGTGCTAAGTGAAAAATAATAGAAGTAAAAAATGAAGAAATATATCACATAGATATCAGGGACCTATTAGAAAGCAAAACTTTAAAGTCACATAGAAATATATCCATAGTACAATTCTAGTTTCTTTAGTTTCCTATTTTAAATATTTCTATTTCAATTATCTAAGTATTTGATATCAAGGCCCTATTGGAAAGCAAAACTTTAAAGTCAACTACCATATTAATTAATGACTAAACTTTACTAATAGCAGGAGATTTAGTTCGATCATGTGACTGTTGAGTTATGTTAGCAACTACTCATGAAGTCCTAATAGCTGATAAGTCATATTTATATATAGTTTTTAGGTGCATATAGGTTGCATTTTAGTGCATTTAGTTTCATATTTAGGTTCATTATTGCATCATATTCTCAAGTTATGTTATTCGACTCTTATTCGGTATGTTTTCTTGTTTTTGATGAATTTCAGGTAACGAGAAAGTATTTAGAGTATAATTAGCTAAGCTTGAGGTTTAGGAGCACTTGGAAAGAAGCTACAATGCATAAGGATCGTATGGATATGTCATAGTACGAGTTTGAGTGAAAACGAAGCGGAAAATCATTAATTAGAAGAAATGTGAAAAAGGAGTCACGTCTATTCTTCTGATCATAACTTTTGATGTGCTTCTTAGAATCGAGTAATTCTAGCATATTTGGAAACTAGACTTGAAGAGATTTCCAACGATAGGTGGCACGCCCCGAGGAGACTTCTAGTCAAGGACTCATGCCTTTCCGAAGTTGAGACTGTTTCTGCTGGAATTTGTTTTTGTACGCGCGGATCACTAATTCCGCCCATTTAATGATATTTCGACTTTCCTTATTTTTGTAACTTACTTTCCTAGTCATATGAGGTTACCTAGTATTAATTATTTTAAGGTTTTCACTCTTTCCTATCTCCTCCTCCCTTTCTCACGTTATTTTTTTTCTAGGTTTAGTTTTAGTTTTCTTCTTCCTTTTTCTCTCTAGCTTAGTACTAAACCCTAGTTTTTCATGTTCTTCATTAATTCATGAGTTTATTATTTTCATTATCTTTCTTTCATTGATTTCTTTGATTATGGTTTTCTTTGTAGATTTATATTTTATTATTTATTTCATGATTGAGTAGTTTATATTCTAGGGTTTGAGAATCCATGTTTATATGCTATGAATCTTGATTGATGTTTATTGATGGTTTGATTAGTCATTGATATTTCTAATTGATTAGTGTTTTTATTGTTAATCTTGCAACCTGATCAATTTTCTGATTAAACTTGCTAATAATGAGTCATAAATCGAGAGATAGTACTCTTTAGAGGTTTACCTACAATTAGCAAATCTGATTATGTTGAGCGAACGTACTAGCAAATGTTGATTTGAGAGCGTTAAGACCTGACCGTAGGATTAACCCGTACTCTAGATATATGATTAATTGAACAATTGATTATATTTTGATATATTATATATTTGAACATGGTGAACCATTGCCCTAGATCCTTTTTTATTTTGATTTTCGTAGTTTGATTAGTTTAGAACCATAATTATAATATTTTTGATCTTGTTTAGTTTTCCTATACTTTAGAAGCTAGATTAAAACGACCATTTATCTGTGGATTCATCCCTAATTACCCTACTACATTGTTAGAAGGTTTTGTAGGAATTATTTTTGCCATGTGTACGATAGCCTATCAATAGCCTAGAATTAGATGCCTAATGTAGAATAAGAAATTTGTAAACATTATTCGCATAACGCATAAGCGTGACAAGATAGGTGACACACATACCCTGAAGCTGCAGACACAAATGACGACGACACCTAGCCGAGTTTATTCAAAAGCTGATTTGCCACAATTTCCCCAATTAAATGGGTAAAGTTGTCTAGGAAATTGAACACCTACATATTAATGCTACGAGAGAGAAAAGGTAGTAAATTTCCCTTACTTGTGCATGAGTCATGACAGTGGAGCACGTAATATTTTTTAGCTTTTCATATTTTGGGCTTTCACCCATAGACAGTTCACTTAAAATAACATTTCGATTTTGGGCCCCTTCAGAGTCCGGGCCTGGGCGGTTGCCCCTCTTACCCCAGGGTCGGGCCTGCTTGAACCTTGAGCGATGAGGATAGTGTAGTGTTTGACGCTTGAGTGTCCTTTTGACTATACTTTTTGATCTCATTTTTATTACCTTGGACTCATTGTATTTCCCTCGAAAGAGTTTATAATGCCATCAATTTATGGAGATATAATGTAAAATGCCAAAGCATTTTGAAAGAACGAATAAAGCTGAATATATTTATAATCAACCATCAATTTATGGATAAAAAAAGACAATAAACTATATAAAGGAGTAGTTTATAAATTGTGAAAGATGATTAATGTGCCCATATGGCCATATCATTGAGTAATTAACAAAAACGAGTGAGTGTTAAGCATGAACATGAAGCATGGAAAAGGAGACATCTTTGCTTGGATAACGACATGTAAGATGTAGACAGCAATGAATGTAAAATGCCAAAGCATGGACATGCTGTATAATTTCTCAAATTCTTGTAGATGTTTTGATGTACATCAGCTAGCTTCGTCATGTGTTTCGACTTTGTTCATGTCTGCAGGTTCTTGCACCCAATTTTAGAACCCAAATACTTTGGAGTTTTGCTGCTCTGGAAAGGAAGAATTATAGCGCATTGGTCACTAACTTGTACAAATATTTCTAATTTTAAGTATGGATATTACACCGACACGTCATGTCATCTAGTTATCACTTGAATTATTTGTGCCCTTGTCTTGCAATATACACCTATGTCATGTCATCTAATTATCATATAATAACTTGGTGAACTAGCTCCCAGGGGATGATACAATTAAGGGGTTCCGGGACCGAGTGCATTATTACTTTTTTTTAGTTCACTTTCGAGGATATTAGATATATGACTATATGTGTTTTGGAGTAAAATGTTTAAGGGCTGTTTGGTTAAGGGGTTTCAAGAAAAGAAAAGGGAGTAGATTGATTCCATTTCCTTAAAATTTGTTTGGTTGGGGGGGTTTGTTTCTCTCTTTTCCCCTCCATTACCCCAAATCCCTCTAACTTGATTCTCCACCCCCCTCCACTTAGAAATGAGGGTTTTGGAAACCCTTGACCATTTGCTTTGACCACCCAATCTCCTCAACAACCCCTCCACCAGCCCACCACTACCACCCTCACCCCATCTGCACCACCGCGCCATCACCGCACACACCACCGCACCCACCACCGCAACCATCTGTCCCCTGCGAAACCCATAAATCCACCCCGAAAATTCACCCCCACCCTCCACCCACAAAACCCATAAACCCACCCCAAAAATCACTGCCGAAAACCCAATTACCCACCACAAAAGAACCAAACGACAACGGCGGGAAGGGAAGGGGGAAGAGAACGACAGATCTGGAAGGGGAGGGGGACGACACGACGGCACAGAGAAGTGGAGGTAGAGGAGTGACGGTGCGGCCAAAGGGGAGGGGGAGATCGCACCGGCGTAGTCTTTGCGGGGGGGGGGAGGGGGAGGGCGACATCGCAGTGGGAAGGGGAGGTGGAGGGCGCAAGCTCGGTGGCTCATGGGGTACCGGGCGTGGAGTTCCGGCGAGGCACAACAAACATGAGAGGGAGGATGGTGGTGGAAGGATGTAAAAAGAGGAAGAAAGAGAAATAAAAAAAATTCAACGAAACAACATTTTTAATCTAACGGTTTTCCTTTCCTTTCCCCCTCTACCCCTTTCTTGATTCCATTCCCTTACCCTCATGGCAATCAAACGGCCCCTAAATGTTGATGGTTGAATAGATGCCATTCTACATATGGTACACCATACCCCTTTTAATATAGGGAAAATAAAGAGAAGGAATGCCCGAAACAAGGTGTTGTTTTCTATCAAAAGATACCAGAAAGATACCAGAAAAATGCGAAAAATGGTGTTTTTTGACAGAGGTGCGGGAGAACTGTTATAAGTGGTGCAGGAGCACCAAACCATATGTTGGGCGCGTCGTTATAAGTAGTGCAGAAGCACCAAATATTCTGCCTCCAAGTATTTCCCACAGACATTTTGGGGCAGGAGCACCTAATAAATACGAAAAACTTTATATAATCTTCTTATTCCATGTTATACTCAAACGCCATAACTCCCTAGTGTAGCAACATCATATGAACATCTAATGAACACATTTAACTATAAATGTTCCAACAAAGGAGTCACTTGAAATAAACATAAATAAAAAATCTATACAAATTAAATATCTTTTACAATGGTACAATCAATGGTACAAGAAGTATATAGTACGTCCTCCATTCCTTTTTGATGTTCCTTCTTCTTAGTTAGAATTTTTAAGACACAAAGATAGTCAACTAGGAAAATCAAAATGAATAGATTGATCGAGTAATAGAAATGTTATCATTTTAAAGTGGTTTGGATAACATTTTATAGAGAATGAGAAGATGAAAGTATATACATTTCATTGATAAAACTAAGTATATATAGGAATTACATAGTAGCATTACACGGCTAGTGGAATACAATCATGGACTATAATCAAGGAGAATCAAAGGCTAGAATCAAGGAAAATAATTCCTAGAATATATCCACAAGATTATTTACAGTAAGTGTATCAAAGATTGATATAATCTTGGTCAATCCTTATCACACCCCCTCAAAACGGTCGACCTACAAGAAATACCAATTTTGAGAACCAAGGAGGTGAATGTAGTGCGAAGCAGCGACTTTGTTAAAGCATCAGCAAGTTGATCATTGCTGGAGATGTAAGCAACACGAAGCTGACTAGATTGGACATTTTCTCGTACAAAATGGTAGTCCAGTCCTAGGTGTTTCATTTTCGAGTGGAAGACGGGATTCGCACTAACATAGGTTGCGCCGGCATTGTCACAATAGATTACAGGAGCATGTGGTAATGAGAGATTTAACTCCAAAAACAAATTACGAACCCATAGAATTTCTGCCGTGGCATCCACACTTCAAGCCCAATGGGCTCTTGCGTGAAGGGGCGTGATAGTGTATAAAACTATTCCTGGGGCCTCAACCATCAGCTTAAGCTTTTGGTTGAGTTGGTCCTCTGACACATTTGAAATTCCTTTTTCAACTTTAGAGTATTTGGTACCAATTTAAGAGTTAGAAACTAACTGGGGTTGGCGTGAGTGGTTAAGGGCCTCTCGCTCCTTAACCAAGGTCTCGGGTTCGAGCCTTGGGTATTGAAAAAAAACCAGCTGAGAGGGATGTTGCCCATTGAGGTACCCATGCAAACTCCCGTAGGAGATTAGTCCATTCGCCGAAGGCGGTGGGAAACTCCTCGTAGTAGGACCGAAAAAAAGTCTCAAAGGAGCCAATGGTTAGTTGACAATGCAGTTAAAGGGACTGTTCTCTTTAATTTTTTTATAAAGGTAAGAAAAAAGACATTAGGAGACCCTCACCCTCCGCTCGAGCAGGAATCCTAATGCATTGGTTACAAGAATAAAATATAAAGCTGAATTATTACAGTAATCTGAAAAGAACCTTTAATTTGATAAGACCATTTAGTTAAGAACCATCCACATGCACCAATATATTAAAATGAAAGACTCAATGATTAAAAAATGATTTCTCAATTAAATAACACATAGAACTAAGTAAGACTTAGCTTCACTTCAAAAAAAAAAAAAAAAAAAAATAAGACTTAGCTCACTTGGCAAGTTCTTACCTTAGACCTTAGAGATTTTAGGTTTGAATCTTGTCAAGTGAGGCTGTTTGGGATAAGAATCCCCTTACTTTTTTCCCCACTTCTAAGCACTTGATGCGCAAATATTGAACTAGGAAAGAGATTTGATCATGATTATTCTCCTTATAACATTTAAAAAAAAAAAATTAAATTACCTAGAAGAGGAAATAGAGAAGAGAATATCACACATGGCACTAATATAAAATGAGATATTTGTAGCTTAACAAAACAATGAACATAATTTTTTTCAAAGTCGGCAAAATGCCAAACCACATGCAGGCATGCAGCTATACAAGCCAGGGTGGGCAAGCATTATTACAAGAAGGGCCATAGTAATATATTATCTCTCTTTTCTTTAGTATTGGCTGCATTTATCATTCATACGATATGATCTCACCTTTTATTTTAACCGCATGTTGACGATGAGAAAGTTGTAAACTGGTCACTGGGGTCTTATACTCCGTTTGAAGAATGAAGCACCATCTTCTACTCTTCTTCATTACCATCATATAGAAGTACAAGTATACAATATAACTGGCCCATTAATTGGTCCTTCGCCTACTTTTTCATTAGGCAAATTAAAGCACGTGTACACTACTAAAAGAGTAAAAGTAAAAGTCAGAAGACTATAGGTTCAAAGGTATACCTTTTTCCGTTTTGAAATAAATGAAACACTTATTATTTCATGTCGTTTAAAAAAAGTAAATGCAACATTACTTTATTTGCACTTAGTTCTCTCTATGACTAGCTATTTCTTCTTTCATCACATAAGTCTCTTTTTATGTCTATCTATCTTTCTTCTCTCCTGAATCCCCATACATTTTTTGAAGAGATTGTAGCCCAGATTGATTTATCAGTCTTAGAGAGAGAAAACAAGAATGGAACAGTAGCAAGCAATTCTATTATCTTTCTTCTGATTCAAATGAGGAGACACCCCTTACATATATATACCTCACATCAGTGAGATGACACATTCATTCTAGCACACACCCACTACCTAGGTGGATATTCTGGTATGACAGAATAGTACTGCCATCTCATTACAGACAAGAGTAATAATTAACTACAAGACAAAATAACAGTAACAGCTATGTAGGAAATACTCTAGTGCCTTAGGAACATAGTAACAAGAAGTGTATCCTTCTACACTCCCCCTCAAGCTGGTAGTGGAGGCTTAGTCAGAACTCCCAGCTTGTGCATGAGATGCTGATGGTGTGCCACTGTAACTGGCTTAGTAAACATGTCTGCAATTTGATCCTTAGTAGGAACGTATTCAGTGTGAATACTGCCATCTTGAACCTTATCTCTAACATAGTGACAATCTATTTCAACATGTTTAGTACGTTCATGTTGAACTGGATTGACTGCTATGGACAGGGCAGCTTTGTTGTCACATTTGAGTACAGCAGTAGAGAGATCTTTGAGACCTAGTTCCTTAAGCAGTTAAGTGAGCCAAGTAAGTTCACATATAGTGAGAGCCATGGCTCTATACTCTGCTTCAGCTGTAGATCTGGCCACCACTTGCTGTTTTTTAGCTTTCCAAGAAACAGGTGAGGAGCCTAGGAGTACACAATAGCCTGTTGTGGACTTTCTAGACATGGGACACCCTGCCCAATCACTGTCACAATAAGCAGTAAGTATAGCTGCAGACTTAGAGGCAAGAAGGAGACCTTGACCTGGGTTGGTGAGAAGGTATCTAAGGATTCTTTTGGCTGCTTGTAGGTGAACAGTGGTTGGTTTTTGCATGAATTGGCTGAGAAGGTGTACAGGATATGTGATATCTGGTCTAGTTAGAGTTAGGTAGATAAGCTTACCCACTAGCCTTTGATAGACAATGGGATCAGGAAGAGGATCTCCCAATTCAGGTGTAAGTTTGAGATGTGGTTCCATAGGCAGTTGGAGTTTCCTGGCATTAGTGAGGCCATAGGTTTGGATGAGATCTGTGGTGTATTTGTGTTGTGAAATGAAGATGCCTTGAGAGGACCTAGATACTTCAATGCCTAAAAAATAGTTCAAGTCACCTAAATCTTTCATATGAAATGATGAGGTGAGAAACTGTTTAGCTTGAGTAAGAAGAAGATTAGAGTTGGAAGCTAGGATTAGGTCATCAACATACACCAAAATGGCTATGAAAGAAGTGCCTTGTGTTTGAGTGAACAAAGAGTAATCTGATTTGGATTGAGTAAAGCCAAATTGTTTCAGGGCACTAGACAGTTTGGCAAACCACTGTCTAGGGGCTTGTTTCAAGCCATAGAGGGATTTCAACAACTTGCACACCTTAGGAGACTGAGATTGCTCCCCCTGAGCAAGATGAATCCTAGATCCTGCACCAGAATAGCCAGTAGGAAACTTCATATACACATCTTCTTGAAGTTCACCATGCAAAAATGCATTCTTTACATCCATTTGACAAAGAGACCACCCTTCCATGGCTGCAACTGCTAAAAGAGATCTCACAGTGGTGAGTTTAGCCACTGGAGCAAACGTTTCACCATAATCTATGCCATATTTCTGTCTGCATCCTAGGACAACCAACCTAGATTTGTATCTGTTAACAGAACCATCTGGATGGAGTTTTGTTTTGTAAATCCACTTGCAGCCTATGGCTTGTTTGCCTAGTGGTAATTGAGTAATTTCCCAGGTATTATTGGATTCCAAAGCTGACAATTCTTCATTCATTGACTGAACCCAGTGATCTTGCTGCACTGCTTCTTTGAAACTAACAGGATCATGGTGCTGATGTAGCTGAGTCATAAAGGCACAGAACTCAGGGCTCACTGTGGTTGTAGCCAAGTTAGCAACGGGTGCAGGCTCAGTTTCATTGGATGCTTGATGAACATAGTCAGTCAACCACCCAGGTGGTTTTGTTGGTCTGGTAGATCTTCTAGGCAGGATAGGGGTAGGATTATGCTGAATAGGTGGTTCAGGATATGAGGTTTCAGGTGCTTGATTTTCTGGGTCAGCTGAGGTGGTGTCATTTTGTGGTGATATGATTTCATCCAAGGTAGTGTCAATTAAAGGGACAGGTGTTGGGTTTAGATTAGGAATGGTGACAGGTTGGGGTTGAAAGTAAGGCTGAGCTTTGTTGTGTAGGTTACATGGAAAGATGTGTTCATGGAATTTTACATCCCTGGATGTGAACACTTGCTGAGTGAGTAAATTCAGTAATCTGTAACCTTTCTGACTTTGAGGGTACCCTAGGAACAAGCATGGTACTCCTCTAGGTGCTAGTTTATCTTTAGTAACAGTAGGATTATAAGCCAGAGCAAGACGACCAAAGGACTTCAAGCCAGAGTAATCAGGTTTATGATTGAAGAGCATTTCATAGGGTGTTTTGTTGTGAAGAATAGGTGTAGGTAACCTATTGATTATATGTGTAGCTGTGAGAACACAATCTCCCCAGTAACTAGGAGGTAGCCTAGATTGAAACCTGAGGGCCCTAGCCATTTCTAAAAGGTTCTTGTGTTTTCTTTCTACCCTCCCATTCTGTTGGGGTCTATCAACACAAGATGTTTGATGTGCTATGCCCAAATTTGCAAAAAACTTCCTACATTTCACATCATCAAACTCTAAAGCATTGTCGCTTCTGACATGCTTTACTCTTTTCTGAAACTGATTATCAACAAAATTAACAAACATTTCAATCACATCAAAGGATTCAGACTTGCTTTTCATGAGATGAACCCATGTGGCTCTTGAGTAGTCATCTACTATTGTTAAAAAATACATGTGTTTGTACCTGGTACTCACCCTGTACGGTCCCCATACATCTAGGTGAATCAATTCAAAAGCAGAAGTAGCACAAGACTTGCTAGCAGTGAATGGTAATTTGCAAAACTTAGCCATAGGACATGTCAGACATACACCTTCAACATCAACAGCATTGTCAATACAACCAATTTGTTTCAGTTTTTCAAATGGAGCATGTCCTAGTCTATTGTGCCACAACACACATTGATTAGTCTTAGATACATTTAGACTAACAGGCTGTGATCTGCAATTCAGACTAACACATTCTTCCTTCTTTTTCCCTTGCTGTATTGTTTTGATTCTCAACAGGTCCTTTACCACCTTCACTGGTTCATCCACCAAGTAATACAGTCCATGCTTGGCTTGACCAAACCCTCTAATTTTCTGTGAAGCACAATCCTGTATAATGCAGAATGTAGGATAAAAAATCACTTGGCATTTGCTATCCTGAGTAAGTTTGTTTACAGATAGCAAATTATATTTGAAATCAGGTACACACAACACATTCTCAAGTTGCAATCCATTTTTCAACTTCACTGTTCCCTTGTGAGAGATATTTGCAGTTTTGCCATTAGGCAAATTTATTTTAGGCTTACTTTGTGTCATCACACCATCACTTAAGTTACCAAATGCAGCAGTCATGTGATCACTAGCTCCTGAGTCAATTATCCAGTCATTCAACACAGTAGATGCAGAATAACATGAGACCATACCTGCAAAGCTTGTGTCTAGTTCATCCTCAGTCTCTGAGCCACCTTTGGTGCTGGATGGTATGAGTTTCAGCAGTTGCTCCAACTGTTGTGCTGTAATGTTCACACTCTCAGTTGTGCTCACATTACCATCCCATCTCTGTGGATTTTTGCCCTTGTTCCATTTACCCTTTTGATTCAGAGTTAAACTTGAGCTTGAGATAGTTCCTTCCTTGGCCTTCTGCTCTCTCTTGTATTTAGGATGCCACTTGGGATGACCTACCACAAACCAACACCTCTCCTTGGTGTGATTTTTGCTACCACAAGCTGAGCATGACTCCTCACTGCCCTTACTGTACAGAGCTAAAGCATCTGGCTCGAATTTCACCACATTCAATACTTCTCTCTGAGCTTCTTCCTGTTGTATGGCTGCACAAGCCATCTCAACAGTAGGTAAGGTTGCAGCCATGAGCAGTTGGCTCCTCTGAGCAGTGTAATCTTCATCAAGCCCATTTAAGAATTGGAACAACCTTAGTTCTTCCTTTTGAACATTCATCACACTCACAAACTCATTTATTTCTTCTGTCATGGTGGTGATAGGAGGAAGATGATTCAAGGCATCAATCTCTTCCCACATTGCCCTCATTGAGGTATAGTATTCACTCACTGACCTTCCCAGTTGTTTGTGTTCAAACACATCTTTGTTGAGTTTGTACTTCCTGGTTCCATTTGTCAATGAGAACCTAAGTTCAAGTTGTCTCCAGATTTCCCTTGCTGTTCCCAGATACAGAACTGAATCTCTAATGGTGTTTGTGAGAGATGAAGTTATCCAGGCTATCACCATGTTATTACAGGTATCCCATTGATCTTGCTTCTCTTTTTCAGTCGCATCTCTCTTCATTGTACCAGTCACAAACCCTAACTTGCGTTTGGAAGCAAGAGCAATCTCCATAGAGCGACGCCATGATCTGGAGTTTGCAACTCCAGTGAGTTTTTCAACACTCACAGTGTGAGGTCCATCTGAAGGATGGAGGTACAAAGGATTTTGGATGTCTGATAGAGAAACTTTTCCATTTTTATCTCCCATTTTAAAGATGGATTCAGGAAGAAATACAAGAAAACTGAAAGGATGATTTGCAGTGGAATTTTGAAGAATGAAACAAGAGATGAAGAAGTTTTGCTAACACTGTTCTTTCGATTTCTCAGACTAATGAGCACCGTGGCTCTGATACCATGAAGAGATTGTTGCCCAGATTGATTTATCAGTCTTAGAGAGATAAAACAAGAATGGAACAGTAGCAAGCAATTCTATTATCTTTCTTCTGATTCAAATGAGGAGACACCCCTTACATATATATACCTCACATCAGTGAGATGACACATTCATTCTAGCACACACCCACTACCTAGGTGGATATTCTGGTATGACAGAATAGTACTGCCACCTCATTACAGACAAGAGTAATAATTAACTACAAGACAAAATAACAGTAACAGCTATGTAGGAAATACTCTAGTGCCTTAGGAACATAGTAACAAGAAGTGTATCCTTCTACATTTTTCCTACGTTTTATTTATTTTAAAATGAAGGAAATATGTAATTTTCACCTAGTTAGCTAACTTTTTCGTGATTAAAATCTTAATCATACATATTAACTCATCTAAGGTGTCTTGAACAATTGTTTCGTCGAAAGCGAGTATTTGACCAAGTATATATACTCAAAGTAAAAAGTTTTGTTTGGTAAAGTAGCAGTTTAAAATACTTAGCTTTTAGTAATGAAAAGAGTTTAATTTTAAGGTCGCATTTACCTTTAGAGTAGTGCTTGAAGATGGAACATAATTTCTTCTTGGATCTTTTAATAATACAACAACGAATTTTTTTTTTTGAATTTTTTATTTTTTGAAAAGATGGATCATACAACAACGAATTTTATTGAACATTAATTGTTTCATAGCTATTTTGACAGCTAGCTGTCCTGTAACCGTAAGTTCTAAACGCTAATAGCTAATAAAAAAGTTAACAACTATGACGTTATTTTTGTGTATGTAGTATGCAAGAAAATAAGAGTTCGGATTATTTTGAGAAGCTATCCCCTAAAGTTGGAATTATTATAAAATAATCGAAAGGTGATATTAAATTTTGCGAACAGTCCAAAGGTTGGATTATTAAAATCAAAATTTCCGATCCTAAGATTATTCTCTTGGTTATTTTTTTTGTTCTTCCTGATTTTTACATTGGAATGTTTTAAAAAGTTATTCCTTTAGAAAATATTACCTTAACATAAAGTAAAAGAGGATGAAAATAAGATATCGTTTACTAGGCTAGGAAAAAAAACCCAAGTGGAAACCCTAAACCTAGTTTTTCTCTCTAGCCGCCTCCCTTTTTCCCTTTTTCCCTTCATCAGTACGGGGCTGCCATGGATGATCTCATCCATGGTAAGCCCCTTTTCCTCTCTTGTTTTCACTTTCTAGTTTGTCCTTTTGTTTTGTTGAATAAGTTAGTCTCTCTTTATGAGAGTTTCTTGTGCCCTAATATGGGAAGACTAGTCTTCTCTGTTGTGGATGTCTCCTTCTCCCTTATGGGAGTTGTGAGTCTAGTTTTTTTATTTGTAGGTATGAGAAATTGTTCTCATTGGTTGAAGTCCAAAACTATAAACATGAAGGTATTGGAAGCTCGGATGCGGTCATAGATCAAGAAGGTTCTTCTCCAAACTATGTCAAAATGATAGACGGTTCCATTAATAGTTGCTTGGGACAACAAATACAAGGGACTTGCGCCACAATATTCGATCTGGTTCATTGTAGTTTCATCGAAGACGAAGTTGATCTAATCTTGTTTGATTGTATATTTTTTTTTTATTTATTACTTATTGTAGATGCCGTTTGGCTTTCAATTAATGAAATTTCTCTTTCAAAAAAAAAAGTAAAAGAAAATTTCCAAAATTAAGATAGAAGTTACAAAAAGTAAGAGAAAGAATGCAAAACAAACCTTTTTAAGAACAAATAAAAAAAGGGAGTAACATACTAACATATAGTCAATTACAACATACTAACATATAGTCAATTACCCTCCGTTGCGATTTTGCTGTGATAAAGAGTTCTTGTATACATCAATCATTTTATGTCAAATGAATTGTCATCTAACTTAATTGATAAGTCTTATAAGAATGGTACACAAAATATGAGATCAAATAGTCTATATTACCTATTTGCTCTCTAACACCCCAAATGAAAATCATTCTATGTCAAAATATAGAATGCCGAGAGTATTGGAACCTGTGCTCTCTTTGAAGGATGGGCAAAGTTCGAGTAGGGAGGACAATTGTCATTAATATACTTATTAGCATAGCGTAAACGGCACATGACATCTAATTCTTCTGACTAATTAGAATTTTCAAAGCAGTATTACATTGTTAGAATACAAAAATTGAAATCAATTTATCAAGTCAGAAGCAAATGAGCTCGATCGTCAGACAAGAGCGCGAGATATTGTTACTAAAGGTCTTCCGCGCGTTTTATTTGATGATTTCCGGGACAGTCTCAGCATAGTCTTGGGTTTACAAGGGCAAGATAGTAATTAAATACAATAATTACAAACATAATACATAATATATATATATACATATATTCTAACAGATATTCCAATTGAATTGCATTCACATTATTGTTTCCAATATTAATTGTTTCATTTATTCTTTGTAGACCAAATTTCCTAGGAGTAAACTTTAATCGCAATTTAGCAATCATATACTCCTATACATTATACGGCCCGTTTGTTTAGCGGTACTAAATGGTGGTAATGATTATGGTTTCTAGTGCAAATTTGTGAAGGCATTTCCACGTCAACCTCCATAGTAATGCTACTTTATCCTCAAACACTTGTTTTCTTCCTAAAATTTCATTACCATCCATTACCACTTGGGAAGGTAGTATTAGGTGGTAATGGAAATCTGTGAAGGAGAACACATGTTTTGACATCAAGTTTTCATTACCATGGATGTTAACATTGGAATGTCTTCACAAACTTACGCTAAAAAGCATTACCATTACCACAACTTAGTACCACTAACCACACATGCCGGTAGTTCTCTTAGACAAATGAAATATTGAAAACCGTTCCTTACTCCTTAATTTTAGAATGCCATTAATATTCTTATTCTTTTTGGTGCCCCATGTTAAACGCAATTAAGAGGGGCCAGCTCTATAATCATTGCCCTTATATATGATTAGCTGTGTAATTAATCAGCGCTTTGGTACAGCTACTCCAACTAACACGCCAGTTTAACTTGTCAATGGTTAAGTATATTTTTGTTTAGAACAATAGAATTATCTGTGTCTAGTAAGCAGAAGTGGAATAGAATAAATCATATGTGCCCAACTAGCTCATGTGTCATGTATGGTGCTGATTTGTGTAGTATATTAAGTCAGTGCCCCATTTTTTTTTTTATAATAGGATTGTATTTATTTTTGTAGAGCATGATGTTGTTCATACTCCCTCCCTTCTTTAAATTTCTTCTCTGATCTAAAGGAAAGGGAGTGAATTAATGAAAAGTGAGTAATATTTTTTGACTTTTATATAAGAGAGAAAATTGTTTAAGAATATGAGTGCATACTTTAATAGACCAAATAAAACATATAAATCCAAGTGGCGTGATAAAGGATAGTAAAAATGACAAAATAAAAAAAATTCCGATATGAAATGAAGTAACGGGAAAATTCTAAGAAATGGATATATATGAAAAGAAGTTAAAATAAAACAAGGACTTGAAAATAAACCTAAAAACTAACGACGCGAAAAGTAAAAATGCAATAATTGAGGACCTATTTTATTCATAAAATGAAATTACAGTGCATGATCTGCCTTCACAAATTACAAGTTAATAAAAAAACAAAAACTAGTGCTCAATATGTGTAATTCTTAAACATATCATGCAACAAAATGTTACGTGATAATTGGTACGAACTCATAAAATATGTATAAAACTCCTTTTAACAAATGTCCTTGGTTCTCATACAAATCAAAGTTACAAAATAATTCGACTAGACTCATACAGATTTATCCTAATACTTTCTCTATTATTTCATAATTACAACGTCTCGACTTTTATATATGATACAACATTCTAAACAGCTCAAAAGATTGGTTAGCATTTGATACAACATCGGATTCTCAAATCTTGATTATGCACTGCAATGTTAAGTAGGCCTTCGCCAAACATAGAAAGGAGGGAAAAAAAGGCTAATTAGCTGAACTAAGCATCATAGCACTATTAACATGAGCTAAACCATAAAGTTTGTCTTGTAGAGTAACTTAAGTATAATTGTTAACCATGAAACATTAAACAAATCTCAATTGTTGGCTTGTATCAGATATTATCAGATGTGTCCAAGGGAATCCAGCTCCAGTAACTTCCTGTTCACAAAAAAGGAAAAAAAAACCCAACTAAAAAGCCAACAAAAAACTGTTTCTTGTTTCTTGTTTCTTGAGAGAGAAAAAAGGAGGGGAAGAAACCCAAGATAAAGAGCAAAAACAGGATTAAAAGACGGGCATTTTCAATAAGGCGTGCTTGTTTGATCATTCTTGAAATAGAAAGAGGAGAGAGAAAATTAAAGTGGGAATAATTACTGAAGAGAAAGCAAAATCATACCCCATTTTTCTTTATAATTTCATAAAGTGTTCTTTGTACAGATACCCACACTGGTAAAGTTAACAACATGTTCTTCTTCTTGTTCCTTTAAAACCCACCTTATTCTTTCTATTGTTTTTTTCCTTTTGTTTTTACTTTCTGGGTTTTCTTTGATTCTACACATTGAAGGTTTTCTTCCATTTTTATCTTCAAGGTGAGTTCTTTAAACCAAAAAGGTTAGAAATTTAAGTCAAATAGTTGGTGGGTTTTTTTTTTTTGTTAATGGGTTTGGTTAGTTGAAAGTTTATAGTGATTTGTGGTTCGGTTGAAATTTGCCATATAAATTTGCTATGCTTCTATTTTTGAGCTAACAATTAGTTACCAAAATTAGATAAAGAAGTGTTATTTTGTATGATCAGCTGGAATTGTGGGTGATTTTGTAGCAAATTTTGAAGTTCTGTGTTTTGTTTATGGTTCCAAGATTTGAGATTTTGATATCTGTTGGAATTTGTACTTGTTTATATTAATTATAATTGTGATCAGTAATGTCTGAAGTAAGATTTGGTAAAGGAGAAGCTAAACTTAGAAATGTTCCAATTGCTGTGACTCCTGAGGGTTTCTGGTGCTGTCCTTCACCTGTTGTGTTCCAAAAAAACCTTAAAACACAAACTCCTTTAAACAAATCCAAACACCCACTTTCACCACCTCCACCACCAACTGCTGCTTCTGTTAATAAGAAACAAAGTCATACAAATGAGAAGAAATCGTCGCAAAACCCGCCTAAAACGACACCTTCAGATGATCAGAAGAGTGCCAATAATGTAACTCCTGTATCTAATGTGCCTGTAGGAGGTGAGAGGACTCCTAGAAATAAAGCTGAGAATTTGCCAAAAAAAGTTTCAATTGAGTTTGGTGAGTCTGGAACTAGTGATATCAAGGTGGTGTTGTTTGGGAAGCATGGATTCTCAGTCAAGTTGAATGTTCATAAGAGTGTTCTTGTGGAAAATAGCATTTTCTTTGCCGAGAAATTGGATGAACAAGAGCCTGGTGTGTCTTCCCTTCAGATTTTTGATTGTGAAGATGTTGAAATTTATGTTGAAACTATTGGTTTGATGTACTCAAAAGACATGAAGCAGAGGCTTCTCAAGCAAAGCGTTCAACGAGTGCTTCGAATCCTCAAGGTAACTTGGAAAAGGCAACTCTATATTGATTTCTTGCTTTACATTTTTGCCCTATATTAGTTTCCTGTAATTTAAGATGCTTGTTGAGCTTTTCTTCCATTTTTTCAAACTCATGTCTTAGGATCTATTGATGGTTCGTTTAGATTCGGCTGAAAAGGATTTCATATGCCTTAGAAACCAAATAGAGTTGTGCCTCTGAAATGCACATTAAGATAAAATCACTGATAATTTAAGGGGGTTTTCATAAAATATTCACCTACCAAATTGAACTTATAGATATAAAAAGGTGAGGAAAAAAAAAAACGTGGACACAAGTTATATGTGTAAGGCAAGAGTATTGACCTTTTGTTCTCTTTATTTTACCCAATCCTTTAATTTCTAAGGATGTACTGAACTAAAGATGCATTCGTTGCAGGTGGCAGAAGTAGTTGGTTATGGCTCATGTATTCAGGCTTGTTTAAATTACCTGGAAGCTGCCCCTTGGGTTGGGGAAGAGGAGGAGGAGAAAGTGGTGTCTTCAGTTCTTAAACTTCAGAGCGAGGGCGTTGGTGTAAATCCAGTCCTGAAACGAGTCTCTTCAAACATCTCCAGACGTCCTAAAGACACATTATCTCACATAGTGGAACTTGTTCTTAAGAGTAACGAAGAGAGAGGTCGTCGTGAAATGAAATCAATTGTTCTGAAACTTCTTAGGGAGAATAACAGCAGCTCAGATTCTGATAGCTCACCTGATATCTGTTATGAAACAATTTATGCTTCATGTAGAAGCTGCTTAGATTCATTATTATCCCATTTCAAGCGGGGCACAGGGCCTGAATTCAGTGACAAACCCATGGACTGCCAGGACCCAATTGCCAAGCAGATTGCGCTGGAAGCGGACAACCTTGCCTGGTTGCTGGAGATTTTGGCTGAAAGGCAGTTAGCAGATGAGTTTGCCCTCATGTGGGTCCGTCAACAGGAGTTAGCGAGCTTACATCAAAAGCTGCCTGCTATGACTCGCTACCATGTTAGCTGCATAACAGCAAGGTTGTTTGTTGGGATAGGTAGGGGGGAGCTGCTTCCATCAAAGGACATCCGTCAGATGCTGTTGCACACATGGTTGGAGCCATTGACCAGTGATTACAGCTGGCTAAATCACGGGTGCAGATCATTTGATCGGAAGGTTGTGGAGGAAGGGATCGGAAGGACGATCTTGACTTTACCCCTAGAGGATCAGCAAAGTATTCTGCTCTCTTGGTTGGGCAATTTTCTTAAAGCTGGTGATAGTTGCCCGAATCTTCAAAGAGCGTTTGAGGTCTGGTGGCGCAGGACCTTTATTAGGCCGTATGCTGAGCCACGAGTTAATCAAGGTCAGTCAGATAACTCACTGACATCTTAGGGCATAGATTAGAATAATTACCTTAATTCATACAGGTTTCTTTAACAAGGCTGATTGTGTTTATGGTTTGAAGAGTGGTTTTTTTTAACTTAAAAAGTGGAGTGATCTGTGATATGAAGTGGTGTAGTTCTTGTACTCTTATCAACCAGTGGGTTGGCCGATGGCTGCTAATCGGAACTTTGAGTCCTCTGAATCCAAGGTACTGTTTATAGCCTGATCAAGCTGTGGTGATTTTCAAGAAACGGGAATTGATGAATAAAATGTAACCCGACTTTTGAGTGATTCTGATAGATATTAGCCCTACTTAGATACTAGTATCTGTAAGTTTTTATAAGCTTGTATTTCTTGATTGAGCTTTTGGATCTTCGAGTATTCCTAAGATCAAGAGTTGAAGTCCTGGAAGATCAGAAATCAGTGTTGTATAGAGGGAAATGCTGTAAAAATTAAGCAAATTGGTTTTTCTAAACATAGTAATGTATCAGTTTCTGTTTTTTTCTTCTTGAACTCATTTGAGGTATTTAGCTCATGTATATTGTTTGAGATGCCCTTAATTTCTTAGGAGGGCTTCTGCAGTCTGCCTAAATTTAGTTGATCATGAGCTAGACCATTGCTAGAAACACGGCCTACTATTGCCTCGAGAAAGCGTACGAAATCCGAGGAATTCGGGTTAGGCCAGATAGCTGTCTTGAGCGGGTGTAAGACCAACATGTGTATCTGGGGTGGGGGATACCTGATTAGCTATTTAGCTCTACAGTCTTGTGCCTTGAGCTTTCCTTGGTGGTTGAATGCTTTCTTTTTGTTTCTGTACTAGAAAGAATTAGGCTATCAGGATATCCCCAATCTAATAATTATTGGGGAATTTGGTTGAAAGTATGATAGATCAATTTCATCAATCCGGTGCAAATTATCTTACTTTTCAATTTACCTAATCCAATTTGATTAGCAACCAAACATACGGCCTTATCCAATTGAGAAAGTCTTGAGTAAGACATCTCATGCTAATTCTTTTAAAGTACAATTATCTCGTTAATGAAAGAGTCATATGTTATCTATAATAGAGATTAGAAGCAGCAAATACAAAGCAATTTGGATCAAATAAATTTCTAATTTGGCAAAACTACAATCACTGTAGACTTAAAACTTACACATGTTGAGACACTGCATAGAACTTCATCAACAAACTAAATTTTGATGCGAAATTAAAAAGAATAGTCCCAAACTATTACAATGAGAGAGATAAAAGTCAATATATAGACATTGATGTAACTCAACATTTGGGTAAAAGAGTTTCAATTGAGAGATAAAAGAGTTTTCATTGTGAACATGAACTCAAAAAGTAGTGAAAAGAAAAGGAAAAAAAAGCTTATTATCAATCAAAAAGGTGGATGGTAGCCCTTAGAATAACAAAAATGCTTAAAAAAGAGAATAGAGATAATAACATGTATACCATTTCACAGTAGATCATTGTGAGACATCAAGAACCATCTCCTGGAAAGGGAAAATCGGCCCTAATCTCATAATAAACTTTTTTTTGGCAATAAGTAAATTGTACAAAACAACAGACAAGTTAACCCATGATTTTAGATGAGTGATAACTCGTCATTGCATGGGTCGACAAACTAAACCTACTGCAAACTTTATCAAACACCACATTTAGTACTAAGTTTTTTAAAGGGGGGAGGGGACACGTTGCAGGGGATAGAACTCCCTGGCTTGCGCATGCAACGAACACGGTGAAGACAAGGTGAACCTTCACACGGTGAAGACGGGCCTTTGAAGGATCTCAACCTGGCGCTAGGCAATGACTTCCTCATATGGCACCGAACAATCCTGTGTGCTCTCATCCTAGCTTCTTTTGCTGCTTTCCTCTTTGTTGATGATTCTTAACCCTTCTGCTGTGAACCTGCAATTAGATCTTTTGTATAACATGCTGTAGATCCCCCCCCCAAAAAAATATTCTAGTAGTTGGGTGATTGGAGCAAGTTGTGTAGATTGCCATAGTTGGGCTTGTGCAATAATGGTGGATATTTAAGAGTGAAAGTTTTTTTTTATATAAGGTAAGGAGAAAAGAAGGTTAGGAGACCCTCCGCACGAGGGGAGCTCCAACCTTATCGTTTACAAGGATAGAATGAAGAGCAGAATGAGTACAATCATCTATATAAAACTGAGAATCAACTAAATGACCGATTTGCTGCTTTGTTTGCTTCCCGGTAGATATGACGAATAGCCCACAAAGAGAAAGAACGAAGAAGAGTTTGGATATCCTGGATGATATGAGCAATCTGCCAAGGAGGAGACCAGATACCTTTTACTGAGTTGATGACCATAAGATTATCACCTTCAATTTGGAGTTGACGAATATTGTTCTGGATAGCTAGGCGAAGCCCTTGTTGAAGAGCAGTTTCCTCGGCAATGAACACGGAAGAAGATCCAAGGTTGAAAGCTGCAACTTTGTGGAGATGTCCATCAGCATCTCTAATGATAATACCTGCTGCTGCAGAAGTATCGTGAACCGAGCCGTCGAAGTTGAGTTTGAAGAAGGAGGTGGGAGGTGGCTTCCAAGAAACGAGGATGGAGGAAAATTGCATAGGTGATGTATGCCAGTACTTTTTTTTATGTGATCCACACGTTTTCAACATCACTTAATGTTTAAAATCGTATATGTTGTTAATTAGCCTTCTCATGTCATTATCTAACATTCTCGTATAATCGTGTCTTATAACCTTCTCAATATGTCATGCAAATTGCATAGGTGATTTTTAAATTACTTCTCTTGATTTTCTTTTCTAAAAACTCTATCTTTCTTTACACCACGCTTTCTCTTCTTCTCACTCTTCTTTCCCCACTCCACAGACCACCACCACAAAATACAAACACAAGATTTTTTAGTATATGTGTCATTTTGCCCGATTTTGGTAAGCATTTATGTCATTTAAATTTGTCAAATGTTTACTTTTTGTGTCTTTCTGAATGTTTGTTTGTTGGATTACTACTCCCTCCGTCCCAATATATAGTTCCCATTTCCATTTTGGGTGTCCCAAAATATAGTTCCCATTTTCATATTTAGTTCCACATTTTTCCGTAATTTGTTTAGAAAAACCGTGTCCCATAATTTATTTGCTTTTTGAATTTTGTTTTTTGCTTTGTTTATTCAACTTTAGTGTTACAATTAATGCTCTTTCCCCAATTATTCTTCATTCTCTCTCCTAAAATCATCTTTTCCCATACAACATTTATTTAAATAAACAAAAAATCTTCAATATCCCTCTTAGATTCTACTTGCATAAATTTCCGTGAAAAAAGGGAAATGGGAACCATATTTTGGGACGAAGGGAGTATGATTTTTTGTATAGCTACTCAACTTGGACATTAATACTACCATTAAAGTGCCAAAATATTTCAAATATTTTGATTTTCACGATCTCATTAAGTATTCACACATGCTATTTTTGTTTGAGCTAAGATGTAAGTTTTTTGGACATAAGGCGGGCCTAAGGCAAAAGCCCGTTGAACAATTGGACAACTGACATTTCACTATCGAACGTGGGCCTATGAGGTGCACTAGGAATCCCGGCACTCCTAGATAGTGAATAATGATATTTCTTTTGCGTTTTTCTTTTAATTTTTAAATTATTTAGTACTACCTCTATTATCTATTTGTTGCAGTCAAGTTGTTTGACAAGCAATTCTAAAAGCATGATAGGCAAGGTAAATTAACAAAATAATTAAAACATCTTGAAAGTAACATCACATGAGAGGTTTGTTTGAACAAAAAGAAGTCCTTAATGGTGGTACAAAAATAGGCATAGTAGAATCGAAATCATTGGTACCACACTTCATGAAATAACAACTCTATCATAGTATTACTTGTGTTTCATATCGCAATTATTCGTATGAAAGGAATAAATAACTAGAGGCCCTAAATTTTGGGTTCTTGTGTAGTTATCTGCGACTTCCTTTGTTTCTTTATAATATAAATTAGTACCTTTTGCACTCGATGCGTGCGCGAACATCGCGGTGATATTGTACATCTTTATTTTGTTTTCAAAAATATGGAAGTTACTTTCACTAAAAAAAATATGGTGGTTTTGTTGGGGAAAAATCTAGCAGTTACATTAGAGCTTTTTTGTTTTTTAAAGTTCTATGACTTTTTTGCCCTTATTAATTATCTTGGAAGAATAAAAACATAAAGGGTATTTTAGGGAACTCAGGTGGACACCAAAGTTTATAATAGAAATACTTACTTAATTAGACAGATTCATTGTAATACACACGTTATTTATATTTTTTTTTAGAAATCAAGTTCTCAAACCTTTTGTTCAATCAAACCCCCATGTTTTTTTTTTAATCCATTAGAGCCACGAAGACAATACAAAGTACAATCAAACCTGATGCAATATACTTTGTTATAACTTCCTTTTCTCAATCATACGTTTTCTTTTCCTGCTGGATTATCATTAAACTCGTATGTTTAAGTTTCAAGTAGAGCAAGAAAGGAATAGAAGGCGTCAAATTAGATGGGGGGCCTATTCTCTATGTGCAATTGTGCATCCTTTGGGCCCCTTCCTTATGTGCTGTTTTGCTCCATCCTTGTCTCGCCACGCTTTCATTCAAACATTTGATGATCAGGGGGGATAGGGGACCTCTTTGAATTACCATGATATTTATTGAAAGCGATGTGTAATATTGGTTCTCAAATTTTGTCACTATTAAATGCCTGCGACTCCATAAGTCTATCTATCCCTACTCTTAACTTATTACTCATATGATCTTGTGATCTTGTCATTGCTACTCCTCTTCAACTTGTAAAATGCCATTTACATTTAGAGAGTGGTACCCTAAACCTCATTTATATATACTTCCTCCGTTTTTTTAGTTGCAACACTTTCCTAATAGGGAAATAATTAATTAGTTGCAATACTTTCTACTTTTGTTTTTCCTTTCTCACTATCTCTCTCCAATCACATGGGGCCCTCTCTTTTATTCCTCTCTACCTCTCTCCTACCCAAATTTTGCATTGGAGTTGATGAAAAAAAAGTGTTGCAACTAAAAAAAACGGAGGAAGTAGGTTGAAACTTGAAAGCTGAAACCCAATCCCTCTTTTATGAAAGGTATATTTTAAACTATTTCTATGTCCAAGCATTTAAATTTATTCGGAAACTAATATACTTTTGGATATTGAACTAGTTTTTAGTGCCGGGAGATATGCTCCGGGTTATTAACGTTTTCATGTTTAAAAATATCATCTAATATTGCATAGCTTATTGGTTAGAACTTTAGTGTATTAAATTTGAGGTCACGTGGTCGAATATCATATGAATCATGTTTCTAATTTTTTTTAATGCGCATAATGATGACATGGAATGAAAGAACTAAAGGGATAGTGCTACATGGCGCGTAGATTTGCTAATGATCGCTTTTTAATATATTACTATAGATAGATGGTATCATAATATGGCGGACTAATAAAAATTTTGGACCTTTTGGGTCGCACATATTTATGCACTACGAGAAATATAGTGTCTAGCAATAGATTTATGTGTTTGCAAAAATTTCAGTTGCCAAAATTCATGTTTGCGACTTACAAAAATTAGCACATTATATGACACTTTTGAGGGAATTTAAGTCAAAAATTACCCTAATCTTTTGTGAGAAAGTACATTATATGACACTTTTTTTTTTATCTAAGTACGCATCTTGTCGTGAATTTTGGCCAAAGAGTCAAAATTCGGGTAATTGGCACTCCTTTTTTTCTTCCTCCATCTAAAATCCCTAACAAATATAGTTTCCTAAACATAATATGTATTCAATATAGTATTTCCTAAAGGTACTCCATATTTAATGCATAATGTTTTCAAAATATAATAAGAGTGCGTCTTTGGTGTAATATGTTACACCACAACTTATTGTATAACATGCATAATGACATAGGCTATACAAATAATGACATGAATGTCATGTTATTTTGCCATTTATGTCATATCATTTGAGTTTTATTCACAAAAGAAGCGGTGGTTTGTGGATTGTTACACTCAAAAATTTGTGAGACAATAATTAATATTGTCAATTTGTCACAAATATACATCACTAATATCTTATGTGTAACGTAAGAAGTATATAATTAGAAAGTTGATTGAAATAATCTAATAGTGCAATTGATGTTACACACGGACTCCACAATATAACATGACAATAATTATAATTAAGTAGATCTCACACAGTTATTCTACTAATGAGTTTTCAAACATTAGGGCACACGAAAGTGGAATCCTCTCTCAAAATGTCTCCAATCTGCCAATCCATCATTCCAATCATTCATCTATATATAACCACTCCCACTTGAATCATACTAACATAGTACATAGCTAGGCCCCTATAACTAGATTGTTAATTTTGACTAATAAAAGATAAAAAAAATGCTTTTTTTTATGTCAACAATATAAAACTTCGGCCCCATTTTTTTGGACTGAACTAGGCTGAACTGAATTGAACTGCGATAAATTAAACTGAACTGAAAATAAGTCTAAAAGAACAGGGCCATCCAGCCATGTCATTAATTATAACTATAAGTAGCTAGCCACATCATGATATATATATTGCTATACTAGTCATCACTTCTTGGTCCTCTTCCTCCTTTCTCTTACTATGTTGTTGCTTAATGCTTATTAATCAGTAGCAAAATCAATACATAATTAACTAGCAACCCCCCCCCACAAAAAAAAAAAAACAAATATGAAAAACAAAAAGAACAAAAGAGCTTGATCATCTACTATACAATTTTCAACAATTCTTTTAAAAAAAAATCATGGACCAACCTAGCTAGCTAGCTTACTTAGCTACAACCCTCACACCACTTTATATCCTTTTTCACTTCCCCTTTTCCTTTTGTTTTAAGCTAGGAAGACATATTATTTTCGAATTCGTACGTCTTTCCCGCATATATATAATTTTTTTTGGGTAACAAAAAGAATAGTATAAAAATAAAAATAAAAATAAAAATAAAAATAAAAATAAAAAAGGTACATAATATTAGCGGCTCCCAAAGTCCCTAACAGAAAAAGCAGCACCTTTCTCAGGGGCATTCCCGGCATGACGAAGCCCTAATGTAAGTGACACGTCACCAGTTGTAGTTCCAAACCTTATCATAGTGGTAGGACCCACATTATCAGGGCTAAAGTGACACGTGTCATCTAAGAAATCCTGGGACCCACTAGGCGGAACGGCGACCGAGTGAGGAGGCGGTGGCGCATGGTGGTGCAGGTGGTGGTGTTGTCTATTGAAATCAAGGATTGAAGTGTCACGGTCAGGTGGTGGACCTACTAGTGGTGGTGTCATTGTATCAGCGGATCTTTTGCCTTCTGACAACACAGAGGTTGAGGCATCAGTAGCAGTAGCAGCAACAGCAACAGCAGCAGATATTGGGTTCTGTGCACTTGCTGCTGCTGCTTCTTGTTGCTGTTGTTGTTGTTGTTGTTGTTGTTGTTGTTGTGTTGCAAAACTGTTGCTGGTGCTGCTACTCGTTTGGTTTCCTTCTCTTTCTCTTTCTCTTTCTCTTTCTTCTTCTCTTTCTTTGGCTTCTTGTTGGTACATCTCTTCAATCATGGGTTTCCACAACCTCACTCTTGCATTTATGAACCAGTTTGATACCTGTTTCAAATATACTTCATTATATTTACAACCATTTTTTCCATAAATTAATTCAAAACCCTAGTACAAAAAAGTGTTTTATCCAAACACAATCAAAGCTAGTGATAAAGTTTACTAAGAACAAAAAGAGCAAGTAATGTGCTTAAATTGAGGGCAAAGATTGACTTAATACCAGTATATTTGTGAAGTTTGATGATGAGAGTCAAATGTAGCCTATTAGTACTCCATTTCGAGGGTTTTGATATATGCAGTCGTTAGTTTACATATATAATCATTAAAAACATTTCATATAGTAGTATTAAATCAAAACGTAATACTAAATTATGTCATAACGGGTCAAATCCTGGTCATAAATTCCTAATGTGATTATGATATAATACTATGCATAGTATTATATCATTTCCCTTCATACTATATTGATGACTTTTTAATTAATTTCATACTACTATGAACGTGTCAAATATTTTGAAACGGATGAAGTATATTGATTTGATCTAGTGTGCTATGCTAACTGGAAAATACCACCAAGATGCTAGAATAAGGTACACAATATGCTAGCTATTATTATTGTTTAAATATATTTGTTTTTCTTTTTTCTCTCTAGAGAATTCATTAATTAACATAAAAGACACATAAATGTTATGTGATTCGCTAAAGATGTGATATCAACATCTACTAGGCAAAGGAGAGGAATTTTCATTGATCTTCAGGAACACAAATAACATAGCGTGACAGGTTAAGAGTAAGGAAGTTTACATAATGCTCCTATATTGCGTAAACGGATTAGGTCCAAAATAAAGCCTAATTTGGAAAACTACGCCATAGAAAGAATATATACCAAAAATGTTTGTGGGATCTAGAGGATTGATTATCCTTCTGAGAGAGATCACGAGAAAATGTGTACTAAATTTAATATTAAAGAAAGACGAGAATATCATCAAAATTAATGTCTTTATTATACTTTTTCTCTATATCTCTGATAAGAGATTGTGAACCCTTGGGACAAATCTGCCATTATAAAATTTTAAAAACCACATAATATGGTCGTTAAATAAGGCATGTATACTAATAGTACAATGTAGGAGTAGGACCATGGCCTCCATATACTTAATACATATGTACACCATGAGACCGTTGATTGGAAGTATACCAACTTAAGATTTGTAGGAATTAATTTCATAGACAAATTTAATAAGCGGTTCAATAATTTAAAAGGAGACACTGAATAAGTGGCACTGGTAGTACTGATGATTTGAGAATTGACCATACTGAATTGTAGTTTGAGGGCATTCAATTTAATGAAAGTGAAGGGTGAATAGTAGTAGTGGAAACAATTATAGTAAAAGGCCCTACTTTCTACTGGGCATAGAGGACCACCCTCTTCCAGGACCTATGCATGCATGTTATCCTTTCCTCAATACACACAACTTACAGCCAAACAAAAAACATTACATGCGAAACTCATTGATTTACTGTGATAGATTACTTTCTTGTACAGTAAGAAGTAAAATTTTACTAGACGGGAAACTCTGGTAATAAGTAACTGTTAGATAATGTAAACTCCTCGACTGTTGTATATTATCTAACAGTAACATCGTAGGCCATGTTCTTTTAACTAAGATTAAAAATAAACGAAATACTCAAATTATTTGAGCGTCATATTATAGGAATTGAACCACGATCTTAAGGTGAAACTCCTACGAACAACTTTAGATACGGCTTGGTATATCCTTAATTGTTATTGTTAGGGATGAATTTTAATGAGTTTAGTGTAAAGATTGCTTGCCAAACTTATGGTAGAAACGAGAAACAAAAATGGGATGAAAGAGAGTTATGATGATTTTATGTTACTACTACTGCTGCTGACCATTTGTAATAAGAACTTACTGAACAGCAAAAGCGTCATAATCGCGCAGATTTCTGTCTTTCTTTCTTTCTTACTTTCTTTTTCTGTCCTTCCTTTTAATTGGCTTCTCATAAAACTGACAATAAATTGGACGCATCACCAATAACTTCCATGGTATCCTTCTTCAAGTAGGGCTACCAAGACTTGTGGGATACCTATAATTTAGGGGACTAGCCTTCTCTTGTCTTTCTAGGCAATAATTAGAGTACTAAGGACAAAATATATATTATATACTTGGCTTTATATATATTCATTTTGAGAATCCTTCCAATCTAACTTGTATTAATGTTATAATTACTCACATTTTGTAGTAGGCGGGAACGGGCCAAGTAGGTGGTTGCTACCGCCTATGTATTATTATTATTATTATTATTATTATTATTATTATTATTATTATTATTATTATTATTATTATTGTTATTATTATTATTATTATCATATGAAAGAGAAATCAGTATTTTATGATGAAGTATAAGCAACCAACTATCATTATTATTGTCTCTATTCTAAATGCTAGATGTTACTATTGGTGCTGTGTTGTGCATGTGCATGTTAAGTTTTGATGATGAAAAATAATATAATATGTTATAGTATGAAAGTTTGTGACAGATGGTTGAGAAAGGAATAAATAAATGAAGACTTTGAAGAAGTGAAGAATCAAGATTGAAGTCCAAGTTTATATTGAATTCTAAGTTTAGTTACTATATGCAAAATGTAATATGCTAGAACTAGATGATATATTATGTGCCAAGTATAGAAATATAAAATCAGGATAATTATTATTTTCTTAGAGTTAAGGAAATAAATAATTATGTTAATTTTATATATCTATATAAAAAGGAAGTTTAGTTTTAAAATAAAAAAAGATTTTATAAAAACTGATTTTGATAAAACGTTTTGATAAAAGTTTTTTTCGGTAAAAATCATAAAACGTATTTAAAGAATTTTGATAAGAAGGAGAAAAACTGATTTTTCAATATGATAAAGTTTGTTTAATAAAAAAACTGATTTAAGAATTGATCTAGTTAATATAAGATATGGAGAAATCCTTATCCTATTAGGAAAAGGAAAATCAGTTTTTTTATAAAAGATAAAATTGGTTTTTGAATAGGAAAAGAATTTTATCCCTTTATTTTAGGAATAAAAATTGTTCAAAAGATAATATATCTTGGAGAAGGATTTTTATTCAGTTCACCAAGATATATAAGGGATTGCAACTCAGTTTTATAGCTCACGTTTTCAGAGAGAAAAAATCGGAGATATTAAGAGCTGAAAACAGTTTCCTAAGGCACAGAGTATAGCACAGAGTTCTAGTCAGATTAGGAAACTAAACAACGTTTGTAATTGTCCTCTATTTGCTTGAATAAGAAGCACGTCATTGAGGAATCTTTCTTTCTGTAATTTCTTATATTATAGAGAGTAGCAACACTTAGGGTTAAGTGTTGGGGAGCACTACTAGAGTTAGTAGTGGGGGAATCGAATTGTATCGAGAGTTTGGTATTTTACGATTCAAATAATAAAAGAGAAGTTTGTGTGTGGACGTAGATCTCAGAGGTGAGATTGAACCACGTTAAATTCCTGTGTCTTATTGTTTGGTTTAAGGATTTTATTATTTGATATCATTGTTTTATTGTTTGATACAATTTCGTTCGAGCAAAAACGTTAATCGGAGATTTTACGAGTGAATAACACGGTGCACGCAGACTGTGCCATAAGAGTGTTTTTGCGAAAATCGATCGGTTTTAGCCAATCAATTCAACCCCGCCCTTCTTGAGTGTCACCTTGTGTTCCAACAAGTGGTATCGGGAGCGAGTTATTCTCGAAAGGCTCATCCCTAGAGAATACACATCATGAATATGCAAGATGACTCTCGAGATAGACACACCAAGTGCCCGATTTTCAACGGAAAAGACTACGGATGGTGGAAAGCTAGGATGAGGATCTACATCCAAGGATCGGATTATGAATGCTTTGGAAAGTTATTAGAAAAGGACCAATCCTTATCCAAGGAAAAGACGTTGAAAGAAAGATGGTCGACAAGGAAGAAGATGACTACGATTCGGTCGACTATGCAAAAGCCGAAAAGAACTACAAAGCAATGAGTATTCTCCAATATGGAATTGGACCCGATGAATACTCAAGGATCTCGGCTTGTACTACGGCAAAAGAAATATGGGACACTTTGGAGTTGGCCCACGATGGTACGAATGAGGTAAAACAATCTAGAATAGATTTGCTTGTCCAACAATATGAATTGTTTACTATGAATAATGACGAATCTATTAAAGAGATGTTCACTAGATTTACACTAATCACTAATGAATTACGTTCTCTAGGCAAAACATATACTTCGAAGATTTAGTGAGAAAGGTGTTAAGAAGTTTAACAAATCGATGGCTCCCAAAAATAACCGCTATTCAAGAAGCTAAAGATTTGACTAAACTTTCACTAGAACAACTTATTGGTTCATTAATGACTCATGAACTTGTCTTAGATTCTAAAACTAATGAACCAAAAAGTAAAGGTATAGCCTTGAGAACCGAATTGGAAATTGAAAATAGTGATAGTGATGATGATATTGATTTTCTTACTAGGAGATTTAAAAAATTTCTCATAAAGAACAAAAACAACAATCCTAGAAAATATGAAAATTTCAAAGGTAAGAGCACTACCTCTAACTTTAAGAAAAGTGCTACTAATTCGGGTTGTTTCAAGTGTGGAGAGTTAAATCACGGGATTAAAGAATGTCCCTTATGGGATGATGAGAAGCCCAAAGAAAGAAGGGAGCAATCGAAGAAAGAATTCAAAAAGGCAATGATTCTTTGCCGTTTGGGGAGATTCGGATTCGACGAAGAACGATCGGAGGCACAGTGCCATGAGGAAAAATTGTGTCCGAATGCTTGTACGGGACATCACGAGAGAAAGGCACAGTGCCGGGACGACTCTCACTTGTGTCTAATGGCGAAAAGTTCGAACTCCCAAGATGAAAGCGAAGACAAGTGAGGTAAGTCTTCTTTCTCTAAAACCTTCAATACATCTTCTTTCAAAAAACCAACTTGTTACTTTCTTTGGGAAATATCATTGATGATTGTCAAGAAATGAGTGATGATTTTTCAAACATGAGAAAAGAGGTGAAAAATTTAACTAAGCAAAAGATTGGGTTGGAATTGGAATATAAGGATTTATTAAAGGATTGTAAAGAATTGATGAAAAAGAATGATGAACTTGAAAAAACTATTGAAGAGAAAAATGTTGAGTTAAATGCTTTAAGGTGCGAAAAGTCTCTCGCAAAAGAAGTTGTTAATAACACTGTGTCATACACTGTGCTAGAGGCTAAAAATTCGGATCTTGAAAATCAAATTGAATCGTTAAAACATGAGTTAATTGAGTTGAAGGAATCAAGACAAAGATCCAGAATTGTTCCTCTTAGGCTACCTCATGATGCTAAGTTAAGTGATGAACTTGATAAAGTTAAAAGAGATTTGGAAATTTCGAGAAAAAGAAATAGCGATCTAAACACTTACGTTGAATTCCTAGAATCACAATTGACCATTGCTCGGAAAATGTATGAAAAATGGTTAGATGGTAAAAAAGCCTTAGACTATATCTCTAGTACAACTAGCAATCGAAACAGAATTGGTTTAGGATATACAGACCAGAGGCACAGTGTACAACACAGTGCTAAAAATTTTGAAAGAGACTTTCGTAAAAGAAAATATGTCGATCTACCTGAATATTTGATTTGCAACTTCTGTGGAAAGAATGGACATCTTATGGATAATTGTAATGTCAAGAAAAAGAGTGTTGCGAAAAATGTAACGTATGTAACTCAAATATGGGTTAGAAAAGACTTATTAGAAGCTCAACGAAAGAAAAAGGGACCCAAACAGATTTGGGTTCCTAAAATTAACAAGTGATTTTTTTTTGCAGGCGAATGTGAGAGGAAGTAGCCTATGGTATCTAGACAATGGCTGCTTACGACATATGACTAGTGATAAATCTCAGTTCCTCTCACTAGTAGCCTACCATGGAGGGTGTGTTACATTTGGCGATAACAAAAAGGGATAAATAATTGGTATTTGAAACGTCGGCAAATCCCTAACACACTCCATAGAGAATGTGATGTTGGTAAGTGGTTTGAAAAACAGTTTGTTAAGCATACCACAATTGTGTGATCAAGGTAATTATGTTGAAATTCATGCATGAATATTTTACAAGATAATTTGTGGCTTTGGGATTAATTTCTAGAAATTGGTTGAGTATTATGCTTGTTGTCCTCCTTTAAATATGTTAATTGGAGTAGGATTGCATGTCTTCTTGAAACATTGTGAGTAAAGGTCTACTTGATATAAAGAAGGACTCGTAATGGTCTAATGATCTTTGTCCTAATGTCATGATCCTAAGTTGCCGAACTAATAAGCTATATGATCCTAAGTTGCTTGAATTTTTGAGCTATGAAATGCATATACTTTCTCCTATAGCAAGCTTGATCTTTAGCCCAATATTCTGATTTTCTATTCACGAGTTTGATATTTGTGCCTCATTATTTCTTTCTTTCATATGTCCCACCTTATCTTTAATTCTCTATTATTATCCTTCTTTTCCCCACCCATTGCTCCAAAGTTCAACAATTGCTTTTAATCTTGATTCATGATAATCTATGGGGAAACAGTTTGATAATTTGATGGAAGAAAAAGACGCATCGGTTAAGGGGAACATGAAAAGGTTGGAATGAAACTCAAATACATGAAAGAATGAACAATCTTGATTTACACCGTGCAAGGCACGGTGTCGGAGATGTATCAAAAAGACAATGAGGTCCGAATTAAGTTATTATCTTTGATCTCTTATTGGTTGACTCTAGTTATATTGTATGGTCTGCTTCTCCTTCATAAAAAAAAAAAAAAAAAAAAAGAAAAAAAAAAAAGAAAAAGAAAAGAAAAGAAAAGGAGAGTAAGACATTTATTTTAGATAAGTCCTAGAGTTCAATTCAAATGTGAAGAATTATCAAAGCTTTGAAGATCATCATTTTCGATTCCAAGTATATCCGAAGATTAGTTATATTTGAAAGGGAATAGATTGTTCGGTGGCACGGTGCCACACACAGTGCCACGTTGAAGAAAGTCTTATGATGTTTATTTGCGGAAGTTGAAAATATGAAAAAAGGGTTTAAGCACTTGTTGAGTCAATTGCCATTTCAAATCTTCAAGCTTGCATTACCTACATTCATCTTACATTCTTAGCCATCAACCATGATCCTTCATGATTATTTCTTGCTTCATAAATTCGGATTGTGAGTTGGGTTATATTTTTGCTTAATGACTTCGGATTGTGAGTTGGATTATGACATAGCACCAAGCATCCTTAGTATTTATTGCTTGAGCTACTTGCATTATTTTGCTGACTATAATGTCTCACTTTGTCTCGCTAAACATGTTGATGCTTTCCTTTTTGATAATGTCAAAAGGGGGAAGATGGGTATAATACTTAGACTAATGAATAATTGGTTATCTTGGTTACCATGTTACTTGTGAATGATGTTATGCTATTTTCCCTTATGTGATTAATGGTGCATATTTTAAGGGGGAAAAAGTGATTACTTAATAATATTATATTGAGTGTTTGTCATCATCAAAAAAGGGGGAATTTGTTGTGCATGTGCATGTTAAGTTTTGATGATGAAAAATAATATAATATGTTATAGTATGAAAGTTTGTGACAGATGGTTGAGAAAGGAATAAATAAATGAAGACTTTGAAGAAGTGAAGAATCAAGATTGAAGTCCAAGTTTATATTGAATTCTAAGTTTAGTTACTATATGCAAAATGTAATATGCTAGAACTAGATGATATATTATGTGCCAAGTATAGAAATATAAAATCAGGATAATTATTATTTTCTTAGAGTTAAGGAAATAAATAATTATGTTAATTTTATATATCTATATAAAAAGGAAGTTTAGTTTTAAAATAAAAAAAGATTTTATAAAAACTGATTTTGATAAAACGTTTTGATAAAAGTTTTTTTCGGTAAAAATCATAAAACGTATTTAAAGAATTTTGATAAGAAGGAGAAAAACTGATTTTTCAATATGATAAAGTTTGTTTAATAAAAAAACTGATTTAAGAATTGATCTAGTTAATATAAGATATGGAGAAATCCTTATCCTATTAGGAAAAGGAAAATCAGTTTTTTTATAAAAGATAAAATTGGTTTTTGAATAGGAAAAGAATTTTATCCCTTTATTTTAGGAATAAAAATTGTTCAAAAGATAATATATCTTGGAGAAGGATTTTTATTCAGTTCACCAAGATATATAAGGGATTGCAACTCGTTTTATAGCTCACGTTTTCGGGAGAGAAAAAATCGGAGATATTAAGAGGCGAAAACAGTTTCCTAAGGCACGAGTATAGCACGAGTTCTAGTCGATTAGGAAACTAAACAACGTTTGTAATTGTCCTCTATTTGCTTGAATAAGAAGCACGTCATTGAGGAATCTTTCTTTCTGTAATTTCTTATATTATAGAGAGTAGCAACACTTAGGGTTAAGTGTTGGGGAGCACTACTAGAGTTAGTAGTGGGGGAATCGAATTGTATCGAGAGTTTGGTATTTTACGATTCAAATAATAAAAGAGAAGTTTGTGTGTGGACGTAGATCTCAGAGGTGAGATTGAACCACGTTAAATTCCTGTGTCTTATTGTTTGGTTTAAGGATTTTATTATTTGATATCATTGTTTTATTGTTTGATACAATTTCGTTCGAGCAAAAACGTTAATCGGAGATTTTACGAGTGAATAACACAGTGCACGGCACTGTGCCATAAGAGTGTTTTTGCGAAAATCGATCAGTTTTAGCCAATCAATTCAACCCCGCCCTTCTTGAGTGTCACCTTGTGTTCCAACATGCTGAGCATACACTAAATCAGTTTATTCTTCTTAATTTATTAGGTGTCTACCTTAAGATAATGGTGTCTTAACTTTTTCTTTGTATCTTTTTGTAAAAAAAAAATTAAATTAATTGTGTCACAAACCATTTGGACACAAAATATTTAGAAAAGTTAAAGTAGAGAAAATAATAGCAAAAAAGGATATATGTTATATATGAGCCTGAACCGCACCCATCACAAGGAGAGAGAGTCTACTTCACAAGACAAAGGAAGTTCCACCTTAAAACCATATGACGATAAGGGGAGTAGCCCCTTTGCATTATAAAGTGAACTCATCTCTCTTTTTTTTTTTATCAATTGGGGATACTCACGTGTGTTGTGCACTATACATCATAGATTCAACAATATATGACATATATATTGGACAATCCAAAAAAAACAATGACAATTAATTTAGGGTGGAGGGAGTATATAATACCCAAATGAAATGTCTAAATATACATGCAAGGAGTTTTGTTTTGCTTTATGTTTTATTTTGGATAAGATTGTTTATTTGTTTCCCTCCAATCTTCGTATTTGAAAGAAATATACTTTTATTATCTAATTTTTCTCTCAACAAGGATATTTATTATCCTAGGGAACGTTGGTGTTATTCTTTTTGTTTCAGATAATACTCACTCTCTTTTAAAAATATTAGTATCTTCTTTGTATATTACTTTCTCCGTCCCATAATATAGTCATGTTTACTTTTGCGCAGTCTCTAAGATGTACCTTTGACCTTCGATATCTTCATTTCCGTATTAATATAAAATATAAAAAGTTGATATTATGAAAGTACATATTAAGACGAATCTAACAAGGTCCCACATGAATATGTTTTTTTTCGTATATATTAATTAGAATAATTGGTCAAAGATTTTAAAAGCTGACTCCCAAAAAGGAAATAGAACTTATATTATGGGATGGAGGGAGTAATTTTTTTAGTGTATGCTCTTTGCGTATTGGGATTCACATTAATAGGTTATAAATTGCTTAGAGGAATATTCTATATCAAAAGATGAGTTTGATAGTCATTTCTTAGTTTTGTTTGCTTTATTTACATGTATTGAAAGCAAGTGAGAATGAAAATGACAAGATCTAAACATTAATGCTAAATATGAATGGAATATTTAGAGACAGATAGACCTTTCCTTATGGAGTACTTCACATAATTGTAAGAAACAGATAAACCTTTTCCTTATGGAGTCACATAATTGTAAGAAACATCTAATATATCATTTTCTCATTAACATTAGAATAGAAATGTACAATTCATTCAAATTTAAAAATAGATATTATATAGAATTTTATTTTTTGTGTATAATTTTCTAATAGAATAGGTTGAGCCTTAGAATAAAAAAAATGATAACGAATGTGGGAAAGAGTAACGTACCAAATTATTACAAAGGTTGTTTTGATGATATAATTAGTTATTAGCCCCGGGCTATGCCCCGGGTAAGAAAAAATTTCATTTATTAATATTATACTTTGATATGATAACACTCAATACAACTTGTAGTGGTTAAAACTTTAGTACATGAACTTGAGGTCACGGGATCAAAACCTATACTATGTAATTTCTAAGTTTTTTTATTGTACATGGATTACATGAACTAAAACTCCCTAGGGAGAGCGCCACGTGGCACCGTTCCTGGTTTACGCACGCCTTTTAATATATTAGTATAGATATAATATTAAGATCGTATGATAAATATTGAGGATCTATGGTGGCATACGGCATACGTTAAAGATTCTTCTGGTGGATAGTAATAGATGATTGTAGTAATGGAGTATGATTATCTTATAGTACCACTAGGTGATGTGGAATGATAATATAAAACTTATGAATAAATAATAAGTTGATGGTTAAAAATATTACCATAGACTTTAATATGAAACTTTTTTTTTTCATAATTTATTGAAGTATTCAAATTTCCTACTTGAATGGAATATATTGATTAATGAGCCAGAATATAACTACATAGTGTTACACAAATATAACAAAAACACATATAAAATGATATTTTGTTAGATTTTTATAATGTGTATATTTAAATTATCAACTTTTCATAATTTCAAATTAAAAGTATTAATGGTTAGAATTTACATTAAAATATGCGAAAAAACAATAAAAAAGAAAAAAAAAATAACAGAAAGAGTATCATACTTTCTGGTTCATAAGTGCTCAAATCTGAAGTGGGGTTTTCGGGGGTGAATACCTAACTAAACTAGTAGTTCCCCAGCTAATCACTTCCCACCCAAAATAATTGCAAGAGAAGAAAAAATCAACATTGTTTATAAAGAAAGAGGCAATGCAATTACCAATAATGGACAATGACATAGCACATAGCATGTATAAGGGTGCTTGTCACGCATACATGCAAATGTTCCAAGAATATGCTTTTAACGAATTTGCTCTTTCGATTCTCTATCTTAGTTAGTTGAAAAAAGCTGTATTCAAATATTATGCAACTTTGGGTTTAAGATAAGATCTTAAAATCTTGGAATCCAGTACTTTATTGAAGAAGGGATGATAATATGTAGCATTAACATTATATGTTTTCACATTTTCGAACTCTTACACACTTAAATATTTTTTATGCTTTTATCGCTTCCGTTATGTATTATTTCTACAAGGCTATATCGTCTCCTTTAATCTCCTTCTTATGTAGTCATGTGATAGCCATTTTATGATCCACGTTGAATGTACTACTAGTTCAATCTTTTTAAAAAAATTGTCCTCTTTGGTTTTGGATTGTTGAAGACAAATGACAAATTATGGTCTTAGTACTACTTGTTCTAAAGTAACAATTACTATGGAAAAAAAGTGATTGAAAGTTTTATAATCCAATCATTTTATATTCTCTTATCACCATTTCATTATCTAATGGAAAATACATCAAGGTAATTTGATAAATTCAGTTAAATTACATGTCTCTTGATTTTTGCAGTATTCTTAAATGAATAGTTTCACAATCTTATATTCCCCTATCATTAAAGTAACGGATTACACAGTTTGGCCAACTTCTAGATTTCTCAAGGGGGTTAAGGAGCTTTAACCAACATATAACTTATAAAGCTACATCTTGAAGTTTGTGGAATAGTTGGTTGTTAAGAAGTTTTAGTGTAACAATATTTGGTTCAGTCCAATCCAATCTAAATGAACAACGTCTTACAACATTTCTAAGCAATTAATCTTGTTTTGAAATTCATACGATTTAGTGTATTAGCTATCACAAAATATATATTGATAAAACAATTAGCTAATTTACGATCATTTATTTAGTTTAATTGATACATTCGGCTCATTTGATAGTTATATGCCAATTGGTTTTCCTTAAAGATTCCATAGGATAGTAGTTCTAATACAACATTATTTATTTGCAATAAATTTTTGACATTGACAATCCAAATTAAACAATTGCAAAGAAGGTGATGACACATGTACATCGAGTATTTTATTATTACAATTACAACGTGTTTATATTAGGCCATGTGGGATGAAAATTATGAAAATTAAAAGGTGGATAAGGATAGAGAGTTGATGGGGAGAATAAGGATACTATAATGCATATTCTGTTTGTTGGGTATTAGGAACAAGTTGAAAATATAAGCTAGCAAATTTGCTTAAAAACCTTGATTCTACCCTTGTTATTCGCCCTTTCTCATTAACTATACCTTCCCCTTAAATCTAACCTCCTCCGTAAATAAATAATGGGACTAGAGGTGTTAATGATATGAGTCGAACTCAAGTTTTAGGTTAATTTGACTGGAGTCGCTTACATCTCAATTCGAGTTCACTCGAGTCAAATTTTGACTAAGTTTCATTAAGCTTTGAGCGAGAGAAATGTAAAATAAGACTCCTCAGTTGCTTGCGAACTGTCTCATTTCGTCAACTGTTACATGGGTTTTTATTCCTATCCCCATATCAAGGGAATATCATTATCCTCACACACAAACAAAGGATAATAAGCGTAAGTTTTGATTTGTTACTCCTATAGTCCTATCCCACCTCTCTATTTCGACAAACAAACAGCCGGTCAAATTCTCAATTGATAGTACTTTGTTCTTAACAAATTTTTACTATTCTCTACAGCAATTATACTATTACAGTACATGTGTGCTGTTACTTTATCATCTTTGGTCAGCATTATATATTAGCAGTATGATAATATAGGAGTAAGATATAATAAGACACACTGCGAAAGACAAAGAGACTGAAAGCTCTCTGCTGCAAACTTTCTTCAATACCCTCTTTTTCCGTACTTACATCTGCTTTCATTATCATGCAATCCTAGCTAGATAGTGTGTGTACCCTAATCAGTGAAATTAAAGCTAAAAAGTAAACCGACGTGAATTCTATTACTAATTTACTATCATGGAGTAACTTTTTAGGTCATTCACAATCACAGTTTGATGATATTGATCAGTTAAAAAAGAAACGCACTAAGTTTTTTACAGTCTACTACAATCTACAGGTTAATCCCATGCACTCTTATGGAGTAGTCTTATTACTAACATTTTTCTTTCCTACTCGAATTTAATTACTGTCAAGGACCAACTCAACCAAAAGTTTAAGCGGATTGTTTTATTTTCTATCAATTACTCATCTTCTTTTTCTGCGTTTGTAATTTATTACATATACTATATGTATGTAATAATGTAATGTACGTTATATTGCATAAAAGCTAAAGATAGAGAGAGAAAGAGAGGTGGTACTGGTACGTACCTGATTTCTTGATAAACCAGTCTGACGAGCTAACAGATGCTTATCAGCGTCGCTTGGATACCTGAGAAAAGTGATGTATCAGAAAACAACATCCTTTTATATGATGTAGAATTGCTAAGCATTTCATTTTTTGGTGTAACAATGTTAATATACTATATTAACACATTTATATGCAATGCAAATTAATATCTATACTAATATATTAAAAAGCGTTCCTAAAAACGTATATGTGCCACGTGTCACCATCCCTCATTTATTATTAACGTGAAGATTCGAACCCACAACCTCAACTATGAAAGAAAGAGATCCAACCATCACTCCACCATATTGTTATTGCTTATTTTAATCAAAAATAATGATGATATATAAATGGAAAACTTTTGAAATCCATATAATGAATGAGATGACTTTTTTAAATGAGTATGAGATAACTTATTTAACTACTACTAAATTGTAGCACAGAGAAAACCCGGGGCATCGTCCGGGCCTAACACTAGTTATTATTATTATATGAGAGTCTAAGAATGCAGTGAGTTTGTGTTAGGTTTGTATGTCCTCTTAATGAGGCGTGAGAATCTAAGAGAGAGAGAAAGGTCATGAAAATGTAAACAGGACAACTGTATCATTGTCCACTTGAATATTTGTCATATCTTGAATCTTGATTTTTATTTAATGTCGTCTGAGAAGAAAAGCATGATTGTTGTATAACGGTTGATGAAAAACATTGGCTTTTCTATTGTCATTATTTCTTGGAAGTTTGTTGTCATTGATAAAAGGAGAAACGAGAGCATATAATTTAATTTAGATAAAACTGACATTCATTAATTAATCAATACTCATATTCAAGGGTTGGGGTTTCTTGTTGAGGTGACAGAATCAAAGGATTATGATATTAAATAATCATGCTTGTCCCTTAATAATACTACTACTATCAAATAATATCACTTCCCTTAAATCTATTAGGAAAATGTTAACAGAGGTACTCCTTTTAGAACAAACTAAATTAAAAGTTAAAAAAAAGTTAAGCATCAATAACTAGACATTAATAACATTAATCAACTCATGTTACACGAAATAGTCATAAATACCTAAATACTTCTATTAACATTGACTGTTACGTTGTTCTATCAAATAAATTTAACTGAATGCAATGTTTTTAATGTATGAAACGCTTATACATTAATAACATTGATCGACCCATATCACACGAAATAGTCATAAATCCCTAAACTAATACTACTATTAATATTGGATACTTGGCTTTTTTTATTGATTATATATAGTAAATATAACAATTATGAAAGTGTAATCCTTAATATGGATAGTGCCAGAATTCATAATCCTTATTATAATTAGAAAAATATCTGAAAGTATAATAAGTGCCTTAAATGGAAATGTCATTTGTTTGCTCCTTAGCACTCAAAGCTGACTATAAATTGCATAATTATGAATTAGTAGTAAACTAGAAAACCTAGAGTAATATGTTTGTTAGAGTAATAACTTTTTGAGATAGTTTAAACTAAGAAAAGTTAAATAAGTGAACAAACAACTAAGGACAGCATAATAATTGCTTTTATGACATATATCTGATAAATATTTTTATTAATTATCTATTTTGTATGCTATATTAAACGATTTTAAAGAAAATAAAATTTATAAGTAATTTTCTGAAGAAAGTTCGATAACAATATACGTCCATGGTAATGTCACGTTAGTGCCTCTCAAAATATTTTTTTCCTTTATATATTTGCATCAGCATCTATTACCACTTTTGTTGATGGAATTTATAAAGAAAAACACAAGTTTGAGATAAAGTTCAATTACCTTGCACATTGGAATGAAGATTTCCTTATAAATTTACACATATTTTCAATATCACCATCAACATTTATTACTTTCTACTAAATGGACAATAATGTACTCCATTTGTATACTTGTTTTTTCAACAAGGACATAAATTACAGTGGAACTGATAGTCAAGGGTAGAGACTATAACTCGTCATTGTACACATTAGACCTAGATGGCTTTAGTACTTATAAAAAAAAAACTAATCGTTACCAATGAGGCAAAGATACAATTATCATTTTTGGACATTCATGTTGATACCATGGGAGTCACAAATGTTGGTAATGCAAACCCTTTCAAATAAAAAAATGTTGGTAATGCAAACAATTTTCAAGCTCTTTTCCTAAAATCACTATATAAAAACCTTATAACATGAACTAATTAACTAACATGTATTTAAGATTATTTCCACTAACCGTGGACAAAACAAATTTCACCAACAGAAACATGTCTATGCATATATACCTCTTCATGTGGCTATTGATATATAATATCAAGTACTTTAAGTTAAGCAATTACAGTTTAGCTCCCATTTCCTTTAGGCAATTATATGTGAGGTTTTCTAAACGAAGTTGACCTTTTATCATAAAATGACCCATGACATTAAATATGAGGTACAATTATACTTAGCTATAGTGTTTTTTTTTACCTTATGGTTTTATAAAAGTATAGATAAATTATGATATGATATAAAAATAGGTAGAGATAAGCAAGAATAAGTCAAAATCAATTTAATATAACATGCTCTAAATTCTTATCTTCATTAAAACTATATTCCAAAAAATGATACTTCTTCTATTTCTTTATAAGTGCAACACTTTGACTTTTGCACCATTCACTCACTTCACTTTGACCGTATTTCTTTAACTAATACACAAAAACAAAAATGATCATATAAAATATAGTTGGATTTTTTCAAACGAATATTTTAATAATATCAACTTTTTAGAACTTTTACAAATACATAATTAGATATAATAATGATCAAAGTTGTGTTTTGACAAGCGTGAAAGTCAAACTGTTGCACTTATTTAGAAACAGAGGTTAGTATATACGATAGTATATTGACACGAAAAACTGTGCTAAAAGAAGAAACAGAAAAAGAAAAAAAGAGACATGACCATGATGATGATCAATAAGCTTTAACTCAGCTTTTTTCCCGCTAGATGGAACCAATTTTTTATGCAACAAGGACAGAAAGTAACCTTGGATCCATCATCCATCATGCAGCACAACTAAACAACCCAAGCTAAGAGATCGATAAACAAAAAAAGACTGAAAGAATATAAGAGACAGAGAAAAAAGAGAGACATACGGATGAAGAAAGTGTTCAAATAGCCAAGCTCTTAGTACATTAACAGATCTCTCTGGCAATCCACGTTGAGGGCGCCAAGCTTCTTGATCCATCATCCCCATTTGATGAAACGCCCTTTGTTGTCTTAAACTTTGCTCCAATACCTTCAACCTCGGCGTCTCGCCCTTGGTTATCCCTAAGCTCGTCGTTGGATCCTTTTCTCCTAGCACTTCACAGCTATGCTTCAGCTGCACTTGTATGGCATCCTTTAGACACCTAAAATGCCTCGACATCGCCTTTTGAGCTAACGCCGTGTATGGTATTGCTGCTCCATACCCCATTACTAGGTCGAAAGAGTTTACTACCATTTGCATTTGGTCACAATAATGGTTGTACCTTCTGTCCACCTAAAAAAAAATTTAATTAAAATTGAGATTTTTTTTTTGATCCATATGAGCCACGAAGGCAGCACAAAGTACAAAGAAGGGGAGGGGGGATTCGAACATGTGACCTATCGTGCACAACACCTCAATCTTAACCACTAGGCCAAGACATCCTTGGTATTAAAATTGAGATTATAGTTAAAAAGGTTATTTTGGAGGTTGATAAGTCACAAGTTTCATGGGTGTACGTTAGTTGTTGTGGAGGTTAGTAGGTTACTCAGTTGTTTTCACTACTCAACTACCTTGGAAAGTTACTTACTTAGCTAAGGATAGAAGATGCCTTTTATTTTTTATTTCGTGCAAAAATTTAATAGTAAAAGACACACAATCATTTTTATTGATTTTATTTGGTGGGTATAAGGTAAGATGACATATGAAGGTATACATAAGATTTCAGGAAATAAAGCATCTCTATTGTCTTGCTATTTATATGAAAAAAATATTTGTGACAATGATATGAAAATGAAAACTAGAACTAATTGTTAACAGGAATCTGAATATAAAACAAATCTACTAAAATAGAAAACTCAACCGTGCCGCACTCGATAATCACTATAGTAATGATGAATTAATCAGCTACTAATTATTCTTCTAATCAAGATTAGGAGTGTAAGGAAGGGTGAAGATTGTTTTTTTTCTTTTTTTTGGGAATAATTTATGTATAAACCCTAAAATATAAAAATGGAAGAAAGAAGAAGGTATCATGTCACTCTTAAAGGGAAACCAAAAGTTGATGAGAATTAAAAAATTAATAATGGAAGGCTAAAGCTTTTGGGGATACATGAAGACAAAATGATTATTGTTGTTAATGGAGGGTAGGAAGCTTAGGAAGAAAGAATATCCTTCTGGTGTTTCTTTGCCTGCCTACTCACTCTTAGTTTTAGCCAATAATATTCAATTTGTCTTCTACACTAAACTTAAACAAAGTGCCTAGAGTAGACCTACAATAACCAGGGAAAAAAGATCAAATTTTTGGTTAAGTCAACCCAAACTTATTATATTGATTATACTATTAGTATAGCACTATTTTGCCAGAAACTTGTACCAAATTTTGGAAGATTTGTTTTATTTACCAAAAGATTCAATGAGAATAATCCCTATATACTCGATTACATTAATACAATTTTGCCGGCCAGATTAATGTAACATGCCGGATAATTATAGTTTTTTGGAAAAAAAAAATATATAAGAATTGATTTTTTTGGGTGGTTTAATAAAAATAATTGGTTTGGTATGGAAAAGTAGAGGATTAATTAAAATAATAAGATTTGGTCTTGACCCTTGGTGTGAGGAATGAAGAAAGGGGTGCCATGATTAACAAAATGAGTAGTAGTAAGGTAAGGTAAGAAATACATGCCTCATCAAGCATTGCTAAGAGTTTGACCTTCCTCCTTTGATGTTCTATCCTATCAGAAGGTGATAATTGTGGCGGATCTTTCGTCGACGAGGAAGATCCACCACCACCACCGCCACCGCCACCACCACCACTTATGGTTGGGATTTGGTTTGAGGAATTTTGCCTACCTAATTTAGGCTTTTTAAGCTGACCTCTTCCAACACTACAAAACTCTTCAAGTAAGTCTTGAGCAGGCTTAGCATATTTTGAATTCCTCAACACATTGACTACTCCCAAAGATGACGAGGCAGCGGCTGACCCGTACCCTATATGGACCTGGTTTTGAGCATTATTCGGACCCCCGAACGCGCCCACGGGTTGCAAATGATGTGGACTCGGAGCCAAGTTCTTGAAAAAATGGTTGCCTGTAGATGAAGTAGTGTTTGATGTAGAAGGACCAACTCCTGTAGCATTAGTTTGATGATGTTGGTTGAAGAACATAATATGAGTATCACCAGTTGGTCCACCCCCAATGTTTCTGAATTCTTCCTCAGCTTGTTTTGCTGCTTCCAAATGTTGTAAAGATGATGATAATGATAATGATAACCCTTGTCCTTCCACAATCCCGCTTAATTCTGGTGGATTATTTATATGATGTGGCGCACTCCAAAAATTAGGATGATGATTTGTAGTATTACTAGTATTATTAGTAGTAGTTGATGATGGATGATGAACCACCCCAACTGCAGCTAGGGAGTGGAAACTCGCTCCACCACCCGGCTGTATGTTTGGTGGTGTCGCTTCTGGTTGTGGTGGTGGTGGTGGCGATGGTGATCTTGGTTGCGGATTTGTCAGAAACAGCTGCATGGCTGCAGCTGAATCATGTACACTTATACTACCACCCATCTGATGATGCTGCTGCTGCTGCTGGTGCTGATGCTGATGCTGATTCTGCTCTTCCATATGATGATGTTGATTATCCCTTGAAACTTGCCTGTTATGTCCATACCAGTCAGCAAGGCCTATCCCCGTCCCAGAAACACCCCTGCGGTAGTCTAACAACTCAGGACCGGGGGTAGTCCCTACCCCCGGTCCTTGTCCAAAGTTGAACATCTCTGATAACATTCCACCTGTTTCGTACACAACCGGATGATGTAAGTCTCCACTTGTGTCTTCTGCCGCAGTTGCCTGGTCTGTCTGCTGGCCTAACCCAGCAGATCTATCAAACCCATTCGAGAAGGTGAAGATATTAGCCTGTTGCTGCTGCTGATGTTGTTGTTGTTGTTGTTGGTGATGATGTGGATGATGATATTCGTGGGACATAGAATTTGTAGAATTATTATTGTTGGATTTACCAATTATTGAACGAGAAATAATGGTAGTGTTTTTTTTCTTGTTTGATGATGACGAGCAAACTGATGGTACTGGTTGCGCTATGCCCATATTATCACAACCCTTTTCTTCATCATCCTTTGCAACAATACCATAACAACCTTGAACATCTACCTATATTTTTTCTACAAAACACCATATCATCAACAACATCAAATTCATCCATCAATTCGTCACCAAGCATATATATATATATAAGCAGGAAAATGAGGTACTATATATATATATATATTCTACAGGGTTATAAGTCACAAATAATTATAAGCTATAGTTTATAAGAATATATATCATTTTTTGGTAAGAAAAAAAATTACCTTTGAGAATAATATTGCAAGAGGTTGTAGACAGCTTCTGCAAAATGAAAATCTCTCTCTATCAAACTATCAAGTATCAACCTCTTGTTTATATATTTTTGTTATATTCTAATTTCTTTTTTGTTTGGTTTATGCTTTCTCTTTTGTGGTTCTCTTTGCAGTTAAGTGTGCTCCCTCTTCGATCGCCTTCTGGAAAGAGATATAAACTATATAACAATAAATTAATTATTATGTGGACTAGTTGAGAAATGGAGAGGGGAAAAAGAAAGAGAAAGCTTTTTTTTTTTTTTTTTTTTTTTTTTTTTTGGTTTTTTTTTTGTTGGTAGTAATATCTTCTTCGTCTTCCTTTAAAGAGAGAGAAAATAAAGTAGGAGAGAGAAGAGAAGAAGAGAGGAGGTCGCTGTTGTTCCTCTTCACCCACTCTCTCACTCAATCCTTTATTTTAAAGTTTTCTTTATTGTTTTTTTTTTTTTTTTTTTAATCCTTTGCTCTACTCCATTTATTATTCCCTTATTTGCTCAAAGCTATTGGAGAGAGTTTTACATATATGGAAGGAAATTAAAAATATATATAATGTAGAAAATGACTTGGGTTACTTATCAACTTTGTACTATGTATCACCAAACTTATTTTAACCTCCTTACTCAACTTTGATTTTGCTCACATTATTGTTCTTCAACTTCTTTAGATTTTGTATATACATTGTCGGAGATACAAGAAATCAACCTCCATATACTCTTGATATATATATGTATCTTGTATACTTGTCACAACAAAATTGTGTCTATGTTACTTGAGTTAAACTATTTGACTCAGAAACAAACTCCGCTAATAATTATATGACCTAATTTAGATTTGTATTTGAATTGACTCGACTAGATCTGGCCCGGCCAACTCGAAAAACTATGTATCTAATTTGATTGTATATCATAATGAGATAATTGATAATAAACCTTAAACTAAATCAAATTGCTCGTTAATTGATGTGACTTGATCGACTTGAATTTGATTCACATAATACGGTTCTAACCTCTAATATTTGGTAAAAGTTATAATATTTCTCCTTATAAGAGTAGTCATGAAATTTTTTATACATTATAGATTATTGTATATGAATATAAATTACTAGTCATAGTTCAACATATTTGATTAGCAAAAGTCAGAGATAACCTATTCTTTAGGACAAAAGGCTTCTAACTTACGACCACCCTCAAGGAGGACTGTTGTATACTGTACTTCCTTTGGATTTTTTTTGTGATATCCCTTACTATAGGAGTTGAGTGAGAGAGAACTAGTTAATGGATTCGGAGTTGAAATTTGTATCTATCATTTAAATGTTCTTATTAGGTTATATTGTTGTTAATAATGTTTTTTCATAATAATCAATGATAATCTTCTCCAAGATTTTGTGCTTGAAATATTAATGTAAATAAAAAATTTACTTTATGTTTTGTGCTTGTATATGATAATCAAAGACTGTAAATCCAAATATAAGTGCTCTACTTATCTATCCCCCATAAACCAACGATAATTCTAACCATTTTGCTATACCACTTCTGAAGTCATGACTAGCCCCACCCCTAAATATATTAAGCCCCATTGTTATTGTAACGTGAAAGATTAATCAAATTGCTAAAATTTCACTAATACAATAATAGTACTAAGGTTTGGAAATCAAACGCAAACTATGGAATATAAAAAGATAAGGTCAGTACAAGGTCATCTCAATGATTTATACACGCCCATCATCTTTTTGTGGTTCTAAAATGTCCAAGTTACCCTCCTATATACATACTACTTTACTACTGCTTGGGCAATAATAGTAGTAATTAGCAGCAAACTTAGCTCTGTTCTTTTGGACTTAATTAATAAAAATTCAGTTTAGTTCAGACAAATTCAATTCAGTTCAGTTCAGTTCCGGTTTATTCAGTTCAGTTCAGACAAATTCAATTCAGCTCAGGTTTATTCAGTTCAGTTTAGTTAGTTTCCTCTCATAGTTTCCATTCACTTCAGTTCAATTCAGTTCAGTTCAGTTCAGGTTTATTCAGTTCAGTTCAAACAAATTCAATTTAGTTCAGTTCAGTTCAGTTCAGTCCAAAAGAACAGATCCTTAGATTAATTGGGGCTATTTTGGTCAATTGGACGTAGATATATTTAGTGCACAAGTGTTTTGGTAAAGTAGACCCAAAGCACCGGAAGAGTGATGGAGAAAGCACAATTTCATAAAGTTCAACAAGGGAGAACATAAATAAGGAAAGCTTTCAAAAGTTAACCCACATTGATGGCACGTGCCATTTGGTTGGGCGTCTATGAAAATGTTAGGTTTGTATGGAGGGAAGTTGACGTTTGAAAGCCACCTGTAACTGCTTTAGGGTTTAACAATTATAAATGAAAATCACATTATCATTTCCTTAATAATATATGTAGTCATGTACAGAGAGCAAAGAGCTGGGATATGGATAAAGTGAAGTCTCGTTTCTCTAGAAAAAAAAAATGATAAAAAACCGAGATAAGTCATATATGTAGTATATAATAATGACAATTATATTATCCATGTTGATTTCACCTCATCATTCGAATTATAATGTGATGGGTGGACTAAAGAAAATATATGTTAATTCAATTTATACTTATAATTAGTTTCATTTTTTGGAGTTCATTCATCATATCTTTCGGGTATATCACGTATACGTAGACACCTCAAGACTAATTTTTCTTCATCCGAAACTCTCAATTATTTATACATTTTGCTTCATTTGGATAATTTCAAATGAAGAATGAATCGAAAAAATAGGCTTTGGGTGTCAAATCTTCTCTACGCCTCACTGATACGTTTGGGTGTATGATAATTTTTTTGAATTTTAGGCACTTTCTTAAGAACATGATCGTCTGGTTGTTTGATATGGATATCCTCCTCCACATTTTACTTACAAGTGTTGGGTGCGTTCTACCATTTTGTGGCTTACAAAGTCATGGTATTACTATATGTGTTTACATTGTTTTCTCTTATTTTAAATATTAGATAACTTTTTTGTCAGAAAGTATCTTAATTACTTTCTCTTTTTCGTTTTAAATGCAATAAAGGAATATTTTATATCTCACAAAAAATACCCCTTTGTTGCATTTAAAACGAAATGGAGGAAGTATAACCCTTTTTATGACTAGTATCTTAATTTGTTTATTTTGTCAAATAATGATACCTTAATTATAAACCTTTTTGTAAATTAATGTATTTTCTTTTGTCAAATAATACCTTTAATTTTTTTTCATATATTAATTTTCCCTGTATTCTGGAGAAAATGTCAAATAAATATTAGGAATTTGAGTAATTTTTCCCTAATTCGTTTATGCATTTGTTAGAAGTTATTTTCTTCATAATTTGTCATCTTGCATTCTCTCTCTCTTCAAGTTTTATCCCAGTTATTTTCCTTATCTTCTCTTTGTTTTTCTTCTCGAAATGATAAGGCTTTCATTATTATTTGGTTCTTAAAAGAATAGAAATAGAAAAAAGCATAAGGCCTTGGTTGATATGTTTTGCCATGAAATTATAATAATTTTAATATAGGGATCAATGAACATATCATATAGAATATCTAATACAATAATATTACAATAATGGATTATGTCCATATTTTTTTACATTAATTTACGCTGTTAAGTAGCAATCGACTATTAGCTACTTACCAAACCCCTTTACATAAATAGTTAATAACTATATGCTAATTGTCAAACAGGCTGATAAGTATTTTGTTCAAAGAAAGTAATTGCATTCACCTCCAACTTATATGAAAAATCCAAGTATCCAATACAAACGAAATTCCAACCAGTTGAATTGCGCATGTGAGTTTCATTTCAACATGTTGATTGTTCTCTTTACCAAGGACCCTTAGCTTGAGTCTAATGGTATAGCTTCATATCTCCCCCATGGGAGAAAAAGTTTCAAATCTTGGTGGAAGTTAAAATTTCATTGTTGTGGGGTGTGGGGGAGGATTGGGTCTTTAGGTGAGTCTACGCATGCGAAATAGGAAGAAATTCTTACCAAAGGGATCTCGAAAAGGACCCAAAAAAATATATTTGTTGATTGTTCTATATGTATTCCTTCCTCAATCTCGCTTCCCTCCACATCATGATGAGCAACATCATACGTCGCATGTACACCCACATATAGAAAGTAAACTAGCACATTTGTACCACAGGCGATGAACCTATGAAAGACCTAATAACTTCTTTTTCGATGAAAATAACGGCGTTTGTAGTAATAACTTTATGGTCCTATTATAAGCCTTTTCTTCGCAGTCGACCGATAATGATCTAAATCATCCAACTAGTGAAACGTCCCAAACATGTGGAATTCACTGCTTTCCCAATAATTACGTTGTTAGAGTAATGCTAAACCAAACCAATCCATACACACAATAATCAATCTAGCCATGGTTGTTTATCGACCAGCATAAAAAAAAAAGCCTTGTAAATCGAACTAGAAAAATAAGAGGATAAGAAAAATGATCAAGGAGATAAATTTCAGGGAGTGGGAAGGAAAATATACTATAGATATTATAAAAGTAACAAATACGCGAAAACAAATCTCTATTATAGAAGCCAAGATGGAGCTATGGTGTCCCCTTTTGAAAAATCATTTTTGTCCTTATCTAAAGTATATAATTGCATACTCACATTTTGTACAATTATATACTTTCCAAATTTAAAGATGGTGTGTATTGGTGTCTCCTTAAAATTTCAATATAAACCAAATAAGTATTAACAAAGTAACTTGACATAATGAGAAAAATGGTTAGTCAACTAAAAAAAATTTATCAATTTAATATGACTATAATACTTTATATCTAAATGTTCATCACTACGAGTCTGTTCTGTTCAGCTTATTTTGTCTTATCTTATCTTATCTTATCTTATAAGATCTTATAAAATCTTATCTAATCTGATTTTATCTTATCTTATTTTATCCAATCTTATCTTATCTTATCTTATAGGAAAATTTGTAAGAAACAACATTTTATAAGACACTTTTTGTCAGATGCAACCTTTTAAATTTTTTTTTGTCAAGACAAACCTTAAACCAAATATTTTTGTCACATTAAACCTTTGGCCGGAAAAAGACCCTTGACTTAGTTTTCAGATATTGACCATCCCAACCCCACCCATGAAACCACCTCCCACCCCACGAAATCAGCCCCCTCGCTTTCTCCCATCCTCGAAACCACCGCTTTAATCCCCCCACCCTCAAAACCACCAATTGCAACCCTCACTTCCCCCCACCCCCAAAACCGACCCCTCCCTCCACCCTCAACCGTGCCCCTCAAACCCCACCCGAACAAACCTAAACCCTAACGAAGAAAAAGGAAGGGGTGGTTTCGGGGTGGGGGGAAATGAGGGTTGGTGGTTTTGAGGGTGGGAGGAAGAAAACGGTGGTTTCGAGGGTGGGGAAAGCGACGGGATTGATTTCGTGGGGTGGGGGTGGTTTCGTGGGTGGTCAACGCCTGAAAACTAAGTCAATGGTCTTTTTTCGACCAAAGGTTTAATGTGACAAAAAAATTGAACTTTAAGGTTTGTTTTGACAAAAAAAAATTTAAAAGGTTGTTTCCGACAAAAAAGTGTCTTATAAAATGTTGTTTCTGACAAATTTTTCTATCTTATAAGATAGTTTATTGAGTGTGTATAACATCTTATTTTATCTTATCTGATCATATCTTGTCTTATCTTATCTGATCCGATCTGATCTGATCTTATTTTATCTGATCTGATCTGATCTGATCTTATTTTATCTGATCTGATCTGATCTTATCTTATCTAATCTGATCTTATATTATCTTATCTTATCCGATCTTATAAGATTTTATATAAGTTAAAATAAGTCGAAAAGAACGGACCCTACATCATAATTTCTAAACACTTTATAGATTACATTAGTTTGTACAACAATACACTTTCAAAATTATATTTAAATGAAATTTAAGAACATACCCAAGCAATCGACGCACGCATAGCGTGCATAGAAGGCTAGTTACATATAAATGGAGGGCAAATTCTACATACCAAAATTAAGGTATGGTTTTTAATAAAACTAGCTAGATCCTTAGGAATTTTTGAAAAAAAAAATATATATATAACTTAGTGCACTAGCTCATAAAAAAGTTGATGACTAATTATAGTATGAATTGGCAAATTAAGGTACAACTCATAATAATATTCATAATTAAGATACGCTTTCCGTAATTCAGTTCCCTTTTTTAGTTTGACTTTTTTTAAAATCTAAAATAAATTCCAAAAACATAAAAAAGAAATAGAAGGGATACTTTTTTTATCAAAGAATCCAACAATTAAATTAATTCTTACCTCCTTCATCCTCTCTAACACCATAATTTAGTGGTTTGCTAAATGTACTTTAACCTATCTTCCGTTATAGAAAGCTTAGCTTTTTGGGTTTTACGTGATGTCTGAATATTAGGAGCCCTGTACAAGGAAGTAGTACTATCAACACCAAGTTCTAGAAAATGAGAAATATAAATACATTACTCTCCACTTTACTCCTAGAGTCCTAATACAAATTATGTAGTTTAATCTTGCAACTTTGTGTAATAATAAAAAGATGATAGTCAGATTTATTTTATGGTTTTACATTTTACAACTGCTTTGGCCCTTTTCTGTTGTCTCCAAAATGTCAACTCTGCCCTAATATTCCTTTCTTTTTCTGAAAGCATAATTTTCTTCTTTTCTTTTTTTTTTTTCCTCAAAGAAGAATCTCATTTACCTTAATTTTTTCTTTTCTCCTACTATAAAAATCTCATTCACCAATCACCACAACATTTCATCACAAAGAAGGGCTCTTTTTTGGTGGGGGGTGGGATCACTGACCACAACTCCACTTGTTACGTAGGGATACTTTTTGATATTGTGCTAGGTGAATACAACTGGTAAACGCAAAGAAAAATTCTAAATATTTACTCAAGAAAAATTCTAAATATTCATTGACCCTAATATAATGATGCCAAATTGCCAATACTTTATACTTTGTTGAAGTGAAATTTGCTTGTGTTTTGTGTGCGTGCCAATTAGAAACCGAAAAAGAAGCGTGTTGGAATACATAAAAAGTAAATGTTGCCTGCATTGTGAAACGGAGTTAGTATCTAGTATTTTCATTCCTCTTTTTGGCTTTTTATAAAAAGACTTTCAGCTTCTATTTTATTTTCCTTAGTTTTATTTTATCTAGAACTTTCCAAGGTCTTTTTTCCAAAGAAAATTCAAAGTTTCCAAAACTCTTCAAAAGTATCGGAAACGGGAAACGTTGACCCAAAGAGAGTTTCCGTAATCATCATAGATGAATTCTACCTTATCTTTCTTATATTCGATAAGGTTATGTTGTTTGTCCTAATGTATAGTTTCTTCTACTTCCTCTGTTCTTTTTTAATTGCAATGCTTCCTTATTTGGAAGTTTCACATTTATTGCAACATTTCCTTATTTGGTAATATATTTTCTCTCTATCTCTCTTCTATCACATGAGTCCTACTTTTTTTCTATTTCTATCTCTATCTCTTTCCACTTCACATGGGGTTGCTTAAAAAATATGCCGATTTGGGGGTAGGTTGCAATAATTATAGAACGAATGAAGTATTTGTTTAGAAGACAAAAATGTGTCCTGTTGATGTCCAAGGTCAAAGCAACTAACATTTTATGGAATTTGTGATAGATGAAGTAAAATATGATTTTATTTCGCATAGATGAAGTAAATTTAGTTGCTTGTTGTTTGTGATTACAATCCTATCAAAAGTAGTATAAAAGAAGTAGTTATTAATTTTTAATCAATATTAGCATAAAATTGGTTATCCAACAATTAAGTAAACCAATTTTTAAATGAATTACTTGTTTAATCTAAAAACTATATATTTTTTTATTCTTCAATATCACAAATTCGTCCCATTATGAATTGTACGTAAATTATATTATTATTGCTGATTCAGTTTTGTGAAAAAAATATAAAAGCAGTTGGTTAGTTGAATAATGTAATTAATTATATCTTTCATTTTTTTTATGTTTCTACTCAAGCTATATGTATGCGTAAACAAAGCGAGTTATGATTATATTTCGTATAACTTGAGCATAATTTTAGTTGCTTTTATCTTATGATTACAGTTTTATTAGAAATAGATATAAAAAATTACTTGTAACTAATTAAGTTAAGTAATAAAATTAATGAGCATGACTTTTTCTTTTATTGGCTACTTTGTTAATAATAGTTATGGCATTAGAGTGGTGGTAAATAAACTAATACCTTTATAAATATAATATGAGGATATGGGTTTAAACATTAATATTTACAATTACTTGCTTTATGTTTTATGATGAAATAATATGTACTTAGTGCGAGATGACATGAAGCCATGTCACTAGTGAAGAGGAGAGTTACACGTGGCAGGCTACAATCGTTCTCTATATATTTTAATAATATATATTTGATATTGACATTGATGATAGAATACTCCCTCTGTTTCATAGAGTTTTTCCCACTTTTCCGTGTAAGGGTGTTCCATAAAGATCTTCTATTTCTGCTTTATTCCATATTTGGTAAGTTTATAATAATTTTGTTTTTTTGCTAAGTAAGATGTACGTGTATTAAATCACCCAAACAAATTTACAACTAAAACAGCCCTACACAGGCCTAACCAACACATGAGCTACCTCAATCTATACAAAGCACCAAAACTCCAACGCAAGACTAATTATAAGAAGCCTATGACAAATAATACACCCAATCTCTATCTCTCCTAGAATTTTCTTAGCAAGAACTACTAAAACTCTCATCTTAATTACACTCTATAAGGTTCTGAAGCACTATTCTTTGATTCCAATAATCTAAGATTTTCATATGACCCACAAGTTATCCACAAATATGACACATGTTGTGACAGATGTGAGAAAAGAACAAATATTGAATGCAAAATTGAAAATAAACAGACACAGATTTAACGTGGTTCACCAACGGAGTGTTAGCTACATCCACGGGCAGAGGAGAGAATAATATTATTGATGAGAGAATAATCAGAATTACAGAGATGATTAATGGGAAAATCGTCACTAATAAACTAGGTTAAAAAACCTATTTATATGCAAACCCCGAAAATCGCCAATCCCGCATCATTAAACTGCCGCCCGATCGGGTCGGGCGGTAATTGCCCAGCCAAAACCTGTTGCGGGTCCGATCGGGCGACCAACGCCCGAGTCGTAGTTCGCTACGACGCCCGATGGCATCGGGCGCCCAACTTCCACAACTGCTGATGGACCGCTGCTCCGCCCGATCGGGCGAGACCGCCCGATCCAATCGGGCGAGCCGACAAACACGCCCGCTGACCAGAATTCAAGGCACAAATTCTACAAATCTCCACCTTGACTTGAATCCTCTCACAATAAACCAGATAAACAAATAACAGATGCATTGAACACAATGCACAGCTTCTCCCTGCAACCAGATTTGCCCCGAAAGACAACCGTAAGCATTTGTCCCTTAAGGACACCGGATTAGCCCCTAAAGGCTCCGGACTTGCCCCAACAAGGGCAATCAACAATCACGAACATTGAGCAAGTTCAAACAATGTTGAAACTTACTCGTGGAACAGGGCTTAGTGAACATATCGGCGGGATTATCGGCGGTACCTACTTTCTTCACCTTAACCCTCTTCTCACTCCTCGGAAAATGATATCTCACATCAATGTGCTTAGTCCTTTCATGATGGACTTGATCCTTGGCTAAGCATATTGCACTCAAACTGTCACAATACACAATGGCCGATCGTGATGCAAACCAAGATCACTAACTAGCCCCTTTAACCATATTCCCTCTTTAGCATTTCTTTGTCAATGCCATGTACTACTGCCCGGTAGTAGACAAAGTAAGCGTAGCCCGCAAAGTTGCCTTCCAACTAACAACGGAACCACCAAGAGTAAATACATAACCGAGTCATAGATCTCCTACTGTCTACATCTCCAAGCATAATCGGAATCGGAATAACCAGTAACTAAACACTGAGCATCATTCCCATAGATGAGACCAACATCAGACGTACCTCTAAGGTAACGAAAAATCCTCTTGAGTGCCTGCCAATGCTCCTTACCAGGATCACCCATGAACCTACTAACAACACCGATTGCATGTGCAAGATCCGGCCTAGTGCGGACCATAGCATACATCGGACTCCCTACCGCACTAGCATAAGGAACCCTACTCATATACTCCTTCTCCTCGGCAGACTTGGGTGCAAAAGCAATGGACAAATGATTATTGGAGGCACTTGGAGTATCTATAGGTTTAGCTGTTGACATGCCAAACCTTGACAAAATCTTACGAATGTAGCCTTTACGTGACAAGAAAAGCTTCCTCGATCTCTTTCCCTATAAATCTCCATCCCCAAAATCTTCTTCGCAGCACCCAAATCCTTCATCTCAAACTCGGCCTTGAGAAGACCCTTCAACCTCGAATATCGGACTTGGACTTTGCGGCTATAAGCATATCATCTACATACAACACCAAATAAATCCATGATTCCTCATCCCGACTTGTAATGATACACACAACAATCATACGGACTCCTGTTGTAACCCAATTCAATCATATAGTGTCAAACCTCTTGTACCACTTGCCTAGGAGACTGCTTTAGCCCATACAAGGACTTCTTCAATCTCGCAAACATAGTCTTCTTTATCGGGAACTTGGAACCCATCTCGGCCGAGTCATATAAATCTCTTCTTCCAACTCCCCATGTAGAAAAGTTTGTTTTCACATCTAGTTGCTCAAGTTCAAGATCCCGATGTGCAACTATGGCTAGTAGCACCCTGATGGAAGTATGTCTGACCACTGGTGAGAAAATCTCATTATAATCAACTCCTTCCCTTTGAGTGAACCCTCTTGCAACAACCCGAGCTTTACCCGAGCTTTATACTTGACCCCCTCAGAAGGTGAGGTCCCTTCCTTCTTCTTGAAAACCCATTTGCAGGTGACAATTTTTCTCTCCTTAGGACGCTTGACTAGCTCTCAAGTCTGATTTTTATCCAGAGACTCCATTTCATCTCCCATAGCAGCGAGCCATTGAGCAGACTCACTACCTGAGACCGCTTCTTTGTAGGTGGATGGTTCCTGAATATCAACCTCCACCTCCTCAGCAACTTGCAGTGCATAAGCAACCATATCCTCAAAACCATACCTCCTAGGAGGTCCAACACCAACTCTTCTAGCTCTATCAAGTGCTATACTTGTTCGATGTGTTTCAGATGAGGCAGATGGATGACTAAAAGATTCAGATTCAGTAGCACCATGTTGATCTTCTCCACCTTGGTGCTGTAATTCACTCCCATCATAAGTGACTTCCAGCTCCACCCGTTTATCAACATCACTACCAACGAGACACTACCATAGACTTCACAGTGGGGTTAAGCATAGAATTTTCATCAAATATTACATTTCTGCTAAGTATTACTCGACTCTCAGAAGGTGACCAGATTCTATAGCCCTTAACTCCATTCCCAAAACCCACAAATACACCCTTCTTAGCTCTAGGTTCTAATTTACCCTCACTTACATGATAATAAACAGTAGAACCAAAAACTCTCAACAGAGAATAATCTGCAGGCTTACCAGACCACACCTCATAAGGTGTTTTACAGTCAATACCAGTGTGAGGTCCACGGTTGATCGGATAGCAAGTCGTGCTTACACTTCGCCCAAAATCTTCTAGGTAACCCAAAGATTAGAGAGCATGCACCTCGCTCTCTCCAACAAGTGTCGATTCATGCGTTACGCTACCCCGTTTCTTTGTGGAGTATTCCCGACGGTATGATGGCGAGCGATCCCTTCATTCTTGCAGAACTCATTAAACTCAGACCAACAAAATTCCAGACCATTATCAGTTCGCAGTCTTTTGATCTTCCTTCCAACTTGATTTTCCACCAAAGCCTTCCACTGCTTGAATTTCATGAAAGCCTCACTTTTATGCTTCATCATAATTACCCAAGTCATCCTTGAATAATCATCGATCATCGACACAAAATACCTGTAGCCTCCAAGAGACTCAACTCGGGAAGGACCCCAACAATCGAGTGAATATAATCAAGTGTGCCCTTTGTAGTATGCACGGCCTTTGGAAACTTACTTGCGATGAAGCTTCCCAAACACACAATGCTCACGGAACTCTAAGTCCCGCACCTTGTGCCCACACGGAAGATCCCTTTTTGACAGCAATTTGCATCCCCCCTTTCACCCATATGCCCAAGTCTCCTATGCCATAACTTGGTCATGTCTTCCCCGGGAACCTCGGATGATGCAACAACGAGCGAGAACCTGTCACGAGTAGAACCTTGAAGAAAATATAAGGTACCCTTTTTAATACCTTTCGTAACTACCTTCGAACCCTTGTAGACACTCATAACTCCACCTTCACCTTGAAAACCGAAACCTCTACTTGTCAAGAAGACTCAAAGATATCGGATTCTTTGTCATCGAGTGGAACATGCCTAACTTCGTTCAAGGTACGGAATGTACCATCATGAGTCCTCAATCTTATAGAGCCTATTCCAACTACTTTGCGGGCAGCCTTGTTGGCCATAGAAACACTCGCCCCCATCTATCTCGCTCATAAGTTGAAAACCACTCCCTGCAGGGACTAATATGATACGATGCCCCGTAATCAAGAACCCACACATCCCTATAATGTGACCGGTTATTAACAACTAGGGCCGGATCTTCCTCGGAATTACCATCGGTTTTACGCCGGAGCAATGAGAACCTTCATTTTTGTCCCGTTGCTTCTTTTTCTTAGGACACTCATTTTTCCAATGCCCGCTTCTCTTTACGGTAATTACGGACATCATTAGGTTTAGGACCCTTAGAATTCGAATTTTTATGGTTCGATTTCTTTTTACCGGATTTTCCCCGTCCCTTACCCCCGGTGACAACTAATCCGGATGTCCGATTTTACGTACTAGAACCGGATGCCCGATGACGGACTTCTCTAGTATGAAGAGCGAGATCTTACTTCTTCTAAAGACGAGACTATCTTTTCCAACAATAAAAGAATCCACAAAATTCTCATACGATAAAGGCAAAGATACTAACGAATTAAAGCAACATCCTCATCATCTACTTTAACATCAATATTACGAAGATCTAGCAAGATAGTATTCAATTTATCTAGATGATCCCTCGTAGACATACCTTCCTCGCATACGCAGGCGAATGACGTTGCTTCAAAAGCAACTTGTTGGTTAAAGATTTTGTCATGTATAAACTCTCTAACTTCAACCACGGACCGGCGGCGGTTTCTCGCTCCGCAACTTCGGTAATTATGTCGCCGGAAAGACATAGCATAATTGTTGAATGCGCCTTCTCCTCCCGGAATGGCCATCTCGGCGGTTTCGAATCCGATGACTTCTTTGCCAACGGTGCCCACAACCCTTGTTGCTTCAGTAAAGCACGCATCTTGATCTGCCACAGACTGAAACTATTTCTCCCAGTAAACTTATCAATTTTCACATTCATCCCAGACATCTTTCTCACCCGGATCGAACACAAAGCTCTTGATACCAATTTGTTGTGACAGATGTGAGAAAAGAACAAATATTGAATGCAAAATTGAAAATAAACAGACACAGATTTAACGTGGTTCACCAACGGAGTGTTGGCTACATCCACGGGCAGAGGAGAGAATAATATTATTGATGAGAGAATAATCAGAATTACAGAGATGATTAATGGGAAAATCGTCACTAATAAACTAGGTTAAAAAACCTATTTATATGCAAACCTCGAAAATCGCCAATCCCGCATCATTAAACTGCCGCCCGATCGGGTCGGACGGAATCCGCCCGATCGGGCGGTAATTGCCCAGCCAAAACCTGTTGCGGGCCCGATCGGGCGACCAACGCCCGAGTCGTAGTTCGCTACGACGCCCGATGGCATCGGGCGCCCAACTTCCACAACTGCTGATGGACCGCTGCTCCGCCCGATCCAATCGGGCGAGCCGACAAACACGCCCGCTGACCAGAATTCAAGGCACAAATTCTACAACACACTCTCTCCTAATTTTATAATTTAACATTTGCATATGACACACTCTCTCCTCACCCAATAAAGTGATCCCCCAACCCACTACCAATACTTTTATAATATTCCTTGGTTCGTGGAGGAACAGTAAATGGAAAGAACACTATGGAACGGAGGGAGTAATATATAATTTTTTTTGGACATCAAGAAAATTTGCATTAATTAAAACGAAATACAAATTAGAGCTAAACAATAAACAAAAAACACACTAACACTAAACTAAGCTTTACTAGATCTTGCAAACCATATAAAGTTAAAACCACAAGTAAAAAGGAACTACTTACTATGGAGGCCTTTGTTGCTCAGTGATTGAGTCATAACTCTACTGAATGTGGTTGACAATCGCTTGACCGTAGTAACGATAACTGAAAATATATTGTAGCTTCTTAGAGGAAGACAATTTGCAATTAAAGGGTGTATAATACTTGCTGGAAGTCAAGCGTTGATCGATATTATTTAGTTATTGCTTCATGTATAAAATTTTTAGCTTCTTAGCCCTTATATTGTTTTCCTTAATTTTATAATCAATCTTTCTTTCCCCTATCGTTCTAGGGCTATCTCAAAATATATGGAGCTACCCCATACGATTTCTAGAGGTTATAACCTCCTAGCTAGAGCTACACTTTAGTTCTTTACATTGCTTGGCATTTTGGCATATGAGTAGATATATAATAAAATTGCCATAAAAATTATAGTATATAATACCTTTCACCTAATGACGTTAAACACCAACCGAATATTTTTCCAAGAATTGAAAAGAGACAAAGAGGTATGATTATTCTCTTAAGTACTACAAAAAGGCCACAATTTGATTTACGTGATTTCTAAGCTTCGATTATGATACGTAATAGTACTCATTTTTTACTATACCAACCCACAAACTTTGCAGTATTGATTCAGTTTCCGCCAAAGATTGGCCCAAAAAGTTGAAATGATCCCCTCAAAGGTTGATTGAGGACGTATCTTAAGAAGAAAATTAATTATAATCTTGATGACTAAATCAATTAATTATAGTTAAAAGGTTTCTGTTTGCCTTATGGTTGTGTATTTCCTAAAGGTGCTATTCATGTCATGTCACTCATGAGTGACATGTAGAGCTTATATTTATATTTACGTATAAAGTAAGATATAAACAAATCATATGAAGGAACCACTTTTATTGATACTTCTATTACCTTTATACAATCAAGTCAACTCCTTAAAAATATTGTGATCAATAGAGTCATGTCCTCTATAACGTTGCTCTTATCTTTTCACCCTCGCCCCCAACCCCAACAGTATACTCCTAGACTACCTTGAGAACCATTTGGAGTCCCATAAACTAGTTTATACAAATAAAATATTTCCTAGCCTTAATTCTAGGAGGTGCTACAGTTTTTCAGGAGCAATAGTTATATTCATAATGAATATTGATGAATTTTTTCTATGAATAATGTCAAAGTGAGTATTAATTCCTCCTATGCGCTGAAATTGAAATTAATTCCATGGATACCGTCCACGTAGGACAACATGCGAGATATTTTATTTTCGGCAAAGCAAACCGCTACTTTGAATAGCGGTTAACTTTAAGTTACTTGGAAATGGTTTACGAGGTAAAACCGCTACTCAGAGTAGCGGTATATACCGTAAATCACCACTGAGCGAAAAGGCAGGAAAGCACGCCACGGAAGCATGTTGCGTCCAGCGCACATGACGTGCGTGGCACGCAGCAAGCCTGCGCTGGACGCAGCATGTTTGGGTGGCGTGCTTTCCTCCCTTTTCGCTTAGTGGTTGGATCTGTACTAAACCGCTATTCTGAGTAGCGGTTTATATGCGTGCCTTATAGCTTGTCTTAGGGACACAATATAACCGCTATTTGAGGTAGCGGTCAACTTTACATTATTGATATTAACCGCTACTTGGAGTAGCGGTTTTATTAAAAAACCAAAATTCTGGCGGGCAGTCCTACGTGGACGGTATCCATGGAATTAATTTCAAGCTCAGCGCATAGGAAAAATTAATACTCCATTTGACATTATTCATGGAAAAAATTCGAATATTAATAGTAGTACATGACAAAATAGTACTTCATCTTTATGTAACAGTAATATAATGGAGTACATAACTACATATAATAGTATATGAAAAGTGGTGGACCTTGTTATACTTATTTTAATGCTTTGGATGACAAATCAAAGCCTACTATTATACAATATGATTAATAATTTATCATATCCCTCCTTCGTTTCTTGGAAATTGTTAGTTACCTATCCCATTGTAAATTAGATAGTAATAATGTAGTATTGTTGGATGTTGAAGGCAAAACTTGATTTGTATTCGAAATTATATGATTTGAATTTGAATCGACTGAAATTTTACTCAATAGGAACATTAATATGATAAATATCCACTAGTGGAAAAAATCGGAAGGGCTGCGGTCAAAAAAGTCCTAAGGGCTGCGTTTTTAGCCAGCAGCCCTTTCCGTAGCAGCCCTTCATTAAAAGTGAAGGGCTGCGTTTTTAAACCGCAGGCCTTCACAACGAAGGGCTGCGTTTTTAAACCGCAGCCCTTCACAACGAAGGGCTGCGTTTTTAAACCGCAGCCCTTCACAACGAAGGGCTGCGGTTGAGGCCCAAAAACGCAGCCCTTCCAATATGGAAGGGCTGCGTTTTTGGGCCTAAAACGCAGCCCTTCTTTGTACAAAGGTTGCGGTTTTGATCATAACCGCAGCCCTTTTGACCCAAAAAAATAAAAAAAATAAAAATATTTTTGCCATTTTTTTACTCCTAAATATATCAAGAAATTTACAACAGGGAAAATCAACAAGAACAATAGAAATTTATAGATTTGAAAATGAAAAAAAAGGAATTGAACGAAAATGAAAAAAAAGAACGAAAATTTTAAAAAAGAACGAAAATGAAAAAAAAGAACGAAAAAGAAAAGAAAGAACGAAAATAAAAAAAAGAACGAAAATTTAAAAAAAGAACGAAAATGAAAAAAAAGAACGAAAATGAAAAAAAACGGAAAGAAAATGAAAAAAAACGAACAAAAATGAAAAAAAGCAAACGAAAATACAAAATAGAAGAAATTATAGATCTGAAATTACATAAACATTAATCAAAACAAAGATCAAGAAATTATAGATTTGAAAAACGAAAAATTTATCACTTGTTGCTGTCGGAGTTCGACGACGAGGAAGAACAGCACGGCGTGGCAAGGCACGGCAAGGCGGCGCAAATTCCGTCTGTCGCCTCGTTGGGAACCCTAGTTGAGGAGGACGAACGACCGACGAACGCGGAGGACTAACGAACGACGAACGAGGAGGACGAACGACGATCTCGTCTGTAAAATGTTGTTGCGTGGTGTTGCTGCCGTTGGAGGGTGAAAGAGAAGGAGGGAAGGAGGAGATTATTGTTGTCGTGTTGTTGTGGACGTGAGAGAGAAGGAGGAGAAGGGAGGAGGGTGAGAGAGGAGAGAGAATGAGGGAGAGGAAATTATGAGATCCTCAGCCCGCTTAACATTTTAAGCCCGCAAATTCGTTTCAAAATTTTAAAAAAAAATCCCATAAAGGGCTGTTTTTTTTTAAAAAAAGCCCATAAAGGGCTGTGTTTTTTAAAAAACGCAGCCCTTTATTACTAATAGGGCTGCAGTTTTTTAAAAAACGCAGCCCTTCATTAAAAGGGTTGCGGTTTTTGCATTGACCGCATCCCTTCGTAAATGAAGGGCTGCATTTTTCAAAAAATGCAGCCCTTGCAGCGCAGCCCTTGCGTTTTTTTCCACTAGTGATCGGTTGACACAATATAAGAAGCTAATAATTGGCACTGGACTTGCATATGACTCAAATAGACTCAAAATTTTAAAACTGACCTAATCAAATTAATTCAAAACTGAATTCAATCTGAAAGCCTAGTGAAGTGGCCTATCATATTCTGGTATATTCACAAGTAATAATATATAACACACAAGAAGATTTATTGTGAAAACTCGAGAGAAAAATTGCCAAACTATGCATTTGGACTTTCAATAATGTGTAACTATGTATGATACAAATATACAATGAATAACATATATATATGTCATCGACTCATCGCCCTAGAACTTAAATCCCTCTTGATCACACAAGAATCCCTTTACCTGCTGATTCCTAACACTTTTGTCCCAAGCTAACAATAACCCAATCTCCATAAATTAAGACCCCAAACATCTAGGGTTGCGTTCAAACATACTAAAAGAGTGCAAAACTTTGAAAAAGTTGTTACCTCTATAAGCCAATTAAATCAAGTCTAATTCCAATTGCTAACTTAATTTGATCTTATTCATCTTAACTAAGACTTAGCTATACTCGACTTGTATAAATCTTGAACCAAATTTCAATAGTTTACAAGCCAGCTAGGCTCATAGGCGCCCTAATTTCTACAACCAAACCACAAGTACGATAACAATCTTAATAGTTTCAAGGCAAAATGTATATTTTCCTAGGAACTATAATAGTAGAGATGAGGGATACATAAAGGAAATTAAGGGGGTGAAAAAAATGAAGCGAAAACATAGGGGCTGTCCTTCTCAGTTCTGAATGGGTGGGTCAATTTATGAGCAGATAAATACATGCGAGGACCAACATTCTCATGGTATGGCTGCCTCCCATGCATCCCTTTTTCTACAGATCATTATTTCACTTTCATTATTTTCTTTCTCTTACAGTCACTTTTTTTTATCTGTTTTTTTCTTCCAAAGTAATAAAGAATTACTAAATTGTCGTTTATTCTCTTCCTTTGATGAAGAGGATTGAAAAAGTAGAAAGAAAGAAAAAAAAAAAAAGTTTTGTAAGAGAAAAAAAAATGAAGGAAAAAAAAAAGGGAGATTAATTAAAGCAAGAGGGGTGGACTGGTGGAGGGTATTGGGCTTTGTGGACAACTTTAGGAGATGGTCCCAAAAAACTTGAAAATGACACCAAAATAATTGTTAAAAGAAAGCTACTCACTCATACTCTTTCAGTAATGTTAATTGGGTCTCCTTTTATTTCTGAAACTCAAAAAATAGAGGTGTTGTGTTGCTGATGTATGTGAATGTGATGTTTACAAGATTACTAATTCAAACTTGTATGATCATATAGTAGCTGGTTTTTTATTTCATTGAATTAATGGTGGTCCAATTTATATTATGTTACATATGGTAAGGGGTTGACGTGGCATCCGGCAAGGGGTGGCCAGAGCCACGTGGGAATTGTGGTCCAAAGGATCAAAGGTGCATTTGGAGTAAGCCACGTGACCTCAAGATGCAGGTTCTGTTTGGCCAGGAGAACTCCATCGGCTTTTTTTTTTCTTTCAGTTCTCCTGCGCTTATTTGAACTTACCTTAACTTATTAGATTTCATCGCAATTTATTAGAATTTATTTGTACGTGTGACTAATCTTATTTTAGTTAAACTAAATTTATAATAAAACTTTATTTATCCTAATCTGAACCTATAAAGATTGAAACTAAGGTGACAATAAAGAACAAATCCTTTCTCCAGTAAGAAAGGTCAACCAACGATAACTCTCATCGCACCATTTCACTATTTGGTTGAATTTGGATCCTAATGCATTCTATTTACTTTAATTAAATTAGTTATAGCGTTGATCAATCCTAATTAGGTGATTACATTCATTCAAGTGATCAAAATGTAAATAAATTAAGTGAATGGTCAAAGTAATCAGATCCAATTAGATTTGATAGATTCAATTATATAAGTTCATGTAAATAGAACGTACACACTCAATCACCATCAAAATAAGCATCGTATATAAGAGTGAATTAATGCCATCGCAAATGCTCTAACTGTTAGACATAATCCTACAATCTTGTAAACAAATATCCTGTATAAGAACAGCTATTTATTGTAGCTAGGGCCTAGCGCTTAAGTATGTATGAAAGAGAGATTAGAGAAGTACAACAATTTAGAAAAATAATGCAGCAAATCGGGCGAAACAATCATGGACCATTCATATTGAAAATCTTGCCTCCTCCATAGTCCATAAGACTATACACAATACATTTGCGGTTTGCCTCCCAAAAAAAAGAGGTTTAGGGCAAATTTAGAGGTTTGAAGTTATGTTATAGGATTTGACTAGTCAATACTCTAATTTGGGTGTTTGGTAAATAGAGGTTTGAAATAGCTTTTTGGGATCAAAAAGCTCTTTTTGAAAAAGCTGGGGGGATGAGCTTTTTTATATTAGAGGTTTGAGAATGAAAGGGAAAATTACATTTATGTCCTAAAGTTCTGTAATATTACTACCCTTACTTAGGTATCCCTAAACCTAACATATTATACAAATTAAAACCCGTTTATATATATGCACAATGATTTAAAATAATATATTTGCAAATTCTCAACTCATAAAATTTAATTATTTAAATCATGTAGTGTTTATATTCTCTGTAATGCTCAAGGTGAAGAAACTTTATTTTCTTTTTCCTATGCTAAAAGCAAAAAGAAACTTCAAGTACACGAAGTCGAGAAATATACAGCATACAAGAAAGAAAACGAATAGGACTCATAGGAAAGAAATTAAAATACCCCGTATTTAAAATAATGATTAGTATTGGAATTTATAGATGTGGTTTAAATTATTACTAGTTGTTGACTCGGGCGATGCCCTGAGGTTAATCTTTATTTTGCATTACATTTTAGTTATTCAAGATGAATTAATGTCTTTCTTTTTTTTTTTTTTTTTTGCTTTTTTCTGTAAAGAATGTATTCTATTAATGAGACTTTGTTGTTTAGGAGTGTTCATAACCTGTTACCTAGTTATGCGGGTACCAGAATATGTGGGTACCCGTATTTGCGGGTAGCTAAGAAAAGCAACCCATGACTCGACCCTGAACAATCGGGTGCTAGCAAAAGTGTCATAGCTTTTTTTTATATAAAAAAAAATCATTAGAAGAGCTACAGAAGAAGCTACTACTATGAGTGTCAAATGCTGATCTAGGTTGATTATAGTATTTTGGGGTACTACCATGAGTGCCAACTGTCAATTGCATGCCAACTCTAATCCTCATTTCTCAAAATGATCTATTACTAGTCAACCATAACGTAAATATTCTCACTTGCTGATTGTGCACAACTAATTCTCCATTAACATGTTGATTCATCAAATCCTTTTTTAAAATGTTGAATTGTTGATTCATCTAATCCAACTTCTCCTATAAAATGTTGATTCTTCTTATTATCTATCTTTTCTTTTCCCTCTGAAAGTCACAAGCACAACAATGTGGTACTGGGTAGCTAATAAGCTAACTTAATACATTTTCACAATTGTTTATTGTAAGAAGAGATTAATGTAACTGTGAAAAAAGAAAGAGAAAAACAATATATAACGATATGTATATCCGCGATACACGTTTAACTTAAAAGCAAGCCCATTAACCGACTCGATTTTTGCATCTTTTTTTTTTGGGTCGGTACCTGACCTATGAAAATAAAATTTCATATTTATTACTTTTTTCGGGTAGATAGATCAACATGACGGGTCAAACATACCGGGTCTCCTGAAAACCCCTGGTGTAGTTACAATTTGGTTCTTAAAGCAGAAGCAAGGTAGTTATAAATTATGAAATATTAGGCTATAAACATTCCATATATGTCAATTATATACTTTTTTTTAAATTTAAATATTATATTGCCTACAAATAAATTTTTCCGCCACAAAGACAAATATGATATTGTAGATTAGTTGATTAATGCATTTGCATTTCAAATGAGAGGTAATGTGTTTAGCCTTAAACACTATATTTTCATAATTTAAATTGTGTCATTTGATTAGGGAGGGGAATACATATGACAGCATGACAAATCATATTTACTTTGCATCATTTGTATGGGAGGGAGGGAGTACATGTTACTGATGAGTGAGATTTATCTCACTCCTAGGGTAGTTTTTTAGGCTATTTTACTTGATTTATTTTGCATTTTAGTTTCCTTTTCCTTAATTTCACCTCTTTCTTTTTTTTATCTAACTCTCTCTTAGCACATGTATACATATAATTGCATCCCCCTCCCCTACTCTTCTATTTGATCTTTGATGTGTAGGAACTCAAGTTCCTACAAACTTAGAGGGGAGCAAAAAGGAAAGCAAGAAGAAAAGGACAGTTCGAGCTGTCAGCAACCCGTCCGGGCCAGGGCGCCCGCCCGAGCAAACAACCAGCCCGCCTGAGCAGATAGGCAGCCCGCCCGGGCGCTACATCAGGCCAACTTCCTGCCTTTTCCCTGGAAATTTAGTGCACGGCCGGGGTATCAGACCGGGCCCATTCACCCTGCACCGCCCGGGCCACCCAGTGAGCCCGCCCGGGCTCCTCTTACCAGCCCGCCCGGGCCAGTTTTAGCCCGCCCGAGCCTCTGTTCGCTGGCCCTTTTTCCGGATTTCTTTTCTTTTACGACTCGTGTAATTAGAGGGGGTATAAATACTCATCTACCCTATTTTGGAAAGGATCCCAGATTTTTAGAACCCTAATCTTGCTTACTAGTGTAGGAGAAAGAAAACTTGGCTTAAGAGGTGTAATTTGGAGATTGAAAATCAATGAAAAAGTGACAATTTCTTTGAAGTTTCTTGTTTCCTTAGTAATCCTCTCAATCCTTTCTTTCTTTCTCATTGTTTTTATGCATTTCTACTTTATTAATTTCATGTTTTCATTATTTAATCTTCATGCTTAGTAGTTAATTTAGATTAAAGTTTCCATCTTTTCTTAGATTCTTCTTGTTTACGCACTAGGTTTTTTTTTGTTTTTTTTTTGCTTTAAAGACTTGATTTTTGGTTTTTGCTATTTTTAGATTGTTGATTTATTGCTAGTTTCTCCATGTTTAGGATGTTTGGTAGTATAATGGGTAGTGAGTAGTTCATTAACTAGGATTGGGAGTAGCCCAATCATTGTTTGCATCCTATTTTCATGTGTAGAGTTTATTGGGTTGATTATGTTTGGGATTTGTGCAATTTCAACCTTTGATGTCGATTGGTGACTAATTAGTTGATGTGAGCTCTATCATCTTTGATCCTTTGTTGCCCATTTAATAGTTTACTTTTATGTGGTTGACCTTCATGATTGATTGATTAGTTGGTACGCATCACTTGTTGGTTGGTATTAACTTGGGTTCGATTTCAATTCCTAACTTGGCCTAGTTAGGTGATAACGCCTCGAAATGTAGGTTTTGTTGGCATAATTAGGACTCTAAACTCCCCAGCAACGATTTTAGAGGTGTTTAGGTTTGTTTATTCCCTTTGCATATCCCCAATACTTGTCAACCCCTTTATCTCTATTTGGTTGCTGGATGTGAACTATGATTGTGGTGATTCCCCATTCCTACTGTTTTTCCTAATTTGATTCCAATAGTTTTAATCACTTAGTTCAACCAAAACTTGACGATTTCTTCGACTTAGCTTCTTGCAACGACTCTACCTTGGTGAGACCTCCGATCCTTGTTCGACCCTTACTTACCACTTGACTAGTTTAGGTGGATAGTTAGGCTTTTTATTTGACATTAGAGGAGTTAGTAACGACCTAGTTTTTCCCTTGTTCAGTTACATCATGGGTATGCATTACCTTAATGGAGAATGGAAGATTAGCAGTTGTACTTCTTACTTCTATGAGAATGTTGAATTTGATTAGTCATCCCGAGTGTGTATTTGATGGTTGGCCTGGATCTTTTGATGGTATAGAGCAAGCAAATGAAGGACGGGTTATTAGCGGTAGTAGTGTGCACTTTTGCTCCAACAATGTTGGCGGGCCACATAAGCTACCAAGTATTATGGGCCGTAACTTTTGAGATTATTGGAAGTAATGGTGGGTCTCCTCAATAATTGTGGGGTATATTGTGAGATGTAAGTTACCATATCTTTAAATGCTTTTCTTAGATGTCTGATATACTATTTTTTCTCCCCATAAAAACAAAAAGAAATTGTAGATTAGTTGGTTAATGTGTTCATATTTCTAATGAGAGGTTGCGTGTTCGAGTCTTCACACATACATTTTTATTAATTACTTTGTATTATTTGTTTCGCAGGGGGAGGTACATGTGCCAACATGGCATTTGTTTGCTGTGGGTTATATATATATATATATATATATATATATATATATATATATATATATATATATATATATATATATATATATATATATATATTTATTTATTTATTTATGAGTATGTCTTATTCCCAATATATATATTCACCAAACATATTTATTTTTATAAATAATGAAAAGTACAATAATGGATTGCCCATGTGCTTATTAATATGTTTGCAAATTACCAACTCATAAATTTGAATACTTAAAATTTTTAAAATAATATTGAATTTTTTAGATGTGGTTTAAATTATTTCTTATTAGTATGTCTTATTATATATATTCACGAAACATATTTATTTTATGAACAATAAAAAGTAGTGAAAATTATGCCAATGTCCTTATTAGTCATTTTACAGAATCAATTAACAATCAGCTATTAGCTATCTACCAAACACCTTTATATAAACAGCTAGTCAAATAAGCTAATACAATCAGTTAACAGCTAACCGCTATCCGCTAATTGCCAAATAGGGCCATAGCATAAACCAACCCACTAAGCCTCCTGAAAGAAATTTCACAAAGCACAAGGCTACCACCAATTCCCACTTAAGTAACCACAAATATAAGCACCACTTACAAAACAATGATTAGCATGATCCTAACAATTGTATCAAAAACGAGAAATTTTATGACTTCGAGTCTTCAACACTACTATTTATACCTTGTTACCTAAAGAGTCTGCCACCAAATTTCATCCTTGTCTTTATAGAATTATAGGAATAGGTAATACGCAATAGTCAATCCAAATCTTTGTCTTCTTGTCTCTTGAATAAATTTAAATATGAAAAGGTAATTTTCATGGGCCTCTATCTGTACGATTACAGTCATTACTCATTACACATTTGCACCAAATCCACCAAATTCTTGCAATCAATTTTAATCACCATACTACCTTGTTGAGTTAATAGATTAACATACTCGTGTTTGGTGCTAAAAGTTGCTATGATTTCATATGTGATGTATACCTTAATGTCTAAAGTATACATAATTCGTGTATGATTGGAAGTTTTATGGTAAACCTTGTAATATGTTGCATGTTTTACTTCATTTACCCACTCTTGTTAGTATCATTCTTATATTAATTTTTAAAATCGAGCATAGTCTGATACCTAATGGCTTTGGTTTCAAGCACTTATTGATGCTTAATTTATTTTTATTGAACTTAACTTATTATTGTTTAACGATTACAGTCATTACTCTTTACACATTTGCACCAAATCCACCGAATTCTTGCAATCAATTTTAATCACCATACTACCTTGTTGAGTTAATAGATTAACATACTCGGACTTCATTTACCCACTCTTGTTAGTATCATTCTTATACTAATTTTTAAAATCGAGCATAGTCTGATACCTAATGACTTTGGTTTCAAGCACTTATTGATACTTAATTTATTTTTATAGAACTTAACTTATTATTATTTAATTCATCTTAGTTTTACTAATTTATATTTGCCGAATCAAATAATTTAATAACTTGAGAACAACAGAGTTTATACTCTATTTCTTTTAGCACAGTTTTAATCCAGTTTAGTACAACTCAGTTCAGCTCAAAAGAACGACGCGTAAATATTGGAGTAACCCTCGTTGGGTAGTAAAAGTGTCAGTTGTAGAATGAGGCAGCAAATAGGCCGCATCACCAATCCCCCCTCCCTCTTTACCAAAGAAGAAAGGCAAAGAAAAATCGTAGCTTCGAAATGCGGGAATTTCATTGCGCATTGGGTTCTCTTCACGAAGACAGCTAAGAAAAAGATATCTTCTTGATTGGGCACCTCCTGAGTTGGTGAACTGTGAGTTAAAACCCCAACTTGTACTTGTACTTCTCATATTTCTATTTATGCGTTGATAAACTATACCTCTCAAATTGGTTGGATTCTATGCTATCCTTAGTATTTAGTATTTCCTCCAACTAGATAAATAGACACATCCACACTTTCTCTAAAGTTTTACTATTCCAATAGTCTCATATATTTCTACTCTTCTTTAAATAGTTCTAACCATTAAATAATTAAACACTCTTTTACTGAGGATTATTGCTTTTCTATCCCTTTAGGTCATTTTGCATGTTTAATTATCATTTTTTAAGTCATGAGCACCCCAAAGTTGGGACTATTTCATGTTTTAGGAATTAAGTTGTTGAGCAGTTACTTATTTTGTCATTTCATTAAAATGGTTTGATACGATATTGATCCATCAGTTTTATAAGTTCTTCCCATATACAATTTTGGCACTATTCGTGAGTTAAGAGAGTAATTTGAATTCTCTTTAATCGTAGGAAAAAAAACATAGTAGCGTAGGGTCTAGTTTGATCATTAAGAATACCAAAATTTTATAATATTTACTAATATGCAATTAAAGATATTAATAATACAAAGATGTGCATTAGTGACAAACGTGAAAAGTGAAAATGGGTAGAAGTTATGGGAATGGGAGATAGATAATTAGTTTTATTAGTTGGAGGGGAGAGAAAGAGAGGTACTTTTAAATTGAAAGAAAGGACGTGGTGGGCCAAATTGGGTTAGAGTATATAAAATTATTAGTGGACCATTCTCAAATCAGAACTGTTAAAACTACTTCGAAATAAATGACAAAAGGAAAGTATTAGAGTTAATATGCAATTGAGGGAGTAACATTTTGTATGACATTTAATACATTTTAGTCTAACTTGTCATCATATATCAGTTTGAACATAAGCAACACAATTGGAAGTTCCGTAAGAAAGATCAACCTCTTTTCACTCCATAACTTTTCTTGTAAATAAAGGGTATGTTTATCGCTCTTCACTCTGTTTTTGCTTAACTTATCTTATTTAATCTTGTTTTTAAAACTTTTCTTATTTTTTCTGGAAATAAGCAAAAAAAAAATAAGTGGAGAGAATAGACCCAAAGACATACGAATTGAATATCTACGCGTAATAAGATAATTGTGTACAATCCGCTTATGCACCTTAGGTACCTGGTGATATAATGCTACTGAAGATGTCACCACTATTAGCATAATTATTTAATTTAGATTGTTCAATCTATTTACTTGGTTAATTAAATCATGATCGATGTTGGTGTCGTTATGAGTTGGTAGAGGCTGCATTAGGGGTGCTAAGAGTTGGTATAAACCGCGCCAAATAGCACACCAAACCGTTTTTGGCTGTTTGATTTGGTTTAAGGTTTCAAAACTGCAGCTTGATTTGAGATTTAACCAAACCACAAATTACAGTTTGATTTCGTTTTTCAGATATACGTGACGAAACCAAGATTAATACTTATTAAATAATCTTTACATTTTGATGAGTATTTTCCTTAGGGTTCACTTCTCAAATTTATATAGGGTCTCAAATACTTGAGACAGATCTAACTTTTAGCTACCTACAATTGCATCTGTAAATTAAAGGTCATACTTTCTTCTTTTTTCCATGATGGGAATGAATTACAAAATTTATTGCTAGCTAGGTCGTGACAATATTGTGCATTATGGTGTGTTTGGCATGAGAGCTCAGCTCGACTTATATATTATATAGAAAAAAATTGATAGATTAAATTTGTATATTTTGAATTAATTTTAATAAAATTACTTCATCAATTTAAGAAGATTATCTAAAATATTCCATTAAAAAATAGTATCTTTATATAGATGAATTTATTTTCTATAATATCTTACAATTGATTTAGGTGTAGGGCTGGCAATGGGTCGGGTGGCCCTCAACCCCGCCCCATCACCCTCGAACCAAATCCCCATCCACACCATCCATCATCCGCCAAAATATCCATCGATATCCGCCCCATCCATCAACCGCGGATGGGGCGGGTGAGGAGGGTGGGAAATGGATAATATTAGAAAAAATAGTTTGTATACTTCACAATTTTAAAAAATTAATAAATGAAAATTTAGCCTTCAATTAACAGCAAAATGACTAAATATCAATTGTCAATTCTTAAACATGCCAAAATTTAATACTAATAATATATATAGTAATATATGATAATATATTATCATATATATATATTTAAATCTATTAGTATTTATTAATATATTATATATATATGATATATATGGGTGGATGGATGAAGAGGGTGATGGGTCAAAAAATCTCACCCATCTCCGACCCGCCCTGCCATGCACTCCACCCGTCACCAATCTGTCACCCACCTCATTGCGAGTTTTCACCCATTTATCTGCGGCGGGTGGGTGGATCATCCGCTCACCCATGAATAATTGCCAGCTCTTTTCAGGTGGTAAAATTTAATTGAGAGGGTGACGTTGTGTCAACAAATGACTTAGTTTCCGCTTTCGTATGTTGTAATATATTTATCAAAAATCGCTTTGGGCCATCCAATGTTTCACCACCGATCCCGCTCTCCCTAAATCTTACTTGGAGTATAATAGCTTTCTTAGCCCACAACTTAGTCCAAGTAGAAGAGAGCTCCGACGGGTCTGAGGCCCATAGACTTGATTGTGCGAGAATTATCACTAACTGCAAGCATCAAAGATTGGAATTGAATTGGTATAAAACTATGATGGTATCACATGTGGTTCAGTTAAGGCCTTCTTTCCCACTTATTTCTCTATCTCTTTCCTCTCTTAAATCCCCGTATCAAGACCCTACGTTTCATTTAAAATAGAACGGAGGAAGTATAAAACACAAATTTTAGCCTCCCAGCAAGTGAGGTGCTTAAGAGCAGCAGGTGATAGCCTAGTGGTGTTGGCATCACCTCCGATCCCAGAGATCCTCGAATCGAGTCTCACCCCTTGCAAGGAGGGATCCCCAATTCTCCCCTCTTTGTAAGGGACTTCATCTTACGTTAAAAAAAAAAAAAAAAAAAAGCAAGTGAGGTGCTTAAAACATCAATATCCTAGATTTCATAAACTGATCCAAGACTATTATCTTAGAGTAAAGAGAAAGAAATCAAATGTCTTGAGTTTGTGAAAAAGAATATGATTTATTCAGTCTTAGAATTTTCCAAGGCGTCTGAAAAAGTTTTTTTTTTTTTTTTTTTTTTTTGACAATGTTGAAAATAGTAAGATTGTCCCCTTTAATATCTAATAAACACAATCATAGAAAAGATGCGGAACCTAGAATGTTATGGTGCATTCTCTTCACCTTAAAAATATAAGTTTCGAATTCTTAAAGTTCAAATAAGTTCCAATAAGTTTATATAAATTTCAATAAGTTGTAATATAAACCTTATAAACTAAGGTTCAATAAGTTCGTTCCTATAAGTTTAGAGAAAGTTCCAACCACTTTAGAGAAGTTCATGATATAAGGTGAAGATCATAACACACCCTTTATGTGAGGGCCAATATAAGTTGTTAGGGTTCTCCTCGTCCTTTCATTATCTTCCCTACTATGCCCTTACATACATAAAGTCATAAGCCCTCATCCTGCCTCAACAGTCAACATACATACATATATAGGCGGAATCTCCTATGCTCGTCTATTAGCCAATAATCATACATAAAAATAATACTAGTAAATCTAATTTGTGGTAATTGGAAAAATTAATAATTCTCATGCATCATTTATTAGCAAAATACTTATATTATATCTATTTTACGATAAATATAATTGTAATTCACTTGTTTGTGAAATTATATGGGATAGCCTTGACATTTAGGCTATTTTCTAGTTAGAACCTCACATTTACATGTTTGTTACCGGTATCCCTGAACTTGTAAGATGTCATTAAATCTAACAGAAACCGAACGGCGTTAAGTATTTGGTATATTCGAAAAAAAATATAAAACCTACTTATTATTTTTCAAAAACTGAATTTTTTGTTTCATCACTGAATTTTCAACATCCACCAAGCAAAGTACAAGGAAGGAGGCAAGAGTTTATGTATCATACACGTTCTGATCCTGGTGCACATTCACGTTAAGGAACATAACATAAGAGAAGAAATGTTTTATTGAGCCTCAGTACCGTATCATTACTGCAACTTATTTATTGAAATGATTTTATACAGCACTATGGTAATAAATTCAAGACCACCACTGATACATAAAGTAGAGCACTAATATCACAAGTTATACAACCAATTTCAAATTTCTATTTTAATAGAAGTAAACTTGACGTTACTACGGTAATGGAAGTAGTAGAACATATACAATATAATAGCTCTTGCGATGCTGAATTAGATCTCTCTTACAAAGCACTTAACAAAGCCTAACTAATTAAGGCTCTTCTTGACGATTAGAACGAGAATTATCACCACAACGTCGACGTTCTTTGAGGCATTTTCGTGAGAAAACTAGCCAAAACAATTCAACACAATGCATCAGCTTTCTCTATAATCATATTTTTCACATAATATGCCAATATTATTGTTTAATGTTAAATGTGGAAGCTTCTTTTTCTTTTGACAACTGTTTATATATCTATGTCTTAGAAGCAAAAGATTGTTGTTAAAACATTTATTTTGAATCGATCACGGCATCCCACTAACGAGAGCCCCCGGATTTGTATTTTGTATAGAACTAGTTGTTGACTCGGGCGATGCTCCAGATCATTTACCAATGTGAATTTGAAGTGTTAAATCAAACGCTTGAGAAAAGTGAAAAAAAGTTATAGGCACTGGATTGTGCTTGTGAAATAATCATCTAGTTCCTTTTAAATTTTCAACATAGAAAATTATAATATAAATTATTGATCAATATAACCCTCGACTTCAAGAGAATACATATATATAAATATATAATTAATTACAAAGACTATAATACAATCTTATTTTTGAAATTTAGGTTAATGTGTAAGAATTTAACTGGATGCAATTAAATAGTGTAATGGTGTTAATTAGAGAGGTTATAAAAATTTTATAATATAATAGTATTGAAAAGTAGAACATATTAGTATTAGCTTTAAATTAATGAGTATAATTGTATAAATATATACATTTGTACTTAATTGTTTTAAAAAGAGAAATATTATGTTGTCTTTAAATAATTTTGTTTCCTACAAAGTCCACGTAGACGGCAAGTTCAAAAGAAATTTAAGCTGTCCATATAGGCGATTTTAAGAAAAAAAAAAGTAAAATAATATGTCCTTGCCCTCTATAAAGGGAAGAGTAGTTGTTGTACTTCTTACTTCTATGAGAATGTTGGGTTTAATGAGTCACCCAAGTGTGTATTAGATGGTTGGTCTGCATCTTTGATGGGTATTGAGCAAGCAAAATGAAGGAGGAACTATTAGCAGTAGCAGTATTGCACTTTTGCTCGAGTAATGTTGGCGGGCCACATGAGCTACCAAGTATGTGGGCCATAACTTTTGAGATAATTGGATGTAAATGATGGGTCTCCTCAATAATTGTGGGAAAATATTGTGGGATGTAAGTAATTATATCTTTAAATGCTTTTCTTAGATGTAAGTTATATATATTTTTCCCTCATAAAAACCAAAAAGAGATGGTAGAATAGTTGGTTAGTGTGTTTGTATTTCAAATGGGAGGTTGCATGTTTGAGCTTTCACACATACATTTTTTTTTTATTACTTTGTATCATTTGTTTGGGTGGGGGGAGGGGTACATGTGCAAAGATCACATTTGTTTGCATTAGGTTTATATATATATATATATATATATAGATAGATAGATGTGCTTAAAAGATAATATGCTTTTTAGAGTTTCTAAACAAGAGCATTGAATTATCTATCTCAATCACAATAAATTATGCTTTAATATATATATATATATATCTAATTCTACTTTCCAAACTAATTACATTTTGATAGTAGACAAATGGTGAACCTTAGTTCGCTTTCTTAAGCATCTCCTTGCTTCCAACTCCCCTTTTTTTTTTTATACTCTTATACATTTTTTTAGAAATTAGTCTTACCAAATTTTATATTCTAAGAACATAGGAGTTCTTTTCTAAAACAAAAGGATGGAAATTAAAATTAACGCCAGTAAGACAACAAAAACAGCATCCAAGTTAGAGTATGAAATTTAGTTAAGTTTGCCTATTTATAACTTATAAGGCATATTACATGGGGACTAGAAGCACTATTTAAGTAAAAGCAATAAATATAAGAAAAATGTTATATAATTTATCCATATTATCTAACGCCCCTGTTCTAGGAGCGTTTGTTAGCTTTTGCCATTTTGAATAACCGAATAAAATATCTATAAAATGTAAAGTCATGTAAAGTTTAACAGTCCAACCGTCAAAAATACTGTTTTTGGAGATAATTTATTGTATACATAATGACCTTGGAAAAATATGTGGCTTAGGCTATGTTCAGTTCACCTTATTTTTGCTTATTTCGGATCGATCGGATCGGATCGAGACCAGATCATCGATCGATCGATCGATCGAAAAAAAATAAGTTCAGATCAGATCAGATCAGAAAAAATAAGTTCAGATCAGATCAGATCAGATCAGATAAGTTCAGATCAGATCAGATCAGATAAGTTCAGATCAGATCAGATAAGTTCAGATTATGCTTATATTTAAAAACTTATTATTATTATCATCATGATTATTATGATTATTAGTATTACTAATGCTATTATTGTTATTGTAATAATTATTATTGTTGTTATTATTATTATTATTATTATTATTATTATTATTATTATTATTATTATTATTATTATTACTTTATACAATTACTATTACTATTAATATTACTATTTACTAGTACATTTGTCAAAAAGATTATTATTATTGTCCTTGTTGTAATTATTAAATATTAATATTGGTAATTATTATTAATGTCGTTGCTATTATTATAAATGTCATTGATATCACTATTTGAAGCTATTTGTGTTCAAGAAGAAGGATGTTCTTTTGGCATTTATAAGTGTTCTTTTTTATATTTATTCTAATTAATAATTTTGATATGTGATGTTCTTTTTGATGTTGTACATGTAACGAACATGACAATAGTATATGATGTTTATTTTTTAAAAGAATTTTGGTAGAATAATATAAATTATATATTACTAGTTTATATAAAATATGAGTAGTATGGGATAACCTAATGGTGTTGTCATCACGTTTAAAATTTTCCCTACAAAGGATTTCAACTTATCTTTAAAAACAAAGTTTATATAGAACAAGACAACGATATAAGAAGAATATTTAACCATTTTGTTCAAGATCATATGATTATATATATTTATAGGTTTATTTATGATAAAAAAGAACAATTTATTGATATAACAAATAACATGTTGTTAGTTAGATCCAAACATGTCATCAATATAAAAATAACATCTATCTTTTATTTTTAAAATGTGTTCTTTAAATAGATCTTGTATGCTTCTTTCGAGTATATGTTCTTTTTTAATATCATTATATGTTATTTTCATTACTACCTAAATTCTTATTATTAACGGACCTTGAACATGAGTGTTCTTTTATTTTTAATTTTTTTGAGCCCCTTTCGGGAATCCCGTGGTAAGATGAATTTTCTGCAGGGTGCCTCGCACAGGTCACTCACCTAAAGACCCCACAAGCCCCAACCCCCTCCCCCACCCACAACAATATTAAAATATATGCTTCCACCAAGATTTGAACCTTGGTCTCCCATGTGGGAGGTAAGAAGCCATGCCATTGGACCCAAGAGCCCTTAGTCTTTTATTTTGTAATTGTGTGTTCATATACTAATGTGCTCTTTTTTCAAAAAAAAAAAAAAACTAATTATGCTATAATAATAATAATAATAATAATAATAATAATAATAATAATAATAATAATAATAATAATAATTAATTAATTATTATTATTATTATTATTATTATTATTATTATTATTATTATTGTTATTATCATTATTATTATTATAATATTATTTATATTATTATTATTATTATTATTATTATTATTGAAAGTTGTGCATACTAATAAAATGATAATAATAGTAATACTTTAACGAAATACAAAGTAATAATAATATTAGTAATAATATGTTTTTTAAAAGATCGATCGGATCGGATCGATCGGATCGGATCGTTGAGATCGGATCGGATCGAGAAAAAATAAGATCAGATCAGATCAGATCAGAAAAAATAAGTTCAGATCAGATCAGATCAGATCAGATCAGATTAGATAAGTTCAGATCAGAAAATTTCAGGTGAACTAAACATAGCCTTAGTACTTTGAAAACAATAAATGACGACATGTTTATAAGAAATGAAGGCATCCACAAGTGATGAGTTTAATTACCGCAACGAAATAGAAGTGGAGGGCAGCGTCTGTCCCTTTCTTTCTCTGAATTGTGAATGAACAAACACAATTAGTACTGCAAAGATTACCAATAAATCAGTTATATATAAATGATCAAATTGATTTAAGATCCATAACTTACCAAAATCACCAGAGGATGCGACAAATTTATAGTTACCATTATGTGGACCATCAAAAGCTGTTTGAGAAAAATAATTTAGTTTTTATGACATTAATTATTCAAACAATACTTGAAAGAAAAAAAAATGGTACTAAGGCTCCGTTTGGTTGGGTGTAAAACATTTTCAGTGTAAAATGATTTTCATGGAAAACAATTTACAATGGAAAACACAATTCCAAAATTAGTTTTCCGTTGTTTGGTTCCATGTAAGAAATATGATGAAAAGAAAGGAAAATGAAAGGGAAAGTAAGGAGGTAGTGAGAGGAGTGTACAAGAGAGATAAAAAAAAGGAAGGAAAATGGTTTTCCATCCACTTTGAAGGGAAAATGGTTTTCCATCATTGGGAGAACAATTTTACTCCTATGGAAAATGGTTTTACACTCCTTTGCACACCAAATAATGAAAAATTGGAAATAGAGGAAAACAGTTTTCCAGGAAAATATTTTACGCCCTACCAAACGGAGCCTAAGTGGTCCATGTAACGCGTCAGATTAGTGCATGTGGTACATCTTACCTAATGACGGATCAAAAAGTGTAATAAATGATAAGTAATTACATGGAATCAATACTAACATATTAAAAAGGTGTTCTTAAACAAGAAATGGTGCCACGCGGCTCTTTATTTTAGGGTGTTTTATTCTATGCAATCCAAATACAATAAAAAATAGAAAATGCATTGTATAAGATTTGAACCTTTAATCACAAGCATATATACTAAAGTTTTAACCACTAAACCAAGTGATACTTGATGTTATTATTTTAAAGTAAAATATTAATAAAAGAAATATATAATAACGTGGGTCGTAGCCCGAGCCTAAATACTAGTTAGAATAAGTGAATAACTACAGAAGAACAAAATTATGGAAACTTCTATAAGGGTTTTTAGAAAGTGGACTGCATCGGATTGGTGAATTAGTTCCTAATTTGTAAACCAAATGTAAGGTTGCGTATTAAGGATGTGGCAACAATGAAAAGGCAGATATTGTATGCATGAGACTTGAGAGTACGTAGCACCTTACATGACAGATTTATTGGCGTGTACGTATATAATATATACTACCTCCATTTCACAAGACATGCACCATTTGTTTTTTCACGCACTCCAATGTTCTTCTTTCGACATTAATATCATTAATTATGTTTAAGTAAAAATTATAAAAAGTTGATATTTGAAATCCTCGCATTGAGACGAATTTAACAATATCCCGCTTGACTATGTTTTCTCTTACATAAATTTGAGAGAAAGATTGTCAAAGTTGGTTGATGAATAGTGACCAAATGAAAAATGGTGCATGTATTGTGAAACGGAGGTAGTATAGAATATAGATCCATGTTATATAGATTGGGATTACAAAATCAAATTAAACCAAACTAATTAATAATTAAACAGCAAATATGGAATACCTGCAAGTAATGATCTTCTTGCTTCTACTTCAGAAGGTGTGATTAGTATTGCTATACAAACAAGGACTAAAGTTAAGTGAAAGATGGAAAGCTTGTTAAAAGTTGCCATCTTTGTTCCTTAAAGATCAAGGCATTTTGCAATGCAGGATTGATCCAAGTATATAGTAGTAGTTAGTAGCTTTGTAGCACTGGGTCTGAAAGTGACAAGCTTGTGAAAACATGTACTGTAACATGGAGACTCCGTCAATATAAGTAATTAAGTAAATATAAATGAAGTTATGACTTCAATTCAAAAGTATTCCATAATTGTTTAACTGTAAACAACGAATGGTTTAAAGAAAAAAGCAACTTATTTTTGACTTTTCAGATTATACTACGAGTCTACGACTGGAACTCATTCAAATAAGCTAAACAAGTACTTTATAGTTTATACCAACTTCTACTGTTGACAAAGAAATTTTTCTTTTGTCAAAAAAGCAACGGAAAAAAAAAAGGATTATCAATGATTACATTGGATTGATGTATTCCAAGAAAATGCGGGTAAGGGTAGGTTTATCCCTCAGACTCAACTCTAAATTTTAGATTGTGCTACATCAGCTTTCTACTAATTCTACAGACTCACTTCAGACTCATTCTAATTTTATACTTTATAGTTTATTCCTCATACTCTCTTCAAACTCACTCCACAAAAATAAAAAAGACACATGATATTTTTTTACTAAAAAAATATCATTTGCATGGCAAGAGTCTTGAGAGGAGTCTTGAATATCAAAACCCAACTCAAGACTCTATCCAAGACTTTACCCAAATATAGCTGAGTCTTGTTGAGTCTTGCCATAAGACTCCCCTCAAGACTCTCCTCAAGACCCCCAATATTCTTACCCTAGTAAGCCACTAGAGTCATATGTACTCGTACTCCCTCGTCTTCATTTATCTGCTTAATTGAGATTAGAGTAAACTTTTGGTGGAATGGAGTTAATGAAGGACGAAATTGGTGGAACTATATATACTAATGTGATACTATAAAATGGTGGTCTCTAAGGTCATTGTCATTAATTAATTTTGAGGCAATCACAAATAACTAAAAGTCTTATCTTTCCTTCACATGTATGGTACTCTCCCACTTTCAAGGAGCTTCACTCAATATCATCCGCATTTAGCCTAAAAGATATTAACTTGGTAATTACAAGTCTCAACTTCGAGAACTATGGGTATCAAAATGAATCGAGTAGAGCTCAAACTTGGGTTTTCTCGGCTCGACTTCTTAATTTCATTCAAACTTAAGTGAAGTTTCGAGCTTTCACGAGTTTTAATTTTCCAAAGTTCAACTTACCTTGATTCAATTGGAGTTTAATCCAAGTTCGATAGTTCACAAAGTCAAGTAGGCACATTAGTACCCCTACCCAAAATCTTGAGTTCGACGTATCAATTGAATCCACTATCCAGCGGTGATTCGGAAGAATCCACGGAGGTTGGGTACGTGATGATCACCTCCTTGTGATTTGGATATCACTCAAAAGTCGAGCATAAAGCTTTAGTTATATCATATCTAAAGTGGCAATAGATGGTTAAAATTGTCAATTCAAAACTCTATCTTTTGTGTTCGAACCTCTTTATTTGCACGCTGTTTTTGCAATATTCACCGCCTTTAATTTTTCTCAGGACATGTAGCCATTATTTCTCTTTCTCAAATAAATAGTACTCCCTCCGTCCCATAATATAGTGCTTGTTTATCTCTCTTTGAAGTCAAACTTTAAAATTTTTGACCAAATATTCTCATTAATATATATACAAAAAAAAACATACACATGTAGCATCTTGTTAGGTTCGCCCAATGTGTACTTTCATAATATCAACTTTATATATATTTTAGTTTTACGGAATTGAAGATATTGAAGGTTAAAGGTATATCTTAGAGACCGTGTAAAAAGCAAACAAGCACTATATTATGCGATGGAGGAGTATATGTTATCCCCCAATATACAGAAATCTTGGTTACACCATTTATTTAATAAAATGTTTCACAATGTCTACTCTTAGTAAGTCTAACAAATGAAGATACATATACTCCGTATATATAAAGAAGTCAAATTAAGAAAAAGGATCTAATAAATAATAACACTACTACAAAAAAGGTCAAGGAGACCATCTATAGGAGACCGGTTAATGTTACTAACCCATTTCTTAAATATAGGAAACCATTCATTATCCAAAACCAGTCTCTTAAGTTTAATTATTTGACTTATTGAAAAAGTTGTTGTGAGATAGGAGACTGTTTATCAGTAAAACCGGTTTCCTTGAAATATTTTAATTTTTTAAATCAATTTTTTTCAACATAATACTACTGTATGTGCTATATATTCTTGTTGCTGTGAGATAAGAGACTACTTCTAACTAAAACCGGTTTCCTTGAAATAATTTAATTTTGTAATACAATTTCTTTTCAACATAATACATGATATTCTTTTATATTTAGAATTCTTTTCCCTTTCTTAAACAATAGATAACGATCATTCACTAGTGAAATAAAGTTCTTTTGCTACATCCAAAAAAAAAAAAAAAAAAAAAAAAAAATCACGAATGCCGGTAAAAAAAAAACCCAATCATTTTGTGCAATTTATGAAAACGAATAAAACCTCCTCATTCTTTCAAAAAAAAAATTTAAAAACCTCCTCGTCATCATTTTCCCTCTTCCCTCTCGTACTCAACCTCCATCTCCTATCCTCGCATTTTATCTCTCCTCTCTCGTTCTCAACCCCTATCTGATACTTCTCTCTCTTTCCATCTCTCCTACTCTGATCTCTCTACTCCATCTACGGAAAGCATAAGGTATGTTCTTGATTCGATTTTAGGGTTTTGAGTTTCGACTATTTTTTAATCTCGCATGTTTGCTTAATTCTGCTCGTTGATTCTCCTTCGATATCTGTATTATCTGAGCTTTCAATCTCAAGTTGTTTGACGAAAGTTCGTTTATTTTGTTGTTAAACCCTAATTTCGTCTAAAGTTAGCACATTTCTTCAGTTTCTTGTGCTTAATTTTGTCGCATTTTTTTTGTTGTTTCGTGTTTTGCGTTACTCACCAATTGATTTGGCTGGCTCTGTGTTCATTTTCGCATATTAGATAAGGTTTTTCGACTTTATAAGTCGGTTTTGTTGGCTGTTGTTTGGGTGTTGAGAAATTAAGGGTTTTGCTTAGAAGTTAGACATGGTATGAACGTTGAGAAATTGCCGCAATTAGAAGGTTAATTTAGGAGTGTTAAATGTGCTAGAGAAAGGCTCTGTGACATGGACACTCAGCCAACTCGATCTAGGTCCTGGTTTGTGTGCTTTTAGTTACAGTTCTTAAGAGGTGGGTTGACTATCTATCTCGGGCCGCTCAGTGCTGCCTAGTAAAGTATGGCTCCCTCTTGGCCTCCGCTATCATCTCTTGTTGCTATAGAAGCTTTATGAACTAAATCATCTCCCGCTATCATCTCTTAGGGCCGCTATCCCCTGTGCTATCCGGTATCTATCTTTAAATTTTTCTGGATACTGCTGATTTCACATCAGTGTGATTTTTCTTTTGGGGTAGCAAGATTGTCAGTAATTTGGAAACTCTTTTAAGAGTTGCTATAGAAGCTTTCTGAGCTAAATCATCCATGTTTTTATTTTTTCCCATACTACTTTGGTTAAGATGATTATTGCTACCCCAATTTGTATGTATTCTGTTTGTGTGGATCCACTTGTCTACTCTTGGGATCTATTGTAATGTTTTGGGAAGCTGAATGTGTTCAATATGCAGGTCATTGAAAATCCGAGCAATGTAGGGGATGCAGTTGTAAAAGTTCTTTTATGGTGAAGCAATAGTTCAAACTTTATACAAAACTTACATATGGTTCTGGAAAGATTGACTATTCTTTTTGGCGCAGTTATCCACATCTTTGGATCCTTAATACTGATTAGCATACCATTGGGATTGACCGATTGAGTTATCACGTTGTAACTTAGCTTAGACTATTATGCAAATCGATGGGAGAATTATTCCAAAACAGCTATCATCTGTTGCTAGCTTTTGTATTTATATCCAAGTGATAGCAGAGCGATTGAGGAAAATAAACCTCTGACATGTATTGTTTGTAAATTCTCAACTACAATAAGGTATCATCTCTTGGAACTGAAAGTATGTTGCTTTTGTTTCTATGTTGGTGATTACTTTTGCTTGTTGATTAAGCTTAGTAATTTGATATGACTCGGTTATGCTATTGAAGTGGTTTTTGAGTTTAGTGTCTCGCGGTTGAAATTTGCATTTTGACTTCTGATTACTGAGGAAACTGCATTAGGGTAATATAGATGTAAGTTTTGTTGATCATGCTATTGGAGCTTGGTTTGGTGCAAGACTTATTGTTTTTCCTCCATTTAATATTTCTGATTATGTGGTTGTTTAAGATTGGTAGAAAGGGGATGGTTGCATTCATTTATGTACTTGTTGATATCGTTTTTTAAATAGTGGCAATTGCAGGTATTTGTTACGGATTTTTGGTCTGAGCATACACCTTGGCCCTTTAATCAATTACCAAAGAGCTATAACTTCTTGGTGAAACATGGCCATCTCTGGAAAATGACGTATTATGGGACAACTCCTCGTGTAATCCATCAATCGAATTTTGCTGCAACATCTATGTTCATAGCACGGTGAGTCTGTTACTATCATGCTAAACCCTCTTAAGTTACCTGAGAAATAGTACATAGCTGTGGTTTTGTTTGAGAATTGATCTAACTATCGTAAAGATTGATCCAACTATTAAGGCTACGCATGTGAAGAAACATTCGTTTTCTTAGGGCTAGGGTAAGCAATAAAAGCAATTGGGAAGTATAGATGACCAGAAAGTGTACAGTGGAATTGTTGGCAATCTTTAGTTGAATGTGGGATGTGGGGTATAGGCATGATGTCTTAAATCCCCACTTTTGTGGCAAAAACTGCAAACATACAATTGAATTTTACCTTATTTGGTGCATATCCACCCATTCACAGGTTTCTGATATGAATTTTATATGTATTAGCTTCTTGTTTGATTGAATGGTTCTCTATGTCATGAATTGGAATATATCCTAGTTTTAATCGATTTGTTATTTATGAGTTTGTGTATAAGAAACTTATAAAATATATCCTGGTTCTAACTATAATTATTTGAAATTATTTTGTAGTATCTTCATGTGATTCCTTGCACTTATTCACAAGAGATGATCGACGAGCTAAGAGATATGTAGGCGGCATATTTAAACAACCAAACACAAGACGATGGAGATTGAAGACAATGGCGGTCAAATTTGAATTGTACATATTCCTTGATTTTTTTTTTTTGAATTTTAGTTTTAGTAGATATCATTAGATTATAGAAACTTTATTTTTAAGACATTATTGGAAAAATTGATGCTTTTCGAGAAATTGTTTTTGGATATATATAAATGTAGCGAATATTTTTTAACATAATGAATAGAGCAAGCAAGGATTCTTGTTTAATAATATTGTTGTAGTTATTTATATATTATTTTATAGGAAAAAAAAGCGTACATAGATTGAGCCGCAAATACAGGATAATGTATGTATATTGTAATTTATTCTAATTTTTAAAAAAATCGTGTTATAAATCTAAGAGACCGGTTGTGGTCAATATCTGGTTTCATAGGGTAAGGTAAGGAGACTGGTTTTAAATGTTAACTGGTCTCCTAACCTCTTTACATAAGATATGTATGATTACCTCAGAGACTGGTTTTAGTTGTCAACTGGTCTCCCAAATAAACAAAGAAACCAGGCATCATAACCGGTCTCCTAACATGTGAGATGGAAACCGGTTGTAGTCCGGTTTCCTAGGCTGTTTTCAACCGGTTTCCTAGCCCTTTTTTGTAGTAGTGTAATCATCAATTTTGTACTATTAGTCGAGAGCCCATTGGGCTTGAAGTGTGGATGCAGCACAGAACTCCCTCATACCTGGCACTAAATATACCACTTAGAAAGGAGGGGTAGATGAGATTTGAACCCGTGACCTTTCTGTCACACTAACTCTGATACCATGTCAAAGGATCAACTCAACCAAGATTAGTTTTATACTCTATCTGAATGTTTATTGATGCAACAACACATGGGGCATTATCGTCAGGACCGAAATTTGTATGGCTAATTTATGTTATTATTGAAAAGGGTGGGAAGAATTGTTTTTAATGCAACAACACACAGGGCATTGCCAGCCCAAAATTTCAGTGGTTAATTTATATTATTATTGAAACGCATAGTAAATAGTGTACATCTGCCGCATAATGCTCACCCTCACCCACTTGAAAAATGCTAAAAGGAATAATGTATATAGTTTCCTAAGTGTTATATATTTAGTATTTTCTATTCTTGTAAGGTTTCCTAAATATTCTTGTAGTATATATACTGGAAATGATTAATGAGAAAGCAAACCTTTTAGCCCTAGTTACAATTTCACATGGTATGGGAGCCCTAATCTTTTTCTTTCACACGTTTTTTTTCTCACGCCTGCTGCTGCCAAAACACCCTTTGCCTATTTATTTTTGGGGGGAGAGTGTTCTTGTTGCTGCTCATCTCATCAATCGCACCCCTTCTGTTATCTTAGGCAATAAATCTCCTTTTGAACTTCTTCATGGTACTTCTCCTGCTTATGAAACTATTCGTACCTTTGGATGTCTTTGTTTAGCTCATAATAACAAAACTAAGGGTGACAAGTTTGCTAGTAGGAGTCATAAATGCCTATTTGTTGGGTATCCTTTTGGGAAGAAAGGTTGGAGGTTATTTGATCTTGATACTAAGGAATTTTTTGTTGCTAGAGATGTTAAATTTTTGAGGAGGTATTTCCTTTTATGAGTCCGGAGGATGTGAACATTTCACCCACTACAATTGTCCCCATTGATGATACTCCTATTCACCTGGATTTTTCTGACCCTCCGGTTGTGTCCCTTGATTCATCCCCCGCTCCACGTATGTCTCCTGAACCCATTCTTATACCTTGTCCAACACTAAACACTACTCCACCTCCACAAAATGACCCTACTGCATCTACCGCTGGCCAGTCATCCCCCGATGGTCCAGCCCAGCTCTCCAAAATATCCCTTGCTTCGCCCGATGGCCAGTCCTCTATCGCTAGTACAACCCAGCTCTCAACTCCCCCCCTGATTACCCCGCGGCTAGCCCTCTCCCGCTGGTCTAGCCCAGTCTCCCCCAAACCCGCATATTTCTCCCGCTGGTCCCTCCTCCCACGCTGGCCCAGCCTAATCTCCTTCCCCCTTTCTTCTCCTCTCCACTCGCACAACATTTCGGCCCAAAGCCCCTATTTCTGGCGTTGATGATCTAGGCTCTCACGCCCAATCCAGCAACCCCTCTCTTTCTCATTCCTTGGCCCAGTCCTCTCCTTTGCCAAGTTCGAATACTTTAGGCCGCGGAATAAATTCCCTTCGATTTTGTTGCGTAACTTTATCACCCATGTTGTTGCGCCTCCAAGTCCATCTTCTCATGCTTCGTCTCCAGTTAATTAATTCCTCAGGTACTCCTTATCCTATAGCACATTATATTAATTGTACCAACTTTTCTGTGAAATATCGAAAGTTTATTGCTGCTGTTCTTGCTACAACTGATCATCGCTCTTTTAAAGAGGCTATAAAAGATGCTGCTTGGCAGGCATCAATGCAAGACGAGATTCGTGCCTTGGAAGAAAATGACACTTAGACTTTGGAGGAGCTTCCTACTGGTAAACGTGCTTTAGGCAGTCAATGGGTCTATCACACTAAATATTTGTCTGATGGTTCAGTTGAACGTTTGAAATCTAGGCTTGTAGTCTTTGGCAATCACCAAGAGGCCGGTGTTGATTATAATGAAACTTTTGCCCCTGTTGCTAAAATGACCATTGTCAGGGCTTTTCTTGCTATTGCCGCCTCCAAATATTGGGAGCTTCATCAGATGGATGTTCATAATGCATTTCTTCATGGTGATCTTGATGAAAAGGTGTACATGAAGCTTCCTCCTGGGTTTCAGTGTTCTAATCCTAAGCTTGTTTGTCGCCTGCGTAAGTCCTTATATGGTTTGAAACAGGCTCCCAGATGCTGGTTTGCCAAACTTGTGTCTGCTTTGAGAGGGTCTGGATTTCTGCAGTCTTATTCCGATTACTCTATCTTTACATATACTCATGGCTCTGTGCAGATGAATGTTTTCGTCTATGTTGATGATCTTATCATTTCTGGGAATGATTCCGTTGCTTTGATTGTCTTTAAATCTTATTTGAGTGATTGCTTCAAGATGAAGGATTTAGGTCCTCCTAAATACTTTCTTGGCATTGAAGTGGCTCGGAGTGCCTCTGGTTTGTTTTTGTGTCAACGAAAGTATACTCCGAATATCATTTCTGAGGTTTGCTTATTGGGCGCCAAGCCTTGTGCGTTTCCTATTGAACAGAATCACATATTAGCTCATGATGATGAACCGCTTCTTGTTGATGCCGCCTCTTATCGACGCCTTGTTGGCCAACTGATTTATTGGCTGTCACTCGTCTTGATCTTGCTTATGCGGTTCACATCTTATTTCAGTTTATGCAGGCCCCTCGGCAAGCTCATTGGGATGCTGCTTTGCGGGTTGTACGCTATCTGAAGGATACTCCTGGCTAAGGGTGTGCACCGGTCCAAAACCGGACCGGTGGATTGGAATTTGAATTTTTTTTGGACGGGGACTGAACAGGAATATTCCGGACAGGAATTTTTCCGGTCCGGTCCGGTTTTGGACAGGTTGGACCGGAATTTATATTTTTTTATAAAAAAAAAGCATTTTTTTAGGCTTAAACATATTTATAAATTAAATATATTAAAATATAATAATTCTAAAAGCAATAATCTTAAAGGCAATAAATACGAGGTTTTGACTTTCTAAGTTTTAAACTTTTTTTAACCTTTAAACTTATTTTTAATTACGGCCCGCCGTTCCGGACCGGAAAATTCCGGGTTTGGATCAGACCGGACCAGAAACCCAGAATCCCAAATTTTCATGGATCGGGGACCGGACGGTTCCGGTCCGAATTCCGATCCCAGCCCAAAAGTGCACACCCCTACTCCATGCCAAGGTATCTTATTACGTGCTGATAACGATTTGTCTCTTCAAGGGTAGTGTGATTCTGATTAGCCGCCTGTCCCATTACTCGCCGTTCTTTGTCTGGTTAAATTATTTTCTTAGGTGGTTCTCCTATCTCTTGGAAAACTAAGAAACAACATACCGTTTCTCGGTCGTCTACAGAGGCTGAGTATCGTTCTATGACTGCTATTACGTGTGAACTAAAGTGGTTAAAATGTCTTCTCTTAAGTTTGGGAGTCATCATCCCAATCTATCCCTCTTTTTTGTGATAGTCAATCGGCTTTGCATCTTGCTAAAAATCCTGTTTTTAATGAACGCACAAAACATATTGAAGTTGATTGTCATTTTGTGCGGGATGGTCTCATTACACCTTCCTATGTGTCTACTTCTGCTCAGTTGGCATATATCTTCACTAAGGCACTTGGGAAGTCACAGTTTGAGCTCTTGTTGTCCAAGTTGGGCATTATTGAACCATCCCATGCTCCAACTTGATGGAGGGTGTTAAGGAAATAATGTATATAGTTTCCTAAGTGTTGTATATTTAGTGTTTCCTATTCTTATAAGGTTTCCTAAATATTCTTGTAGTATATACCGTAAATGATTGATGAGAAAGCAAGCCTTTTAGCCCTAATTACAATTTCACAAAAAAAATCCTAGTCTACATCAGCGTCAGGCAATTAAAAGCATTGGCAAAATAAATCCTTGAACCCTTGTGACCTGAAGTATGTAGGTATAGTGCCTTACCATCAATCCACAACAATCTCAATACTTCAATCTAAAAGATATATTGATCTTATAAGTGTGTATCTTTTTCTCTTAAAGAGGAATCTTGGTGTGTACATAAGGCTAAAATTTTTATGCTTCAGTCTGGAAAAAAATGTTTTACACTTTTTCTCTATTTTGCTTTAAAATGTATATCTACAGTTTTTGAATAAAACTTCAAAAGAATGAGGGATCGAATTATTAGATAATTGATTATTAACTATTAAATTTCCATGATACTTTTTAGAGAAGTGATACATTTAGGGTTTGTTTGCTTAAATTTACTTTTCCTAAACTTAAATATATTTCATAACTTCCCTCTGCTGTACTTTTTTTTTTTTAATTTTTTGAAATTAATCTGAAAATAAGTAAAAATAAGTTAAGGAAAATTGACCCTTATACTCACAGATAAAAGCATGGAAGAAATAATAACATATGAAATTCTTAATTACGCCAATCTTGCTATTGAAGTTTAACACAAGAAGAATCCAACACCAAGAATTAGCAGAGTTTTAAATCCAAACGAGTTCAACATAAATAGAAGTTCATTATAACTTATAAAAAAATGTAATAATTAAAAGCCCCAACATGAGATACTATCTCCCACATTACATATCTCCAGTAATGTTCCTTCATGCTGCTATTGATTTGCTGAAAACTAAGGTTTCTCTTGATGATGAGTAGGAGAATTATCATCACATTGTTGATCTCTAAGGCATTTCCGCGAAAATACTAGCCAAAAGAAATCAAGATAAAACAATTAGCTTGATTAATAAGACAAAATAGTACAGTATTGTCATTTGATTTTCATTATTGTAGAAGTTTCCTAGACATAGAAAGATTACATTAAAATTTCTATTTATTATGATTACATATGATATTCTGGATACAACTAGAAAATACACTAAAGGGATCAGGGATGTCAAGTTTCTAATTTTTAAACCCAAGTAAAATATGGCTTTTTTGCAATATCATTATATTGGAATAATGGTAAAAGAAAATGCGATTACTTTTGAAGAGTATTAGTTTAAAATATAGGTAAAAAAAGGAATCATGATTAATTTCGATCATCCTGGACAAAAAAAGTAAAGAATAAGTTGAACATAACTGTTATAACATAATCAATCAACAAACAAAGAAAAACGAGAATAATCAACACATATATCTTTAACAATGCATTAGCTACATCCACATACGAGGGAGAAACTGCTTTTATTATCTTTGAGGGGAGAGAGTACCTATTATACAATATATGGAGGCAAAAAATAATTAAAAAGTTAATATATTACGTTTATAATTAACCTATACAAAATAGCCCAAAAAAAGGGACCATATACTGTAAGTTTTGGGGACGTTGTTCTCAAACTTTGCAACCTAGGCATTTTGACTCTAGACCCCGACTCACTGAGCGGGCAGCGCGACCCTCATGTTGGGTCATTACAAGCGCCAAATTATAGATTCAAGGAATTACAGTAATAACACATCCAAATAGAGGCAATTGCAAGCAATAAGATAATGAATTGCCACAATGAAGTATAGGCGGAGGGCATCGTTTGTCCAGTTTCTTATCTGAGAATGAAGTAAACCAAAATTATCAAGCATTGTGCTCATTAAAACATTAATGAAAGGTCTATTCTATTCAACCTATTTTTGTTTATCTGAACTTATTAGTCCTTATCTAAACTTATTAGACCTCATTATTTTTGTTGAACTGAACTAATCAAATTATAACATGAACAGAACAGGCCCGAAATGATGCTAACAGTATATGAACTTATATTATCTGAGAATAAGCACATATTTTAAGAAATCCAATCCATACTTACCCAAGTTCAAGGGAGTGGTATAATTACCATCTCCTGGCTTGTCAAGAACTGCATGAAGATAATCATTTAGTTTGCGTCACGCAAATAACAGAATAAACTTCAGCAAACAAAGAAAGATAAACTGAAGCAATATATGATGACTACCTCCATTTCCAAGTAATTTTCTGGCTTCTACTTCAAAAGGCGTAATTACTAGTATAGTTACGAAGAATATGACTAAACTTCATTGAATGGTGTAGAACTTGTTGGAAGCTGCCATTTTTACTGATCAACCTACACGATGTACTGCAGGGTTCACCCTATGCTTATATAGCGTGGATTGCTTCCCTAGCAATAGCATTTGATTGATAACATTGGACCTGAAACTGAAAGTGACAAACTTGGAAGATTGTAAAAATACAGACTCCGTCAATAAAATCATATATTTGATGAAGTTATGATGACTTTTGTGTATTTTTTTTTTTTTTTTTTTTTTTTTTTTCTGGACATCAAATGAATGACCTGTTTTTTTCATTTTGAGAAAAATCAACTCAATTTTGACTTCCAAACTTCTTTTTTTTTTTTTTTTTTTTTTTGTTGTTGAGGGAGACTTCCAAATATTAGCACTACTATGAACGAGAACTTGTTTACGTGAGCTAAATAAGGATATATTTTACATATTTTGCGCCAACCTCCTTCTACCGTTGACCCAAAAGGAAAATCAAACGGATTATAATAGGAAAAATGGAAAAGAATAATCCCACCTTTTGGTGGTCTTCTCATAATAATCCCTCATTAACTTAATTTTAGAATAATCCTACCTTTATGACCCATCTTCTCAAAATGAGTCTTTTTACCTCCAACCTCGTTTAACAGGGTTAGATTTTTTATTTTATTTTTCCTTTAATCTCTCCTCCCACCTCACAACCTTGTTTCATGGCAGCCCCTCCATCACCACCACTCGGTACTACCTCATCACCACCACCACTCGCCACCCTTGAAATAATCGGCCCCAACCCTCACCACCCACGGCCACCCGAACCGAACCCCACCCCCACCCCTAAACAAAATTGGGCCAAACACCCCACCACCTATCCCCACTAGCCAAAACCCCACCCCACCTTCATTGCCACCCCGAAATCCTACCCCCTTCCACCCCACCCCCACTAGCCAAAACCCCACACCACCAGACCGAAACCCCACCTCACCCCGACACCCACAACCTCGAACCAAAACCGTTATGGTTGTGAGAACGAGAGGGACTGGGAGGGAGGGTGGGGCTTCACCTGCGCGAAAGGGAATTGGGGCTGGCGAGGCAGGGGAAAGGTAGGGAGGAAGGGAAGGGAAGTGGGGCTTCACCGGCGTGGAAGGGAAATCGACTGGGTCCGACGGCGGGGGTGGCTTCACCGGCGCGAAAGGGAAGTGGGGCTGGCGAGGCGGGGAAGGGTAGGGAGGGAAGGGAAGTGGGGCTTCACCGGCGTGGAAGGGATATCGACTGGGTCCGACGGCGGGGGTGGCTGGATCCGACGGCGGGGGATGGGGAGGGAAGGGGCGGCTAGGTCGGACGGCAGGGGGATGGGAGCTCCGGCAGAGGAGGGAAGGGGAAACAAAAAATGTTTTTTATAAATTCCTTTATTTTTAAAAAAAAAATTAAAAAAAGCCAATCACAAGTTGACACGTGGCAAGTCACCTTTTAAAACAAGTTACCAATTTCACAAACCGGTAAAAGGCTCATTTTGAGAAGATGGGGCATAAAGGTAGGATTATTCTAAAATTAAGTTAATGAGGGATTATTATGAGAAGACCGCCAAAAGGTGGGATTATTCTTTTCCATTTTTCCATTATAATATGGATATTGATATATATGTTCTATATTTGAGTGGTTAATTTTGGCCTTTGGGTTTTGTAGAGACTAAAAATTTATTAGTGATCTTTATTTTAAAAAAAAGTTATTAGTGATCTATATTAGAATAAGTTACCCCTCTGTTCCATAATACTCTTTACACTTTCCTTTTTCATCTATCCCATAATACTCTTTACACTTCTATTTTTGGATATGATGCACTATTTTTTTAATACTTCTACCTTTTAACCATTGACCCACACTTTCTCTCCGCCAAATAAAATAATATCACTCCTACTACCTACCAACTCTAACCATTGGCCCACACTCTATCTCCACCAAATAAAATAATACTACTTTTACTACCTACTAACTCCTATCACATCTACTTTTTCAATAAAATAACAATTGATAACCAAACAACAACTTATCATCTAAAACTACGTGCCCTAATAAGTGTCAAGAGTATTCTGGGACGGAGGGAGTAATTATTATTGAGCAAAAATAAATAAAGATAGATCAATTTAATCAATTTAGCCCACCTAAATAAGAAATCTAAATTAAATTAAACAAACATAATTTGGGGTGTGAAATATCTGGGTCAGTTCATATCACTTGTCCAAATAAGATGGTTGAATTGCAAAGGTAAAAAAGACTTCCAAGTCGTAAACAGGCTCATGCCTACAAATACCAAGTCCATAAAGGGAATCTTCATACCATATAAACAGACAACTCTTCTCCTTCAGTTAAGGAGCAGAAAATCATTATTCTCAACAGCTCATAAAATTCTCTTGAAATTCTCTCTGCAAATAGTCAACAAGCGCATCAAATCCATGCCGATTGTTCAGATACACTCAAACATATTCGATTGAAATTAAAGTTTTATCAGCCCTCATGCATTCCAATACACTTAAAGAAAACCTTCAAACTCAGGTTGACGTTGTCAAAATGTCATACTAAATTCAAAATCAAGTTGATGTTGACAAAACATCACCTTACACTCAAATCTAGGTTGACCATCAACACGTGTGTAACTCTCCAGTTGCTTAACAGATTCAGTGGACTTAGTTTTATTTTTTTTATTACAAACTGTCTACAAAGATTGTACTCAATATATTTATTGTAAATAAAATTTATTTATAACTTTGTTTCCTATCTTATTATTTCGACTCAAAATTTGCATATATAGAGTTTCAATGATAGTCCTAGAAGCTAAGTAACTAGTGGATTTCAGAAGTAGTTATGAAAAAATTACGCGGTTATCATTGTTATTCATGTTTGTTTGATGCATAATATTTCTACTTTGCACTTCGTATAACTTAGTCCATACATCAGTTATATATAGCAATTTCCTAATATATTTCTCAGCTTTTTTTTTTTAAAGGGAATATATATCTAAGCTTTATGATCTTGCCAAGGAACACACTTGATCATGTCACTGGACGATAACAAAATAAATAATCTTTCTTCCTGTGATCAGTTCACAAATTAATTATTAATCTTAAGGTCTAATATATGTATCTCGTTGAGTTCACTTATTTGTGGTGTGTTCAGTCAGTTGTGCATTTGCGTCACAAGGGACAAGTCACAAGGAACAAGGAACATGAGCAAATGTTGTTTTATGGATGCATGAAGATGGAAATAAAAGTTTGATGCAGCTTTTTTTTATTAGTGATGGATTATATGACCTACACATGAAGCTGATGACTACCTATATGAGTTTTGACATTATTGAGAAGTGTGTTGACCAACACCAAATTAAGTATAAGGTACTATTGTAGCTCGTATTGTATCTCTGATGGAACACTATATATAGCACATCCATATTTTTATCAACTTAATTTAATAATCTTTTAGATGTATTTACTAATGATCTTTTGGAATATAAATATGTTTGCATTAGCACTGTGTTCATGTAAATTCCTTTAGTAAAAACTTGTATGTATGTGTAGCATAATTTAGCAGCATTGTTAGGATTAGTCAGCGAACAAACTCATTCATGGCCTGTTCTATTAGCATAATCTTATTTATTGCCACTTCCTATCTATAATCTTCTCATTTCTGTACGAGAGATCACTTATCTTTAAATGTGTTCATGGGCGAACGTGGACATAATCAGCTGAATTTGGGATAAATAGTAAGTAGAATTGTAGAATGTATTATTAATTAGAGACAAGTTAAATTTCCAGTATCTACCAAAACTTACTAGATCAATAAAACTATGTGCTTGACTAGGCTTGCTTGACATAATTAATTAATACTTAAGAAAGAAAATAGTAGGATTTTTTAACTAGAATAATACAAACTTTGGTCGGTTCTCCAACAATAATACAAACTTTCGATTATTATTTAATAATACAAACTTTGTAACAAAATTCTTGAGAGTAGAAAACCTAGGATACAACCTGATAAACCGGTAAACTTGGACATGTGTCATTGTTTCATTGGTTGGGTTTTAAAATTTTTATTCAAATAAAAAATAAAAAAAAACTTTTTCCTTTTTTTCTCCTTTTCTCCTTTACCTTCACTAAACCACCAGACCACCCCCACCCCCTCCGACAACCACCCCTACCACTTCAGCCCCTCCCCCCACCCCGAAACCACTTTAGCCCCTTCGACGACCACCCCCACCCCTGGCCCCTTTCCAACCTACGAAACCCAGTTGTGCACCTCAGCCCTGAAGCGAGTAGTATTTCTCTGTCTTCTGTCCTCCCTTCCTACTTTCACTACTCTTGTCAATGGAGGTCACTTTAACAACTTTCTCCATGACAACCCCAGAACCATGCTAAAATCTAAACTTTTCTGAAAAGTAAAAAAAGGTAATTCTATGTGTACTAATTTGAAGACCCAAAAACCCAGAGACTCAACAAAACTTAACTCGCCTCACATTTCCACTTACTGAATTCCTGAGGTATAATCGTCGTTTTTTCTTCTTTTTGCTGCAATCCTTTGGTCTTTACCACTTCGTCACTGAAATCTCCAAATTTCTCATAATTTGACCTGCATTTCAGTTGAATTATACCCATTTCCCCTCTTCCCCTGTTTTCATAAACATCAAAACCTAACTATGGAAGCTGAAAATCACGGAATTAAGAACCCTAAAGTTGTATTTTTCTGCGATTTCCCACCTAATTATGGGATTTCAAACTCATCATCATTCAAGGGTTTTTCGGATGGGGGGAGGAGGAGTTGGGTTTGGGTTGGGATTGGTGGTTTTCGGGGGGTGGGGTGGCTGGGTTTGGTGTATTTCGGAGGTGGGGTGGCTGGGGCTTGGCGGTTTTCGGGGGTGGGGTAGCTGGGTTTGGTGTATTTCTGGGGTGGGGTGGCTGAGATTGGCGGTGTCGTGGTGGGGGAGGGGGTGGTGATGGTGGACAGATGGTTTCGTCCGTGGGGGGGGGGGGGGGGTGAGGGTGGGGTTTCAGTTGGTAGAGGGAGGGGTGGAGAGAGAAAGAGATTTTTACCTGTTTTACGGGTTAAAGGTCACAGCGTGTCTCTTTCAGGGAATTTTGTTCTGAAAGTTTGTATTATTTAAAAATAATCGAAAGTTTGTATTATTGCGAGAGAACGGTCAAAAGTTTGTATTATTGTAGTTAAAAAATCCTAGTATAGGTAGCTTCAATTCACATGATTATACTCCTAAAAGTCCTATAATCAGGTGATTGAATTATTACATCACTTTGAAATTTCCATTGCACCTCTCCAAAAATAATGGGTGACTGCTGCTTGGTAACTAAAGCTTCTTCTGAGGATAATTAGGAGAACTCTCACCACAATATTTTGGTGCTTTAAGGCATTTTCGTGGAATACCTAGCCAAAAGCAAAACAGTGTGTCAGCTATATTATAAGGCGCGCTTGTTAGCTTTTGCCATAATTACTCTTTCGAAATAAAATATGCTAATCCGTCCCACAATTTCTATTTTATGAATTTCCTAATATTGTACGTAATGTTATATCCCTGCTCATTAGTGTAAGCTAGACCAAATCCAGATAATAAAAGAATGAATGAAGTCAAAGTATGATTTTGAAAGCGACTCACTCAAACTCAGGATAGCTTTGGTTTATATGACATATATGAAATTCAACGATCAAACAGTGGTCAACAATAGCTAATCTTAACTTCATAAACTATATGTGGTGTGTAGAGAAAACAAATATTTGGCCTATTATTTTACAACAGATGCGAAATAGTGATGTTAATTACTTCATCCATTTCTTTTTAAATATAGGAAAAATTACTATGAACGTCCACGTATAGGCGTTTACGTCATTTTCGATCCAACTAAGGATTATTTCTGAGCGGTCCCAACTATGCATCATTTTTGCTGAAATTGGTCACAGGTGACTGATTACCTATTTAACAGGTTAATTTATTTATTTTTATTTCTTAAGTCAGTTTCTTCTTTCTTTTTCTCTCTCCTATCTCCTTCCTCCCATGTTATCCCTCCCCTGCCACCCCCTTCCCCCCCCCCTCCCCCCTCCCACCCTCCTCCCCCCCCCTCCCACCCACGTCCCCAGCCTAACCCCCGAAATCCCATCCTCCCCTGCCTGACCCTCCCCATTTCACCCCCTCCCAGCCTACCCCGAAATCCCCTCCCCCTCCCTTGCCACCCCTCCCCATCCCACCCCCTCCCCAGAGAGCTCGCGATTTGCAGCACTGAGAAGGCATGGCATTTGGCGTCCATTGTCTTATCACTCGGAAGACCAGCTTCTCTGATTGAACTTGCCGGAAGGTGTTCGTTGTTCCGAACATCACCAGAGTTTGTCTAATTTCTTTGCGCAATCCCTAATTCGCCGCTTCATTTGACCTTGAACAAGTTTGTCATGCTTTCAATGGCGGTTTTCAGTGCTTTTGGTGAGTTTATCGCAAGTTCCATGCCGAAGATTGAACTCCGAGTGTTGGGAGGAGAGAGATTATCGCACAGTTGCGCTGAAGTGGAGATAGTGTATTTTAGGAAGAGGAAGAAGTTAGGGAATGAAATGATGCCGGTGGTGAAGAAAAGAGCGGTTCTGAAATCTGTTGATGGTAAGAAATCTGGTATCTTATCTTGTTTTCTCTATGTCTATCAATTTCTATTTTGAACGTTTAATTGGTTGAGAAACTGATGAATTGCAGAAAATGGTCACCGGAGGTGGAGGCTGCAGCGCCACACCTGGTGGCCTCGGCGTGGTTCGTCGGAATGATGCAGGTTTGGTTTGCGGTGGAGGTTAGGGGTGAAAGTTCGGTGTACGGTTTGGATTAGGGCCTAATCCAATCCGATCAGGAAAAAAATTGGATTTTAATTTTCAATCCGAATCCAAACCAATTAGAATTTGAATCTGATCCAATCCAAATTTTCATACTCTAGATTGGATCCGATCCGAAAATCCGATTTTTCAAAACTCTAGTTTTTCTATGAAATAAAGTAAGCACAACAACAGCCTAGTAGATTTAAGAAATGAGGAATTAAGTGATGTTAGGGTTTTAGGGGAAGGGTTGAAGTGCTACGCCTACTAGGCTATGGACTAGGCTTTTTTTAAAAAAAAAAAATCAGTTAAGAACTTAAGCCCAATCCAGATACATAATACAAGGCATATTACTATTCGGTTATATTGGATTTTTGGATCCAATTACCCTCAATCCAATCCGATCCAAAAATCCAATTTTTTAAAAAATATCAATCCGAATCCGATCCGAATTACTAATTCGGATTGGATTGGATTTTGGATTTTATCCGAATAACTTTCACCCTAGTGGAGGTTCATCGACGCAGGTGCTGGGTGATGTGTTGGGTGGTGGGTGAAAAAGAAAAAGAAAAAAAAATACATTTTACCTGTTGTAGTTAGGGGTTGCAATGATGCGAGTCGAGTTCGAGTTTGAGCTAGCTCGACTCGACTCGTTAGCATTTCGAGTCGAGTTTGAGTTGAGTCAAGCTCACCCGAGTCGATTTTTGACAGAGTTTTGACCGAGCTTTGACCGAGTCGAGCGTTGACCGAGTCGAGTTTTGATCGAGTAGATTTCGAGTAGCTTACAAGTGTCTTATGTTAAAAGCAACAATAAGGTAGAAAAATGTTGAATTTAGGTATTTTGCTATTGATAATTGGGATTCGAGCTTCTCACGAGTTTTTCGAGTCGAGTATCGAGTTGCTCAACTCAACTCACCAACATCTTGAGTCGAGCTCGAGTTCGATTCGAGCTCACTCGAGTTCGATTCGAGCTCACTCGAGACGAGCTTTGACCGAGTTTTGACCGAGTCGAGCTCGAGTAGCTCGCAAGTTGTCTCGTCTCATTGTCACCCCTAGTTGTAGTAGGTCATTGACCTGCTGGGACCAATTTCAGCAAAAATGATGTATAGTTGGGACCGCTCAGAAATAATCCTTAGTTGGGACTGAAAATGGCGGAACTAACGCCCATAGTTGGGACTGTTCCTATCAATTTTTCCTTAAATATATAAAAAGTGCACTTTTTCACTATTTGCATTTATCACTTGACTAAGATTTGTGATTTGTGATTTGTGCATAATGAAAAACATAGTTAATTGGGATCTTGTTAGATTTATCGCGTGATATACTTTCGTAATATGTAATTTTTGCAATTTTTACTTATATGTAATTATAGATATTTGTGCTCAAAGTAATGCCTTGAGATACGTAAAAGTTAATTTGTTGCATTTAAAAAGAAACGGAGGAAGTATTATATAAGAAATAAAGCATTTACAAGCAATAAGGCATTTAAATTAATTACCACTATGGCACTACAGATAATATGTAGTATATGTTTTAAGTTAATTATACTACTCTCTCCGTCCCATAATATAGTGCTTATTTCTTTTTTACACGGTCTCTAAAACAGACCTTTGACCTTTGATATCTTAAATTCCTTTATTAATAAAAAAAATATAAAAAGTTGATATTATGAAACTACATATTGATGTGAATTTAACAAGATCCCACATGAATATGTTTTATTGTATATATTAGTGAGAATATTTGGTCAAAGATTTTTTAAAATTTGACTCACCTAAAACGAAACAAGCACTATATTATGGGACGGAGGGAGTATAAAGTAGTCTGGAATCTTCTGTCCCCTTCCCCTACCTTTGACCATGGAATTTTAAGCTCTTGGATGAGTTCTAACCTTGATGCTACTCACTTCATAAGTGGGGTCCCTTGGAAGGGGGTGTTTCCGTGGTTGTGTTTCGAAATATGGAAGGCTCGTAACCTCCTAATTTTCGTAACCTCCTAATTTTCGGAGGGGAAAACACAACGCATTATTCCATTATTCATAAAGCCATGTCTCAAGCTAAGGAGTTCGACTCCCTAATGAATCACCCTCTGCAAGAACCCCCTCCTTAGATTCAACAAAATGTTACTCTCCTTCATTATGGGACTTCGGCTGCTTGCATGTTACATACTGATGCATCCTTTACGCATGTCCTAACCCCGGTGGGCTTGGGGGTTATTAGGACTAAGTATGGGCAGTGGACTAAGGGCCTAAGTAAACAAACTTATGCAAATTCTTCTTTAATGGCTGAGCTTCTAAGTATTAAAGAGGGTTTTCATTGTGCTTTAAATGAAAATATATTGGATTGTATACTGTGTTGGGATAGCTTGCAGGCTACTCAACTTGTTCAAAGGGAGCCCACAGATCTCATGGTGTGTACAAATGTGATTACCCAATGTAGGGAGCTATGCAGGGAGTTCAACATGATTAGGATCATCCCTATCCCACGGACGAAGAACCAACTTGCGGACAAGCTTGCCAAGGCAAGAAGACTAGATGGCAGCATGAATATACTTAGGATGTTCCCTACCCCTCCTAATTTTTGCATGAATGCTTACATTTCGGATTGTAATAACTCTAACATTATGTTGACTTTATGTAAGTGTCCTTATTTCACCAAAAAGAAAAATCATGCAGGAAAATTCTACATCTTTCATATTGTGTGGATAATCTAATCTACAATCAGAGATAAACAATTAAAAAAGTATTTAATCTTAATAAGTTTTTTTTTTACAAATATTGATGAGTTAGAGTATACACTGAGTATACAGTAATGCATATCTCTAGTGAGTAGAGTACCATAGGTCAGGGGCGGAGCTACCCTTTGAGGTGTTGGGTCATTTGATCCCACTTAAATCTTGATTTGTAGTATTTTTCCGTTAAAATTTTTGTTTTATTTCTGAAAAATTGGACCACTTAATACACCTACTAAAATAATGGAAAAAAATATTTTGCACCCACTAATATGTTATTCTGAATCCGCCACTGCCATAGGTTTTTTTTCTGACAATGAGTAAAAAACAACAAGTAGATAAGTACAAGTACATAATTTTTCTAGTCTATACATATATACAGGAAATTATCCCCCTCCCTGCCTATATTTTTCTATAACTTACCTCTTCTAATTTATTGAAATAATACTACCCTATTTATCCCTTCAAACTTATTGAATTAATACTACTACACTTATTTGATACCCCAAGATAAAATCACTCTTATCAGTTTATTCTCTTAGGTAATAAAATGCTACTACACTTATTATTGAAAGTTGTGCATAGTTAAAAGATGATAGTAATAGTGATACTAGTAATGAAATACAAAGTAATAATAATATTGAATCAATCCAGCAACTGGTTCATTAAAAAAAAAAATGTTTTCAGGTTGCTTTTGCAGCTTACCAAAGTTGTGAGTGCGTGCGGCATCATTGATACGGTCATTGCCATCTGCTGGAACATCGGTTATGTCGCGTCTAGCTGCATGTTAAAAAATTCTATAATTTGCTCACAAACTCACAAATAATAAGTACTAATAACTAGATGTACGTTTTCAATGTACGTTTTCTCGATGTCAAAAAAAAAAAAAAAACTAGAAATCAATACTTCCAAGTTCCAGCTGCTCAGCAAACAAAGAAAATGTAGGGTTAAAGAATGTTTCTGATTCTACTTAGTATTGTCATAAAAGCAATGAGTAAAGTAATTTGAATGATGGAAATCTTGTTGGAAGATGCCATTTCTATTGATCCAGTTATGGATTATTAGAGGCTTAATTAACTGCTTATATAATACGTACGTACTACGTTAAGTTTTCTAATGTTATTTTCTCCTTTCATTTAATTAAAAACAAAAGGTAGTACGGACTTTTTCTGCCTGAAAGTGTCAAACTTGGAAAATTGATGAACTGGAGACTCCGTCAATAAACTTAAATATTTGAATAAGTTATCACTTCAATATTCAAATCATAAATGCCACACGTAGCTCGTTTTTGGTATTAACTATTAAGTGAATTGCTTACCGGTTAGGAAGATTTATTTTTTACTTGCATTTATATTACTATTATTACGACCATAACTTGCTTAGATGAGCTAAATAAAGTTATACTTCCTCCGTTATAAAATAAGTGGTACATTTATCTCAAAAAAACTCTCACGTAAAAGTGAGAAATATTTCACTTATTTCAGAACGGAGGAAGTATATAGCTATGTTACCAATCTCTTTCTACTGTTGACCCAAAAGATTCTTGCTTTGTGTTTTATGAGAACCCAATTCGACCTGTGAGTACCCCTTTATGCGGATAAGCTTGAAGAAATAAGGGTGAGGGGTTGTTGATTCCGATGGGTGACAACCTACGTACAACTCAGTCATATTGATCCAAAGTATGAGTTATTACTGATTATGATATTTTTCATGGGCTCGTTTCCTACTCAATGATCCGCTACACTTCCTAATCTTGGCCTCTTGGGTGAAGTGATAAGTATGCAAGAGTTGTTAGTTGTTACCCTGGATGCCGTGCACACTCTCGCCTTAGTGTGTTTCAAATGAGCAAGGGTTTACAGTTTTAATTTGGTCGTTAGGCAAAGAAAAAATTATTGGGACTGAGTAGGATATTAGAACTTACCTAGGATCTACACAATAGTTAGCAGAGCTAGTATAGAAGCAATGAAGGGAGAAATGTTAATTTAGTACAGTGCACTTGTAACACCCCAGAATTTCAAAGCGGAAGAGAAAGAAATAATAATAGTATTAATAGGACGATGGCGGAAACATCGTCTTCTGGGAATGTCACTACTACAAGAAATGCGTTTAAATAACTAAGTGATAAAACCAATATAAATAAATAGTATAAATAAAATAAATTAATTAGATTAGTATCCAAAAAAGAAAAATGACTCTCAAACTAATTAAAAGTCTAGGCCTAAAACATCTAGCTTTTTTATGCTCACAACTCAACCCGAGCCCAAAACCAAAGAATATTCCCATCAACAAAACCTGCAAAATATACAACAAATATCCACAATCAGTGGGGAGTAACTAGCAGTTCTCCCAGAACAAAAGCAATCAAAGTACGATTCAGAGATAGATTAATAAGAAAGGAAATCATATAATCATTATAACAATAACATGCATCTAAAAACCATAAAGCTCATAGGTAATACAAGTGATCATCAATAATAAATAAACAAGATATCGTGAGTGAATAAAATCTAGAATACATAAATAATAATAAATCAAGAATACAACAAGTTATTGAGTCAGAAATCGAACGCCAGTGAATCGCAATTCACTTCCTAAGGTTTGTCAGATCGCAATCTCCAGGTCAGTCTATGGGCTTACGTTCCCCACTGCCTGTGTCTAAGAATGGCCAAACTCCCGATGCATGGTAGAACACGCAGAACTCCCTGACCTCTCGGACGACAACAATTAACCCACGTGTACCCCTAGTTCGCAAACCAGATGGTTGGCATGTTCTTCACCAGGGACTACATCTATCCCACCGGATATTCTTATCTCAAAATAAAATAATGCATATCATCAAAGTATCATTCATCTTAAAAATACTCATCAAAAAGGGATGCCACCCGGCCTTATACCCATAATTCATCAAAACAACTCTTCATAATTCCCCAAAATTAATAACTTACAAATTTCCAACAAATGTCTCCCACAATAAACACTTGAACATCTCTAAACATCAACAATGATATTAAACTAGTTTTTACAGCACCAACAATTCAATCAAAAATGCATCACCAATTAACTCCAAAACCTATTCATTAAAAGAGTAATAACAACTAATCATTTTCTTTCATAAATCAAACATGAACATAAGGATACCCAATAATACATACTGCATCCTACTGAACATCAGCAACCAAGAAGCATAATAAATTACAAATTATTTCTGATTAACAAGCTCTCAAATAATTTAAAAGAGTATCCTCAATTTCGCAACAAAAACCCAATAATAATTATTAAACTAATAAGTTCGAGCAGTAAAATCACACAAAAATTATCATATGACCCTAATGGCTCTATTGACATGGTACAATTTTTATTTATAATTTTCGGACTCCAAAAGTAACTTTAAAAGTTAATATACAGATTACTCAATAAAGCCAATATAATAACTAAAAATATAAATAAACGCCCAAAAATTACCAAAAATTTACACAACATAAATAAACTCACGTACATACATAATATCTAAAGAAATGATTTTTTTGGCCTCTAGAAATAATTTCCATGAATTATATACTGACAGAAACGAAATTGCAAAAACAGATATATCAATTAAATAAACAAGTACACAGTAGGCAAACATTATTCTAAGGCATGGAATCCATATTACGCATATAACATGATCTAAGAAAAATAATTTCAGAAATTTTAACATTCGTTTAATAATTATTATGCAATTTAGACGCACAAAACACCAATTAAATCAAATAAATACCAAAAATCATACGAAAATTATTTTTCTCTTTACAGTACTCACACAGCATGCATCAAGTATATTCATGTCAAATTTCGTCAATAATTGCATTCAAAAAGTATTATAAATAATTTCTAGCGTAATAATCTAATACCGAATAATACCCTAATCACTATGGTTCTAAGATAACTACTAGTTACCTGGAACGTCGGGAGGAGAGCTGAGTCTAAAGAGATAGTTAAGAGCTACGTATACAATCCAATTCCTCTTCTAACCCCAAGGCACAACAAACGAGAATTGAAGCAACCAGTCACTAGGCATTTTCTTCTTGAACGTTGATAAATCTCATGTCACACTGCTCTATTCCGACCATGATTCCCGGTGATCGAAAGCTCAAATTCTAAATCGCTCCGGCCAGAGTGTAGAACAAGATGTTATAAACGTTCTGTCCAAATTTGAAGACGATCCAACGGTTAGATCTCCGGCTATGGTTATTTTTGTGAAGGTGTGATAGGAAAAACCGGGTTGAAACTTTCTATTCTTTTCCTCTTCCTTTTCTCTCTTTCTTTTCTTGAAAATGGTGAGGGTTAAATGCAAATGATGCTGAACCTCTTTTAATAAAAATCAGAATTTTATGGCAAGGAAAAATGAAGGGTTTAGGAGAATGATTAGGGGGGGCTATGGGGGTTACAATCTACCAAGAGTCACCAATTAAAATAAATGAAATAAAAGAGGAGAAACTTCTTCCTTCTCCCTCCTCATAGCCGGCTGTCCAAGCCCAAGTGCACCAAGAAGATTTCGGCCCAAGTCATCAAAGGTCCATGCATCAAAAGTCCGTCACGCGATAAATCGATAAATTCCTAAATCACGCCTAAACTTTGAAAATACTTAATAATGAAAATAACTCTAATAAATTATGTTATAAATATAAATATAATAAACACATTAGCACGCCACATGCGATGCAACATTTCATCACCCCAAGTCGGTCCAACAACGTTACAAAAACGCTACGCGACAAAACAGCATCCTAAACGCCTAAACAAATAACGAAATTAATATAACCTTTAAAATAAATATATATATATAAATATATCACAACATATAAATATATATACACATTTTCACAACACGTTCCAAAATAATCTAAATAATAAATTATTTATTTTTACGAAAAATATCATTTTAATGTAAACAAACACCAAAAATAAAGAGTGAAAATTACGGGGTGTTACAGCACTTGTGGTATTTCAGAGAGGATTAATGTATAAACTGCTCTGATCTCTATCCCTTCTATCTAGGGCTAGCTAACATATCAAGCTAAACCTGGTCAGATTTATGTTCGTTGATAATAAACGGGTTGAACATGTCTCAATGCAAATCTAACCGGCCAACTTATTAAACGGTTTAAAAAAATCCATGCCTAACCCCAACTATTTATTAAACAGATTATTCATTTATATATATCTTATTATTAAATTTGAGTTAAAACTAATTAATTTTCAATGTTAAGTTCACATAAAAGTATGCATGATTAGAGCTCCTTTTCAGTAAATGTGTTCTATAATGGAGTATTTCTTAAATTTTCAGTAATTTCATTACAGCTTTTTAGAAAATATATATATGAATGAGTTAAACTAGTTAAAACTTGTTAATTTCGGGTTGAAACTGTCAAACTTAACCTAACTTATTTAATTAAACTGGTAAGTCGTGTCAACTCATTTACTTATACTGGTTGAAAATTCCAACCCGGTATTTTCGGGTTAGCTTCGGGTCAGATTAGCCTATCGGGTCAATAAATATATTTTTCCCGAGTCTACTTCTATCTACTTTTTTCTTTCTACAATGTGCTCTTATAAGCATACTTTTACTATACTTCATCATAGGGATGTAAATGATGCGTGTCGAGTTTGAGCTTGAGCTACCTCGACTTGTTAGCACTTCGAGTCGAGCTCACTCGAATCGAGTTTTGACTGAGTAGATTTCGAGTAGCTTGCAAGCGTCTCGTGTTAAAGCAACTCTGAGGTAGAAAATATGCCAAATTTTGGTATTTTGTGTATATAATTGGATACTCGAGCTTCTCACGAGTTTTCGAGTCAAGTATCGAGCTGCTCAGCTCGACAGCCTCGACTCGTCAACATCTCGAGTCGAGCTCGAGTTCGATCCGAGCTCACTCGAGTCCAACTTTGTCCGAGTTTTGACCGAATCGACCTCGAGTAACTCGCGAACAGTCTAGTCTCATTTACACCCAGTTCATCACTTTCGTGTACCCCTCGAAAAACTAAAGTATGGGGCTCTAGGCTACCCCGTCCACATGGACAACACAACTAGTAGAAGCCACAACTCTATCTTAACGAAGGCTATAATTAAAATCTTTCTAACAATAGTCTAAGTAAAAGTCCAATCATAATGATAAACAAATAGGGGAATAGTGTTACGATAATAAGCAAGAGAATGAGAATGATCAATACACAGACTTACGTGGTTAATTCACTAATAACTAATGAGTGTTACATCCACAAGATCATAATATTCTATCCCATTTGTTGTATAGTATTACCACTGATTCTTATTGGTTATTATAATTACCATGGCCTGCCATTTATAGTTAAATTTTAAGAACACTTTATATTCAACCAATATGAAACAATGGCATACAAGTGGTACACAAAATATGAGACAGAATATTTGGGCTCCATCCAGGCCGGGGATAAACTGATTTTATAATATTTAAGAAGAGAGTATATATACATAATACAGAATACGGAGGTAGATTAGGATTATAAGGTATCTATATATAATGCCCTTTTAATAACCTAAGCGGAACAACCGAACAAGCCCGACATAGAAAACGAAAATAGAGACCTCGTGCTTGGTCATTCAAAGCGCCAAATAACAAATTCTAGCTATTCTAGCAAATGAAAATAGGCGAAATTGTTACTATTCAAAACTGATTATTTATTTCCCTTAAAAAAAACTGATTATTTATTAGTGGTAATTTGGCAGTATTATCCGCTATATTCCATGACCTAAAATCAATACTTTGAAGGTTTTTTTAACCTAAATCCACCCAAAATTAAGGTCTCTAATCTAATAACTACTCGCAACTAAAACATAGCAAAAAATTTATCAGAAATTTATGAACTAAAAGATATTAATAGTAAACTAATTAAGCAAGACTAAAACAATGCTCCTTATCGAAAATTTAAAGTATATTAACTAGAGATCACTGTATTTTTAACAAAAATAATCATATTTTGAAGAGAAATTTGCCAAAAAAAACCTTATAAAAGTCCAAGTTTGCGAAAAAAAACCTTATAAAGCATTTTTTGCAAAAACAAACCACATAGTTGATTATTTTTGTCAAATGAAACCAAATGACTATTTCCGGTGTTGACTTTATATTATCCGGCGTTGACCAACCCCAAAACCATACATTCCCTCCTATTTTGTTTTCTTTCTCTCTCCTCTTCATTAATCACGTATAAGAAACCCTAATTCTCCAATCTTCCCCAAAATTGAACTCTTTCCTTCTTCTTTCCAACATCAATCCTCCTTTGTCGGTATCATTGCCCTAATTTTCGATTGACTCATTTCTTTGCTCAACATCAATACTCGTCAATTTTCGCAGTTAATCCTCCTTTGTCAGTATCGTTGCCCAACATCAAAACTCTTCAATTTTCGCAGTTAATCTTCTTCCCTTTTTTTACAGGTGCAATGGTAAAGTGCGTGTGTGGGTTCCAATGCGCAAGAAGAACTTCCTGGACTCATGAAAATCCTGGAAGAAGGTTCGTGGCTTGCAAGTTTTACAACCATGAAACAGGAGAACGTGGTTGCAACAGATTCGATTGGGTGGATGAAGATCCTACTGATTGGCAAAGAGATGTCATCAATGTCTTAGTAGCTGAGAAGCATAGAATTGCAACCGACTTGAACATACTGAGATCGAGGTTTGAGTGCATTGAACATGAGAAGAAAAGGTTAATTGAGGAGGTTCAAAAATTAAAGAGGCAGCCTATGAAGACAAGTGGAATTGAGTTGCACAGGGGTGGTCAAGTTAATGGAAATAGTGGGTTTAAGGGTGTTGGATTTTGTGTTCTTGTTTCCGTCATCTTTAGTTTAATTTTTGTAAAACTGTTTGGGTAGTAGGATGGTTGTAGAATTTGGTATTGAGAATGAAATTGTTAATGGGAATGAAATGGTGTTTATTTGACAATATGATTTATAAGTATCTTTTGTGCAAGTAATAGCTTAAAATCAACAGCTTTGGTGTTTTTTTTGACAATTGAAATTTCCTCTGAAATCATTGCAATGTTGATCCAATTCAACAGCTTAAATTGAGCAATAATAACAACTCAACACAACAACTTTCATCAAATGTGTGGGTTAAGCACACTTACTGTCAGTTTCATTACTGCAATACATATCACCAACATTGTTTAAATGATCTACACAGGTCCAAAAATACAACTACCAAAAAGCACAATTACTGTCAGTTTGAGTAGTGCACTACATATCACCCACAACAATTACTACAGCTACAATTAAAATTCTTCTTGTTCCAAAAAACTACCAAAGCTAGCAAAAAATAACACAGTAACACCTCTTGCTTATGTCTGTGACTGTGTTGCATATGTAGGTCCTAAAGTTGTGAAAGAGTGCTGTGAACCTTGACTAAGCCCCTCTGTCAGTGACATTGCGTTTTTTGTTGTGCCCTGTTTTCTCTTCCCTCTCAGAGAAGCAGTTTTTGATGCTTGCGTTATTGGAGTGGCTTGTATGGGTGTGGCTGTTGAGGATGGAGTTGTTGTTGCTGTTGTGGTTGGAGTTGTTGTTGCTGTTGTGGTTGGAGTTGTGCTCTTCTTTGGTCTCCCTGGCTTCCTTTTTTCTTTTTGGATTGGAGGAGTAGGACATTTGTTAGCATAGTGACCTAATCCACTACAATTGCTACACTTGTTTTGTTTTTTTGCCCTTATCACATTCCTCTCCTCATCCTCACCAGGCTCCTTCCTTCTTTTGTTTTTTGAAGGCCTCCCAGGCATATTTCTGTGTGGAGGGGGCAGTGGCCTAGGATATGGAGTCACTTCCCACTGCTGGTAACCAGGCATTGCTCTCATTGAAGGGGCATATGCCTTGGCATATGTTTCCACATGATATGCAGGGTGGACAAATGGTTCATAATCCATTCTTCTGTTCTGGATGCAAACAATTCCATGCCAGCATGGAATTCCCATTAGAGACCACCTATTACAGCTACAGAATTTGGTCTCAAGATTAACAACATATGTGTCACCTTTTTTCATCCACTTCAAACTCATGGAGATCAGCCTGGAGGAGTCTCATGTTTGACACTTGTTCTAGTCCTTTGTTTATCAGCTTCACAACAGAAGGCATAATCACACTAGTGAAAGCCTTCAAGCCTTCCTTCTTTGCAATTGACCTTGACATGACATACCTTCTCAACCATTCCATCAACTGCAGAATAGGCTTGCTCCTTGCTTCTCTTACAACTTTATTAAAACTTTCACAGCAGTTGTTGAGTAACATGCCTGATTTTGAAGCTGAGCTAAATGCATGTCTTGACCAATGAGCTGTTGGGATACCTTGCAAGTAGTTAAAAGCTTCCTCATTCAGTTTTCTTATCTCCTGCATGTGGCTTTTGAAATGATGCTGCAAAAGACATATTGTAACAACAAACCAAGTTATATGTACTTCCTCATACTAGTATGTACATAGACAACTGATTAACAAATGTTCAAAACCATACCACTGTAGTTGACCTTGCAGCTTTCCAGAAATGCTCTTTCTAGACAACACCTGGAAACTTGTTCTTGAAGTTGCTCCAGATGTGCCTACAACAATATCTGGTTTCTGCTTGAGGCATGACTGTTTTGAATGCATCTAACAGACCCTGTATAGGAAGTATGGAATATAAGTCATTGAAAGCAATTAAAATTGTCAGAAAAAACAGAAGTTTAGGGATCTGAGCTTATATCACACCTTCTGCCTATCAGACATATAAGTGAGTTCATCTTGCTCATGAACCCATGTTACTGAATCAGCTACAGTAGATATGTCATTTCTGAGCAGCTCCAAGAACCAACACCAAGTCTCTGTATTTTCTGTCTCAACCACAGCCCAAGCCACTGGGAAGATGTTATTATTACCATCTTTCCCAACAGCTGTCAAAAGAATTCCAGGGTAAGCTCCCTTTAAATGTGCCCCATCTACACCAAGTATGGGTCTGCACCCTGCCATAAAGCCCTCCTTGCAAGCTTTCAAGCACACATATAATCTTTGGAAGACTGGTGGAGGGTTCTGTATACCTTCAACCTTAACCACAGCTGTACTACCAGGATTATACTTTCTAATTGCAGCTGCATAATCCCATACTTTCTCATATTCCAAATCCGCATCACCAAAAATCATTCTAAAAGCTCTTTTCCTTGCATACCAAGCTTTATAGTACCCTATTTCACACCCACATTCCCTCCTTGCCCTTTTAATGAAGGAAGCTAGCTTCCAAGTGGGGTCATCCCTCCAATCCTCAAGATACCTCTCGGCTAGGTATTGTGATGTCGACTTTGAATTGCTAGATTGGTGACCACAAATGTGCTTAAGTCGACACTCTTAATCGCCAACTTTCCTCTAATTTTAACTTGCTGCAGTGTATCTTAAACCCGCATTTCCTCCTACTCTTGCAAGTGCCTTTGCAAAATTCTTGTTCTTTTCCAGGGGCAACCACATCTCTTTGCACAATAAACAATCACCCTACTTTGGTTGTTGTGCAGGAAATAATAATCATACCCATGATCTATTGCATGGTGTTGCAAAGCTTTCCTAAATATTTTGTTACTTGGAAACTTCAGGCCTTTAGTAAGCTCAACCTTACCCTTGAAATCAGTGTGTGGGTTGAACTCTGGATAAGTAGGCCCTTCATCATCTGAACCTACTTCACTAACCACTTCATCATCACTGTCAACAATTTCATCATCACCACAGAGCTTTAAACCCTCATCATCCAGCTCATCCTCTGTCCCACCTTCTGCATCCTTCCTCAACCCACCTAAACTCCTAGTAACCCTGTCGCTTATGTCACCATCTACATACTCATTAAACAGATCATCATCATCTCTGTCTTCAAAATCATTGTCACTCAAACATACATCACTCCCTTCACTGTCTGATTGCTCCTCATCTTCCTGGGGTGTAGGCTGAGGTGCAGGCTGAGGTGCAGGCTCGGGTGTAGGCTGAGGTGCAGGTTGGGGTGTAGGCTGAGGTGCAGCAGGGGTAAGGTTTTTCAACTGCTTTGAATCAATGCCAATGAGTAATTGTGTTTTCTGTATTGGCCTTATGGGCAGTTTGGGTCTTCTGGTTGTTGTGGCTGTGTTTAAGGTGGTTTTAGGAACTTTATCTACTATAGAGAATGCTTTTTCAGATGTAGAATTAGATCTAGGGTTTTTTGTGGGCTGAGGTGTAAGTGTGTTGCACTGTGGTCCCCCTTGTGGACCCCCTTGTGAATTATTCAATGACTCATAACTTTCCTCAATTGTTTTTTCACCACCCACACTACTTTCCATCTCACTTTCTCCTTCTGTGTTTTCACTATCTGTGTAGAAATTTACCCCAGGTCCATAAGCCTTGCTATTTACCTCCCCAACTTCCTTATCAGGGTGCACAATATATAGATGATAGTACCCATCCTTTTCAGGTGCCTCAAGAAAGTTAGGAATATCATTATCACACCTGATCAAAGCCCTGCCACTGTGCAAAGATAACCCTTTCTTCCTATACCAAATTTGTCCAACATCATCATAGCCTAAGTCTGTTTTAATCCAATAAGCAAACTCAAAGAAACAGACCTCTTCTACATTCAAACGCAGTGCAATTCCAAATTTAGATATGTCAACATTTGGCTTCCTCTCATAAGTTGTTTTGTTTCTCTTACTCACAAAATGCCCACCATAATACAACCTAATGTTAATGGGATCCATGAATGAAAACCAAGGTTCATAAACTACAATTCTACCATTAAACCTGATAATTCAATCACAAAACACATAAAAGCACATGAATAAATGACCAAATCACCATCAAACTTGATAAAGTTCAAAAATTTCATCAAAAACCCTAACTCATAATAGTCAATTGCTGTAATTTATAATGAAAAAAAGCTCATAAATGAAAGAATTACCTATCCTTGAGCACAATTTCATAATTCTGGCGTCTCTTTTTCCTTTGAGATTGACCCTTTCTTCTCCTATTTTCAGCCATTGAAATTAAGCTCCTATGTCAGCCTAATTTTCGGAAAAAAGAATAATTACAGAAGAGAGTACAGGAGAGTAGAGGATTAATTACCTTCCTTCTTGCTCTCATTAATTATCTTCAGAATGTTAGTTCAATAGGTTGAATTGATGGCAATGGGTAGATCTTTAATTAAGTGGCTTCATAATGAAGAGAGGGGAGAGAAAGAGGAAGGCTCTGCAAATCTGCAATTAGGCGTTATAAGTGATTAATGGAGAGGAGAGAGAAAGAAAATAAAATAGGAGGGAAAGTATGGTTTTGGGGTCGGTCAACGCCGGATAATATAAAGTCAACACCGGAAATAGTCATTTGGTTTCATTTGACAAAAATAATCAACTATGTGGTTTGTTTTTGCAAAAAATGCTTTATAAGGTTTTTTTTTCGCAAACTTGGACTTTTATAAGGTTTTTTTTGACAAATTTCTCTTTACTTTTAGAACAGCTGTGACTTGTGACATCAGGAAATTCATATATAGCAGAAAGATAAATTGTAAATGTGACTGTTAATTCCGGTCGAAATGAGTTCATGTATCAGATGGTTTGGTCTTAATATCACGCGTTAACAACCTTTTGCTAGTAAGTTACCTGAATCATATAGATATATAGTCTAAAAATTCTAGTTACTATGAATAAAGGTTCTGTCATAACAAAACTCTTAAATATAAGAGATGCACATATTCTCTACTTGTACTAACAAATAAGAGATAATATTCAAGTACCTGCTTCTCCCCTTTATCGACAAAGACTTCAGTGAGCCACAAAGGGAATCCCATTGAAGCTAAGTAATCCATTCCTGCTCTCATGTAAGCCAGGTTGGGCTGACCAGGCACAAACCGCGATTGCAACCCTATTCCCAAAGGCAATGTTTCAGTACCATTATTCCTCATTTCCTTGTAATATGATGATATGTTCTTCAACTTTCTTGCATACTTTGCTGGTATCGATTTTTCATCTTCACTAAACTCTATAGAATTATACTCGTTCATGAACAGAATCGGCTTTTGATCAAGCTCGTATGCTCTGGCATAAAACTTAGCTGAAGCATTTTCACCTAGTTTATTCTCATAGAAGCGAAAATGCAAGTTTTCATTCACAACATCCCAATGCATTAGTCTACCTTTATACCTCAAAATAACTGATTTCATCCTCTTTTCAACTACTTCTTTCAACTCTTCTGAGGTAGTTTCGCCATTTATCCAAGAAGGTTGGTATCTTGGATCGTCCCAAACGATGTTGTGACCTCGAACATTAATATTGTTCTGCTCACAGAATTGTAGCATGGCATCGGAAATGGCATAGTCTTCTTCCCCTCGTGTTTTTTCTGTAAAGTACCATTTCATTTCGTTCCCAAAAGCAGTGATCGAAAATCTTGAGGCAAACCAGTTCTGGTACTTGGTGTTGTTTAAGATATTTAGGTTTATTTCACAACCCATAGGGAAGACTGATTTTGTTTGCTTCAGAGTAATCTTTGCTCCTGCTGCTCCAATATTCTGTTTGCTTGTCGCATAAAATTTCACCTTTCGCCTTTTCACCTACATGGATTATGATCTTTGGAAATGAAAATCATAGACTAAGGCCTATTCATCACTGCAACTTAAAAGAATTAACATTGAGTAAAAAGCAAGTACATTCAGTAGAAATTAGTTTCAGTCAGTTAAACCGAGTGAACATAAGAGAAAAGCAATAGAGAATCAGTAAAAATCAGTCTTTAGCTCTCATTGAGTAGCAAAAATTTGTTTTAAGCAGTAAATATAAGATGTAATCATTAAGTAAAAATCAGTTTAATCAATGAAAGTTCGATATACACTATGTAACTGCAATAATGTTGGTTCATTCACCTCTGTAATGGTTTTGTCTTGGTGCAATCTCCATTGCTTCTTAGTAAAAGGTTGCAAAGCGACATTATCTACCCAGATTTCAACACTTGTGTTCTTGGTCTGTATGTAAAAAGGCCAAAGACACACATTTTGCATTAGCTTAAGGTACAAAAATATACTTCTATTATACCCAAGGAGAAAAAACTTACCTCGAAAGTCAAATCGACAGGGCCTGAAAACTTTGATTCTTCTATTCTTTGGAAATGTAATACTAGAGGACAAACTTAGATGAGTCGTTTGGTTTGGTTCAAGTTGATTAAGTATGGGTTCAAAGATTCTATTGATTATTACATTTTTATGAAAAAATAATGTCTATCTTCATCAGAGATCAATATATCATACAATATGGGGCGGGTCAATATTGATCTACGTCAACCAAGTTATCAATTCCAAGTTCACTTGGAGCCTTGATTAGGTAAGTATGTTTGAGTAGACAAGCACATGTTCTTCTCTATAAGATTTTTTTTATGAAGTTAGCCGAAAACCTAGTATTTTGTTATCCTGGATCTGGACATCTATAACTCAGACCCGATCATAAGAAACAGAAATGGTGCCAACCAATTCCGGTATTGGATCCAGAAATTTTGACCAAGGACCAGTTTTGCTTACTCCAAAGTATGAGCGACCACTTTCAACTAGAGGTGGACATGGGCCGGGCCTGTTCATGGGCCAGACCCGAGCCCGTGAGGAAATAGCGGGCCGTGTCAGGCCGGGCTTAAAATTTTCAAATTTTGTCCACGGGCCGGGCTCGTACCTCCTACGGGCCTTGCCCGTATTTTATGTTGTTTTTTTGGATTCTTGGCAGCTTTAGGCTAAACAACAAAGAAAAAGGGTGTTCGGCCCACGGGCCATATAGGCGAGCTCGTGCTAGGTGCGGCCTGAAATAAAATTTCTTGACCAGTAGCGGCCCCACGGAGCGGACAACGGGCCGGACCAGGCCTCGAGCGGGCCCGCGTGCTGGCCCCGCCCATGTCCACCTCTACTTTCAACTATTTAACAGCACTTCCTCCTTACAAGTATACAAGCCAAAAAACACACATCCTTCTTGTTTGCTTGTTGAAATAGCTCATCTTTTCACTCTTCTTTTCTTTTTCTTGGGAGGGGGAAGGGTGTTGAGCAAAGGTATAGAAAAATTTCTATCTGGATGTACTTCATATGGGAGAGAACCAACAGCAAAACATGGCAGTTCATCGCATTCTCTAATTTACACAACCAACTAATCAAGAATTACATTTCTTTTGAACCGGGGGCTTCTTTCATTCCATATCTAGAAAAGGCGTCTGCAAGTTTAGCTTTCTCCCTGACTTTCAACCTGCATTATTGTTAGAAAGTATGTCAAGAATGAGAATAAGACCGGAACCAGACATTGATTCATACATTTCCAACATGCTAACTCAATGCTCATGCAATAAACCGTGGCTTACTTCTTTGCAGATCCTGGGATACTGAGTTTTGGCTTCTTGTCTGTCTTTAGGTTTGGCTTCTTGTCTGTCTTACATTTGGCTTCTTATCTGATTTATTTTTGACCTCTGGCTCCTTTCTAACTGCTTTAATCTCCTTTTCATACAAGGCAGCACGTGCCAGCAGTTTTGCTTCTAGCATTTCTATGCGTTTTAGGCGATCACTAGCACTTATCTTTTCCGAGTTCCCTAAAACATATTTGCCGCCAGGGCCTTCAACCAATTCATTAAATTCATGCTCAACATCATCGTCTTCATCGTCCTCTAAGACAGTAAAGGTTCCTTCAGAAGTGGTGATGTATTCGTCATAAGATGATCCTCCGTAACTGGCAATGGCATCAAGCGGCTTCAGAATTTCACACTTGATAGGCTTCTCAGACTTGCCAAAAGCAACAATTTGGCCTGAGAACATCTGAACAAAGCTGTTGTTGACAGAAGAAATCATTTAACTCACAATTTTAACACAAGAAAAGAGAAGGTTATGAAGTATTAAGCGTTACTTTGGTGTGAGCCACTAAGTAGATAGTGAGGTTATGAGGTAAGACTGGATATGATTTTATATTCATTTCTTTGTTATAAAAAGAGAATTTGGTGTGGTCACTACATATTTTATTACGTGGACAATCTCTATATAAGGAAATGACTAAAGTATTTTGAAACATCCCAAAAAGGGAAATGGGTAAAATAATTAAAGACAGAGGGAATATAATTCTACTTCCAGGCTCCAGCTTCTGCAATCATGGAGGCAATAATATCTGAATGGAGAGAGTACATGAAGTAGTCTCGCAGAACAGTTTGCTATACATTGCCTTTTATGCAGCAAAACAGATTTTTTTCATTTTTTTCAATGAGAAGGAAAATTGCATACCTGTTTGCATCCTTCAAAGATTTGAAATCCACAAAAGCGAGGCCTTTGCAGACAGGGTCCCTTGTCTTTTTGTTTCCAGAATTCACCGGTGATATGTTTATTATTCCAGGAATGCCTTCAAAGGCTGACTTTAGATCTCTGTGGATATTGCGTTTTTTCGGAAGGTTGTTGATACGAACACGAATCCCACCAGGAACACCTTCAGAAGCGGCAAAAAAACTCAGGTATTAGTGCATAATCTATTTAGTGATACTTCTATTAGATATACCGCAGCTCTTCAACTTAATTAACAGAAGTTGAATTTGCAACCCACTACATGATCTACACGTGGTTGTAACTTGTAAGCAGTGCAAAAGATGCATGAAAAATACAAAGTCAGCCATCATAACCACAGAAGTTTCTGCTAAAGACATTTCACATCTACTTCAGGAAATCAGCAAATAATGAGCATCACAAAGAGGCAAAGAGAGTTTATCAGTTGAGCTACCTGTGGAACAATAGGATTTTCCTTCTATACAACAGCATATGACCCATGAAGGATTGGAATTCAATGTTGTTACTATTTACCACACTTCCTCTCTGAAGTCTAAACTAAAGTTATAGCCTACCAGTCCCTGAGAGTGCAATGATTAATCAAACTTCCCAAAGAAATGATCGGTTGTATTGTTACTTGCTAGATTCCAAATAATATCATACAGCTGTACGGTGGCCATAGTTCAATAAACTGCACAGTTGCCTTCTCTTCCTTTATTTTAAAGAAGAGGTAATTTAATCTTGCAATGATTCCCATTAGTCACAATAACCAAGCCACAATTGCATGGAGGGTTTAGTAATATAAGGTCCAATTGGCACAGATTTGAAGCGGTGAATTTCCATCATTCCATTGCCAACAAGAATGTGAAGAGTGTGATTCAAATCAACCCAGCAGGTCGCAAAACATATTGAATTTGAATCTTACCAATTAACTATAAACTTGTAAATAAGTGAATCAAATGCAAAATTCTAACAACAGTACACTAACAGCTTTCTTCAAGACAATAAGGATTCAAGATCCCTATTCTTGAATAGCTGGAAATCTTTTTCATTTAGGAGTTCATAAGGAAGGCTACGAACAGACTGACATTTTTTACTTTACAGAATTTCATTACCAGCAAGAATGAGAGCGAGCATAGCTGATGATATTGCTCAGGATGGAAGGATGGAACAGAGGAAGGTTGGTGTTGGTCAGAAGAAGTGGCAGCAGCATGCAACACATCACTGTTTAGGATGAAGGCTTCCAAGTCTCCTTTGGTGGGATCTGTAGTTCGTATCACCTATTGACTCACAATAACCATTGCCTATCCGCTCGACACCTTAAAGTTAAGGATTAAGGAATTATAGACGATTGACATCAACGGGCAAGAGAAGACTTCGAGTATTGGACTTAAGTGAGCTGGTCGGGTCAAGGAACAGTTTGGCACTGCTGGTCTACCTCAACTTTCTTTCCCATTGAGAGGTTCTAATAAACTATGTTTCACCACCCTTATTTCCTTACAAACAATTGAAGGGAACTTTTGCCTGGAAGTGTTCTCAATCTATAATTCATGATAATAATTTACATGATATTATGAACAATGATCAGTTAACTCCAAAAAATTAGCAACCATCAGTTCTATATTTTGAGATTAACAACACAAAAGTTGCAAAAAAAGTTGTCCAATTTCATCACACCACATAACTCTTGTTGTCTATCAAACACTTCTATTAATTCCACCAAAACTTCATTTACTAAAGATTCAAAAATCCAACAACAAAATTGTGAATTTGTATACTCCCTAAATCCATAATCCACATAAGATAAGATATCATGCAAGTCAATCTTCAACAAGAATTTCCACAAAATGCAAATCTCTAAAACCAAGAAAAACAACGACATACCATTAAATAACTCATCCTGGAGCTCATTCTTTGGCCTAGGCTTAACAGGCTCATTCTTAAGCTTATTAATGTTAACCATTTGAGCTTTAACACTTTGTTCAATTTCTTCAAGCAACTTATCTTCAACTGAAGTATCATACACCTTCCCTTCACCAAACCCTTTTGGTTTTTTCACAAGCCAATCATTCATCCTGTTAAATGGGACCATAACATCACCATCTATATCTTCGTCTTCTTCATCATCATCATCAAATTCCTCATCATCATCAAATTCTTCATCCTCAAAAAATTCAAACACATCTTCTACTTCATCATTTTCTTCCATTTTAACATCAATAAAGCTTGGATTTTTTTCCTTCTTTTGTGAAAATAAGAAAACCCAGTTCGCCCCTGATAACGAAAGGCAGATAAATCAAAAAGCGTATTTCCAAAATTGTTGTTTTAAGCAAAAATTTAAAATGTAAGGAAAAAAGATGAGGAAATTATACTTACTGAAATTGATAATGGGGAGTAATTGAAGAGTGGTTTGTGGGTTTGGTGTTGGAAGATGAGAGAGAATGGAAGATTGGGGTTCTTGAGAAGTAGAGGTGGCGGTGGAACCCTTCCTACGCCCAACATCGTCGGAAGTGAGAGAAAGATAGGGAATTAGCGACCGCCGACTGGTGCGAGCAGCGACCGTATGAGGAGGAAGAAGACCAGAAGAAAGGAGATGAGGCAGTGAGCTTGTTTGGAGAGACAGAAACACTTGAAAAATGAGCCTCTTTAATCGATTTTCTACCATCAAATGGATGGACTTTATAATTTTATGGGAAATTTCCCCGGTACCCTGAGATTTGGCGTAATTCCCAAATTACCCTTAACATTTAGGGAATTTCTCGATATCTCTAATGTTTGTGTTTGGCGTAAAAATCACCTTACTACTGGATTTTAACCCAAACACCGTTAGATTTTCCTCTCTCTCCCCAATTTTCTTTCTCTCCACCCATCATCATCTATTGATGAACGTTCAAGCTTTCTCTCTCTTCTCCATCTTCATCTTCTTCGTCTCTCCTCCCATCTTCTTCACCACTCATCTCCTCTTCGACCCCAGCACCGACCCCACCTCACCCACGCAGCCACCTATCCCTCCTTTACCCCCACGCAGCCACCCATCCCTCCCCTACCCTCACCCACGTAGACCCCCAACCCTTAGCCCCCAACCTCCCCCCACCCTTTCGGGTCGCAGCCCCCGCCTCCCCTTGCCCCCTTCGATTTCCGCACTTGCTCTTCGTGTTTGCAATCTTTGGGGGTCTTTGGGTGGGGAGCTCTTCGATATCCGCCGCCGTTCTCATATCTCTTCTTATTGGATGCCGAAAATCGAAATGGGGTGGGGGGCTATGGAATTCGAAGGAGGTGGACGAAGGGTAGGGGCCGCAGGTCGAAGGGGGGTTGGGTTGGCGGTGAGGTGCAGTCGAGGCTGGGTGGGTGGCGGTGAGGTGGGCTCTATGCTGGGGTCGAAGAGGAGATGAGTGGTGAAGAAGATGGGAGGAGAGATGAAGAAGATGAAGATGGAGAGGAGAGAGAAATCTTGGAGGTTCATCAATGGAAAGAAAATTGGGGAGAGAGAGAGGAAAACCTAACGGCGTAAGGGTTTTGTCCATAGTAAGGGTATTTTAGACCCAAACACAAACCTCATGGGTATCTGAGGAATTCCCCAAATGTGAGGGGTAATTTGGGAATTACGCCAAACCTCAGGGGTACCTGAGGAAATTTCCCTAATTTTATTTCATCCGGCTTCTCATTTTTTGTGCTTCGTTTTTCTGTCGTTATTTTGTTACGGAGGAATTATCAAGTATGTACATTCTCTGGATCCGCCCTTAGTTCAACTATAGGCGCAAAAATGCAAATTTTTTTTATGTATTGGATGTGCTATGTCAGCATTGACAAGTAACACAACCTACCAAATTTTACTGAGTTTAAAAAATAAGGAAGTTAAATCTATGTTTTCAAATTTGAAAAAAAAAGGAGTCAAAACTCGTATTTTCAAGTTTTTTTTAGATTGTTCCATACAAAATTGTGTGTAATTAGCAGTTTGAAGGAATGTGGTTGATGCTTTATACCACTTGTTAATATTAATATGGTGCAACCGAAGCAAGATAAAAGAGTAGACAAATAAAGGAAATCTTAACCAAAAACTCAAAAAGTAATGGTATGCAAAAGGAACAAAATGAAAGAATAAAAGCCGATTACTTGTTATGACATTTTCATGAAAAGAAAGTGTTAAAACAGAGGAAATGTTTCACCTCAAATAGTTGCTTCTATGATAAATCACTAACTGAATAATGAAAGAAAATGTTAAATTTTTACAAAACCTGAAATAAGAAGGTGTGTAACAACAAAAAAGATGCACAAGGGGACACTTATCTTTCTTTGATATATATAGAGTCTTGTCAAATTCATGACCTCATGAGTAGACTTATATAGCCACTAGCCTTATATGCACGCTATGCATGCGAAGTCGAATGATGAGTGATAACTGTTTTGCAGTTTGTTAGATTGAACTTTTCCTTTTTATTTTTATTTTTGAACTAATAGAGTGGTAGGTGTTGTAATTTTCTTTTTTAATTAGAGGTGTATTAGTCAAAAAGGGTGGACACCAAAGTGTTCAAGAGTTCCCATAGTATGATAAAGATTAGCCCTACCACATAAGCAAAGGATTTGTTTTCTTCACCTTATATTCCTTGAACCATTTGTAATGAACTTATTAGAATTTAGCTAAACTTATATTATATGGTGTTACAACTCGTTGCAACTTATGTAATGTTACCTAAACGTATTAGAATTTATCTGAACTACACTAAACTAAACTTATTGGAAGTTATTATAGCATTCTTATCAATGAACCCAAAATAAGGTTCATCATTCTCTCTCCTCTTTTCTCTCTCCTCCACGTCATTTTCACAAACGGTTTCCGATTTCACTCTTAACCATGAATCCAAAAATAATGGTTCATCATTCTCTCTCATCCTTTTTTCCTACCCCACCACATTTTCTCTCTCTTCAAATAATTCTATGGAGTTGTATTGATTAATGTAAAACCAACTTACGCTAATTAATTGTAATTAACTCTTACAATTATTAATTCGTAATTACTAATTTTTATTATATAATAATTATCGATGACTAATTAATTATCGTAATCCAATCAAATTTTTTTTGGAAATTAATTAAAATTAGTTAACAAATAGTAAAAAAGATGCATCCATTCAAAATATATTACATATATCAAATGAAAACAAGACATGGAAATTAAATGCAACACTAAAACAAAAAACTAAAATTGATAAAATTCCATTATTTTAGTTCCCATTCCTACCGAACTTTGCCCATATATGTTCTATCAAATTGTTTTTCAAAGATAAATGAGTTTGTTGATCTTCGATTTGTGCTTTATGCTGAAAATACATGTTGATGTCGACAATTCGTTCGTTATGATATTCAAAGCGACCTTCTTGCTCTTCGTTATTTCTCTGAGCAGAACGACGTCGAGATCTCCCTACATCGAACTCTGATGGATCCATATAATTTTGGTAGGTTTCTCGTTCATCTTTAACTATCATGTTGTGCATAATTATGCACGCCAACATAATCTTATGAAGTATGTTGACATCCCAAGCAAGGGATGGCATCAGAATAATAGCAAATCGAGCTTGTAGTACTCCAATTGCTCGTTCCACACCTTTCCTTCTTGCTTCTTGATGTTCGCAAGAGTTTGTCTTTATGAGATTGTGGACTCGTTATGGACTTCACGAAAGTAGCCCATCACTAGAGGAAAAAAGCCCAAGGGCTGCAGTCAAAAGGGGCCCAATGGCTGCGTTTTTTTACCGCAGCCATTGGACTAGCAGCCCTTGGCATTTAGGAAGGGCTGCGGTTGTTCCAACCGCAGCCCTTAGCACGTTAAGGGTCGCGGTCAAGGCAAAAACCGCAGCCCTTAACCCACCAAGGGCCGCGGTTTTTGCCCCGCCCGCAATCCTTGTGATCCATTTTTTTTTTTTTTTTGCGTTTTTTAGTCATAAATGTTCCCAAAAGCTATATATATATATATATATATATATATATATATATATATATATATATATATATATATATATATATATATATATATATATATATCATTTTTCATTGCAAATTATGTTTTTTACACAAATATAGATTACATTACATGTGTAGAGAACATACTGCAAAAATAGATTACACCTATTTTCATCCTCACTCTCTTCTTCAACAGACTCCGATTTTGCAGGCCCGAAATTGTGGTTGTCCATGACCGATATTCGGGAGTTAACAGCCCATTAAAGTTCGGACCCTCTTGAGTTTGGTGACCCATGATAGAGTGTAGTTCAGGTGCTCCCAGATTAAAAATCGAGCAGCACCAACCTCACAATAGAAACATGTTGCTTGATGGTGGTCAAAAACTCCTTAACTCCTCCATTATAAAAATACAGAGGAGGGTATGCAAGTCCTGTCAATAAACCCACATCTCATTTCAGTAATTGCACATAAGGGGTAACCAGATATATATATGAAATACTGTGTCAAAAAGAAAGAAGTATCTATCTCCTCCTACAACTATGAGCAAATTAGCCACACATAGTACCTCAATGAATCTAATCTAATCAATCAAGTGCAACAAACTGAAATAATCAATATTGATCTGAGAAATCATTGGATAAGACTCACATTGGCAAAGTGGATATAATTGGAATTCCCTGTGCTAACAATTTAAAATCAAGCGCAAGTGATAATCAATAAAGAAATAACTATTTGACATCTCTATTAAGCATCACATGTTACAAAATCCCCATTTTTTATAATGCCAACAATATGCAGTCGAGAAAAAGAGATGGGTGGCTCTCTCATAGTACTCATCCTAAAATTGGATTTATTGGTGAATCTAAAAAGATAACAAAATGCTACAACACAAAACAACAACTTCCTCCATGCAAAAAAACTTCATGCTTTTGACTTTTCACCTTCTCCATCCCCACTGCCATATTTCCTTTTCTATTTTTGTTGATGTCACATGAGCCGTAAATGAAAGTCTACCAAAAAAAATGGAGAAAAGTGGAAACATGATTCATGAAGTTCTTTTAGCTACTCAAAACACTACAAAACGAAGCTGATAATGATTATTGAAGACTTAATACACAGTATGCACCTTTAACATTTTCCATTCCTGCTGAAGATAATGCATAACAAAAGGCTTGACATTCTCATGAGTCCACTATTCATACATATTTTTCATGAAATGCAACGATACCATGCACAGAAAATACATAAAGATTTAAAGACAAAGTGTACTGATAGTATATTAACAACAGGACAGTACAAGAAATTGCCTGAATAGCCTCAAACGATGTAGATAACGAACCACCAGGATTGTCAAGGGAATGCACAATCACCCTTAACAAGGTATCGAAATGAAAAGCTAGAAACGAGGTAGCTGATAGAAACTACCAAATGAGAAGACAAAAAATGCAGTATATGACATGCATTCACTCTACCTTGCTTTTCGTCGTTGCAATCAATCTAGCTAGTGACTCTAGCACTTGACTGACATATTCTCTGCAAATAACACACATAATACACATAAATTACTGACAAAGACCATTGTCCCCTTGCCTTTGCTTAATAATACACATAACCAAACTATTAACCAAACTGACAAAGATCCTCAATAATGAAATAGAGTTTAAATGGGTTAAGAAGAAGATTTCAGCAAGTGCAATCAAAACCCTTAGCTTGCTCCCATAGACTAATTTACATAAATGGGTTGCTGTAAACAATCCACACTCACAAATCATATGTAACTATGTTAGTGATTTCTTTAGAATAAAGGGCTGCGTATTTCGGATAACTGCTGCCCTTGATTTTTTTTTTCCTCTAGAATTAGGTATATCCACCTTATACTAGAGAGTAGAGACCTTCTTTGTCTTCTCCGTGTGTATGGGGAGTCAGTTTCAGTTTTGTATTTACATAGGTTGTCAATGAAAGAAATAGAACATCCTTCCTCTATTGACAGTAAGCTGCACAATGGAAAGCAATATATAGGTTGGATTCAACATAAATTCCATGTATATCTGATATTCCTCATACAGTTAGCATCTCAAGTCTAGTTCCAAATCTATATTCAAGGTTAGGCGATAATATAATTATGTGTAGGAATATGTTCGGCCAACAACTTACTACTTCCACAGGTGAACAACACATACAAAAACCAATGGTACAAACCTCTATTGCTTTTAATATTTAATGAAAGTTCTTATTTCAGTGTGCATTCATTATTTATAACATACCACAATCCCTAGAACCAAATCAGAATAAGAAAAGGAAAATAAATAAAATGAAGCAAATAATAAAACATCGTATGCATCAAAATCTAAACTTGGCAAAGAAGATAACAGGGGTAAGGAGAAGCGGAGACACGGACTTTTGGGTTCAGACAGAGTTGGGTCGCAGCCCTTGACACCATCAACTGTCTCCGGCTCCTCGGTTAATGGTCACCAGGGAATGAGTATTTAGAAATATGGTTGCAGCTCTAAACTAATAAGCTGATGCAATAAAAGTGGAAGTCCTTGATTGGTTCAGTAACTAGGATTAAAAGTAAAGGACAACGTATATCAAATCCCTTCAGAGTTTGATTTGGGAAGGCGTTTCTCTCTATTGAACGATTTTGATTCCCATTACTATCATCTAGAAGCAGAGACGCATCACAATCCTGCACCAATATAATACACCCCGAAATTTCAATGTCAAAAATTAGCAGCATTTCACATTCAAAGCTAAAGAAAACTCATGTGATGTTGAATAAACACAAACTTATTCTCGCCATGAATTTCACATAATCATATACCTTCAAAATCAGAATGTTCAAAAGCGAAAGAATCAAGAAGAATGAAAAATAATAGCATAATTCAGAACTACTACATCCATGAACGATGCCGGAGGAACGGGAAGCCTTCATGAGCAGCTAAAACACCGAGGAGGGAGAAAATGCGGCGAAAGATAAACAAATCTTAACTGGAGTCTGTGACCTCAACTAGAGTCCCATTTTCAAAAATCCAACACCAATATATCAGCCAATATACAAAAGCACTATCCTCATATACACACTCGAAACACCATCCAATTTCAATGAACTTGAAAGATAAACAAATCAACACATCCTTCATAATTTTCACACTTACCAAACATAACCAATAGAGGTATCCGGATTTCATAATATAACAATAATCTACCACACAGTACTAATCTAAAAATTAAACAAATATGAATAAAAATTCATACAAATCCCTAATTGCATAATCCACAGTTCAAAACAACACCAAATTTATCTTTAAAAATACAACAAAACCATATTTCGTAGAAGACAACAATCCTAATCAGATTTGATTAAAAAGAACATAGAAAAAGTAAAATTAGATCTGGAAAAAAGGGGAAAACGAACCAGGATCATCAGAGAGAGTACAGTCTACAGAGGAGCGTTTGGAGGTTGAGCGCGACGATAGGGAGAGAGAAAGAGGAGGCACACCACTAACCAACACAGCAACAATGAGATGCGAAACTTGGAAGCCTGAAAATTGCTCCTTTATTAGCAAAAGTACTCAAAATCAATCCAAAACTTGAATATCAAAAACAAACATGAAGAATTAAGATTCTAGTCTTTGACAATAGCAAACTGAAGCCGGTTGTTAATGCGGAACGACATAACGCGAATCATGTCATCTTTCTCCAGCTTCTGATCTTCTGTAAGTTTCGGCCATCCATAAGTTGTCCACGTTGCAGAACAGGAGCACCGACGAAAGAGCGCAACGGCATGTGAGAGAGAAGCTCCGGCGAGAGAACCGCGACGGAGGGTGAGAGAGCTGCGAAGAGAGAGAAGGATGGGGTTTGATGAGGTGAGAGAGGGAAAATCGAGGATGCGGAGAGAAAGAAAGAAAAAAGCTAGGGTTTTGTGTGTATAAGTGCGGGAAATTTTCGCGTGCAACAAGTGAAGAATTAGGGGATGCGGTTTTAATATTAACCGCAACCCTTAATTCTAAGGGCTGCGTTTACCACATACCTGCAGCCCTTTGCTTTTTTTCCTCTAGTGCATTTTTTATAGATACCATCAGTAAGGTAATATCCTTTGTTATATTGATGGCCATTTACAACGAAATTAACAGCTAGAGCTCAGCCTTCTAAAACATCTTCAAACACAGGAATCTATGAAGCACGTTCAGATCGTTGCAACTTCCCGGCATTCCGGAAAAAAATGCCAAGCCCACAAGTCCCTATCAGCTATGGCTTCAAGCACAAGTGTAACTACCCCTGCTGCCCTTCCTTGATATTGTCCTTTTCATGCTGTTGGACAATTTTTCCACTCCCAATGCATACAATCGATGTTACCAATCATGCCAGGAAATCCACGTTCCTCTCCAATTTGTAACGGCCTCCTCGGATCGACTTCATTCGGTCGTCTTAAGTACACATTCTTGAATTGGTTGATGACACCATCAATGAATCTCTGAAGTGCCAATCTTGCCATATTATCACTAATACGTATGTACTCATCGCAAGCGTCAGAAGCACACCCATAAGCTAATTGTCGTATTGATGCGGTACATTTTTGCAGTGGCGACAAGCCAAAACGACCGGTGCAATCCCTCTTTTGTCGGAACCACTCGTCATTCCTCACAACTTCATTCATGATACGCACAAAAACATGTTTTTGCATACGAAATCTACGTCGAAACAACCTACTTGAGTAAACTGGATTTTCTGCAAATAGTCATTGCATAATCTTAAATGACCTTCTTCTCGACCCCTATTAGCCCGAGGTCCAGTACGTCCACCCGGTCTCAGTCTAGAAGTGACCGCCGACACAAGTTTAGACACATAATCGTGTCTCCCCATTTAAGGATCCGATGATGAAACATACCATGGTCTTAATCGGTCTGATCCAAGGGCAGAGCAGTCCGAAGAGCCATTCAAAACCATTTCGAAAAGTGTTAAAGTCCTATTTTAAAGTCCAATTAATTATTCATGATAATTAATTGTATTTGAGCCCAATTTTTTGAAAAGCCCAATTAATTGATTTATTTTAATAAATAAATATTTTCAAAAGATATATTTTTTAAGTCAAGATCAGATTTTATCCCGTAAAATCAGATATCCGTAATTAAAGGATAAAAGAAATCTTTTTAAACGCGTTTTAAATAAGGCTGGCAAAGGCACGTGCGTCAGGCGCAGCTCTGTCCACGTGTCAGGTGCACTAATCTGCATTTTACACGTGGATTTCTGACTCATTTAGAGTCCTGCGTCAAGCGCGGCTCTCTGCTTGAGACGCGGATTTTCTTTCTTATCTTTTTCAAAGCGCGTAACACGTGTACACTTTTTATTGGTCATGTCGCGTCATACGCTTGCCACGTCGCCGTGCTCGACGCAAGAGGCGTGTGAGGCGCAGTGTTTTCCCTATAAATAGGCCTGATTTCCGCGCAGATTGGAGGACGGATTTTTACACATTAACACACTTCGAACTCGACGAATATATTGCGATTTTCTCTCTACAAACTACAAAACTTCCCTACAAAACTCATACCTTTCAAATCAATCTACATACTTTCATACATTTAGATTTTCAGGCTTCACGATTGCTCGTCCCGAAGGTTCTCAATCTCTCAGACCCAAGCCACGGTATAATCCTGAGGGTCCTTAAATAAATTATTTTTATATTGAAGTTACTAACTATTTCTTTCATGATGTAGATCTTTAATATAAAATCGCTCTACTGTATATTCTAAACCTTTCTCGTTCTTTTTATTTATTTTCATTACTATTATACTTGCCTGATCATTATATGCATATTATATGATTGTCTTGCTTTATTGCTTTCATTACCCACATATTATTTTTGCTAATCAAAGACCTAAAGAACTGTTCTGACGTTAATCAGATTAATTTGGACAACTTGCTAGGTTCCCTGTAATATTGATTGCATAATAACTTTCCACTAAAAAATATTCTTTTATGTGTTTCCTGAACCAACTTAGACTAAATATTTTTAGGGTGTTCAAAAATATTATTTGATTATTCTTTGGCATAAAATCTGCAATGAATCGATATTTAGTAGAGGCCAACTTTGGGCGAATGTGGTTCATTATGACTATATTCGTACCCTCACCCCCGAATTCAATCTTTGGTTCATTTTGACCATCTATGGAGTCAGGACGGGGAAATCTACATTGGATAATTTGTCCCTATGAATTTCATATATCCAATTAGGTTTATGATTCTTCCTAAAAAAGAATTGTTGGCGACTTCTTTCAATACAATTTTCAATAACACCTTAACAGTGGGGTAGTCAAATCTAATACGCGTTCACACAGCGTACGCGAAATAAAAACACGCTTACAATTTGGCGACTTCACTGGGGAGGATTTTAAAAAAAATTAATTTTTTAAATGAGTGGGTGAAACTTGAAAAATACAATTCATTCTTATTTTTATGCCTTAGAATAATATACAGTTTTGCATATGCATGGCTACTGTTCAGCCACCATAAGGACAATTTACCTTGCCTCATTAGCACATGTTCTATGTGTGAGGTCACCCCCGGGGGGTTTGCGCTTTGTCCTTCCAAAAAGCTTCCTGAGCGATAGTGTTGGATCTTAGTCATAAGCAAACCTACCCAACCATGGCATTGTTCTCTTGTTCCTGACTTGAGACTGGAGTGCGTTTTACACGTGGCCACCTCTTTAAGCAGGGGTACGAAGGGTGGGATCAATCTCTTAGTCATGGACCCTTTTCAGGCTGAACCTAAACCTGACCAATAGTTTCAAACATAGAACTGGACTTTAGGTTGGAACTTTTGCATCCATGTTATATGACATTTGCCTGTGATTGCAATTTTTGCCTGTTATTATCTTGTCAAATTGTCATTATTATGCGTCATTCCTAAAATCGCGTCTAACAAATAAGCAAAAAATTCGTCAATATGCAAATTTGTCGCCTAAATCCCCGAAAAACGTGTCAGGGAGTAGTGCGCCAAACGCATTAAGTAGCGCCTGACGCACCACTCCCGCGCCAGACGCACGGCTGTGCGCCGCGCGCAGCAATGCTGTGCGGCACGCAGTCTGTGCTTCGCATGCTTTTCCTTGATTTAGCCGTCGTAATTGTCGATCCTATGTTCAGTCCTATGTGCGTCTATCTGTCTGCATTCGCATAATTTGGTCATTTAGGCTTGTCACCTAATTCAACATGTAAAAATCAGTCCTTTCATGCAAGGTCAAGTCTGTCCTAAAAAAATGCATCTAAAGGGTCATTATAGAGTTAGAACTGTCATGCATGGCTACCTCTTCCCATTTCCTCCCTGCTGTTCAACTAATCTTCCTTATCAATTCTATCCTACCATATTCAATCAATTTCAAAAATTACATTTTTCAAAATCAATCCTACACCCTCTTCTATTCTACCTTTTTTCAAAAAGCATTTACTAATCATCATCATATCACGACATTTCAAAGAATATATTTTTCAAATCAATCCATCATCTTTTCATAACAAAAGATAAAACAAGGGGTTCCTTTCAAAAATGAATTTCGAAAATTCTAAGGCCATTCCAAACACCTTCAATCCAATTCAATCCAATCGACTCAATTCCTTGCATTCATTCTAGGCCCATATGCATTAGAGTCCATTTTGCATTCATTTTAGGCCCATGTGCATTTCAGTCCATACATTCACTAGCATTAGAGTCGATCTTAGGCCTATATAAGTCTAGTTCATTTCAAAATCTAGGCCCATCTGCATCTTTATGTGAAGTCTAGTCTAAATCTATCCCTAATCAATTCCAATCTAAGTCTAAGTCTAGTCCGATCCAATTCTTAGGTCCATTTAGGCCCAATTCATTCCCTAGGTCTAGTTTGTATTATATGCAAACCCTAGTCAGTCTTTGAACTATAAAGTCAGTCTACGGACTATAAAAGCTCAGTCTTAGGACTATAAAGTCAGTCTACGGACTATAAAAGGTCAGTCTTAGGACTATAAAATTTCCCTACATCTAGTCTACATTATATAAGTCAGTCTTAGGTTTATAAAATTTTCCTAGGTCTAGTTTGCATTATATATAAACCCTAGTCAGTCTTCGGACTATAAAAGTCAGTCTTAGGACTATAAAGTTTCCCTAGGTCTAGTTTGCATTATAAGTAAACCCTAGCCAGTCTACGGACTATAAAGTCAGTCTACGGACTATAAAAACTCATTCTTAGGACTATAAAACTTCCCTAGGTCTAGTTTGCATTACATGTAAACCCTAGTCAGTATTCGGACTATAAAAGTCAGTCTTAGGACTATAAATTTTCCTACATCTAGTTTGCATTATATGAGTTCAGTCTTAGGACTATAAAATTTCCCTAGGTCTAGTTTGCATTATATGTAAACCCTAGTCAGTCTACGGACTATAAAAGTTCATCCCCTAAGTCTAGCGAAGCTAGCATAGGCAATCTTTCTGTCTGTTTGCATAGTCCAGTCCAGTCCATGTCAGCATTTACATATAGTTAGGCCCATGTCTCCATCATGATCAAGTCTACACTAGTCCAAACCATAACCATTTCCATTTCAAAGTCATTTCCCATTTTCATTTCCACTTTCGTTTCTCACTTCTCATCTTCATTTCTCTTCTCCATTTCTCGTTTCGAAAGCATCATTTCTAAAAATTTACGAGGTCCATTCGATTTCTGTTCAGGACAGGTCGTGAGATTATAACTTGGGAACATCCGATAGAGAGGCAACAAGGTCGACCAACTCCCAGACTCATCAAAAGCATCCTCACATTTTCAGACGAATCTTCCGACTCTTCTGAATCATCATCTGAAATGGGGGACACTAATGAACAGCTCAGTGCCATTATGGCTCAACTCACACTGATGAACTCACGTCTTGAGGACCAAGACAAAGAGATTAAAGCACTGAGGGACAAATTAACTGAAGAAGACGAGCAAGGCCACACTCCACCCCCAATCAAAATTGAGACAGAGTTGAGTTTTGAAAAACTCGAGCAATTGATCCAGTCAATTCCTGCGCTCGAGAGTCAGGATCATGGCCATGACATCATTGATCCTGAACTAAGGGAAAAACGCCCTAAAAAGGTAACACTGGGTGACCTCCCAAAATTCAAGGGGGTCGAAGACCCAGATGATCACTTGAGAGCTTTCTCCATCTCTATGGCTCTCAAGGGCATGAGCTAGGACATGTTTGCTTATGTCTTTCCTTTAACCTTGGATGCACATCCATCCAAGTGGTTCAGATCACTAAACGAAGCCAAGCTGAATGACTGGGACTATATCAGAGAAGAGTTCCACAAACAATACATATACAATACTCAGCTTCCTATTGGCCTGCATGGGCTGGAGTTGACTAAACAAAACTCCAACGAAGACTTCGTCACCTTCCTTAATAGGTGGAGGGAAAAAGCGCCACAAATGACTAACAGGTCATCTCAAGAGGATCAAGTCCGAATGGTGATCCGTAATCTACAGCCAAAGTACGGAGAACATATTAAATTCCAACCTATAGAGTCTTTCACGAATCTCTATAAGGTAGGCTTGTTGATTGAGGAAGAGGTACAAGCCAACAAGAACAAGGGTTCCAACAACAACAACTCTTTCAAGAAGAGTAGTAACAACCCTTCTAGCTCTAATGTCAATGCCCTAACTACTGAAAAGGGAGGATATCAAAAGCCTCAACGAGCATTCACTCCATTGGGCACGACTTTGGAAGATGCCTTCACTAGGCTTCATGCAAAAGGAGCAGTACAGCCAATCGGTCCCACTCCAGACCCTGCACTTGAAAATAGGCACAAGAAGTAGAACCCTAATGCCTATTGTAAGTACCACCGAGGGAATGGACACCCAACATCTACGTGTTGGGCCTTGAGGAATACTCTGCAAGACATGGTTGAAAGTGGTAGACTTCCAATCCCGCCGCAGCAAAAGTCAATAACAACAGCAACCCCTTGGGAATCATCTCAACAGTGCAAGAGGCTTAGTCATTTAACGCTAGTTTTCTAGGTTGAGTCGGAGAGTCCCTCCCCTAGCTCCTTCATTTCCTTTCCAGTCGAGTCTATGTCATATAGGTTTTTACTTCTAATAAGCCTTGTTTCATTCATTTTCAATTAATAAAATAATCGCATTTTCTTTTCATTTTCATTGGCCTTCCATCATTTTATTTTATACTTCTAATTCAATGATGAAACCCAAATCACCTAACAAACTTAACTAACAACAATAATATAAAAGATCTGAAATATAAAAAAAGAAGAATTCCGAGTACAATCCCCAGCAACAACTTTCAACATTTCAATATCAAATCAATTATGTTTCAATATCAGTTCAAGTATATTTCAATCAAGGCTCATAATGCCTAATTCAAGGCAAGCTCACCCAAAGTGGGGGCTTCCTACGTGTGGTGGTTCCTCCAATTCAAAACAAACTCCCGAGAAGTTGTAATCCGTGGACCTCGTTTACGGACCCCAAATCATTTGCTAAAAACAATTTTTGAAAAATCTTTCTATACATTTCTATTCAGTATATCATTCTATCACTCTATACAACTTCTAGCCTTGCAAAATCCTGACCTTGCATTGCAGCTTTGCAAAACCCTGTCCTTGCATTGCGTTTCATACATTCTAGTCTTGCATAACTCTGACCTTGCATGACGTGTCATCCCTTAGCTTTGCATAACCTTAATCATTGCATAGCGTCTCATGCATCCTTAGAGAGTCTAAGTTTGCATTATTGCATCACTATGTGCTTATGTGAGTTGTTTGCAACTATCTGCTAACATCTTCTTCTGCAGGTAATCAGATTGCTTGTAGTTATTGTGCTGCATACTAACTTTGTTTTGCAGAGACCGGCGGTTATCGATCAGTTCTAAACTGCAGAGCGTTTAGAATCGTTCTCCGTCCCGACACCGTATACTTTGACTATCGGTTTCCTGAACCTCAGTCAAAGTGGGGGCTTCTGTAGACACATAATCGTGTCTCCCCATTTAAGGATCCGATGATGAAACATACCGTGGTCTTAATCGGTCCAATCCAAGGGCAGAGCAGTCCGAGTAGCCATTCAAAACCATTTCGAAAGTGTTAAAGTCCTATTTTAAAGCCCAATTAATGATTCATGATAATTAATTGTATTTGAGCCCAATTCTTTGAAAAGCCAAATTAATTGATAATTAATTGATTTATTTTAATAAATAAATATTTTCAAAAGATATACTTTTTAAGTCAAGATCAGATTTTATCCCGTAAAATCAGATATCCATAATTAAAGGATAAAAGAAATCTTTTTAAACGCGTTTTAAATACGGCTGGCAAAGGCACGACAGGAGCCAGGCAAGTGCACCTAGCGCACCAACCTGCGCCTGGCGCAGGGCCTTGCGTCAGGCGCAGCTCTGTCCACGTGTCAGGTGTACTAATCTGCACTTGACACGTGAATTTCTGACTCATTTAGAGTCCTGCGTCAAGCGCGGCTCTCTGCTTGAGACGCGGATTTTCTTTCTTATCTTTTTCAAAGCGCGTACCACGTGTACACTTTTTATTGGTCATGTCGCGTCATACGCTTGCCATGTCAGTTGCGCCTGACGCAGTAGGCGCGTGAGGCGCAGTGTCGTTTTCCCTATAAATAGGCCTGATTTCCGCACAGATTGGAGGACGGATTTTTACACATTAACACACTTCGAACTCGACGAATATATTGCGATTTTCTCTCTACAAACTACAAAACTTCCCTACAAAACTCATACCTTTCAAATACAAATACATTCAATCTACATACTTTCATACATTCAGATTTTCAGGCTTCACGATTGCTCGTCCCGAAGGTTGTCAATCTCTCAGACCCAAGCCACGGTATAATCCTGAGGGTCCTTAAATAAATTATTTTTATATTGAAGTTACTAACTATTTCTTTCATGATGTAAATCGCTCTACTGTATATTCTAAACCTTTCTCTTTCTTTTTATTTATTTTCATTACTATTATACTTGCCTGATCATTATATGCATATTATATGATTGTCTTGCTTTACTGCTTTTATCACCCACATGTTATTTTTGCTAATCAAAGACCTAAAGAACTGTTCTAACGTTAATCAGATTAATTTGGACAACTTGCTAGGTTCCCTGTAATATTGATTGCATAATAACTTGTCACTAAAAAATAGTCTTTTACGTGTTTCCTGAACCAACTTAGACTAAATATTTTTAGGGTGTTTAAAAATATTATTTGATTATTCTTTGGCATAAAATCTGCAATGAATCGATATTTAGTAGAGGCCAACTTTGGGCAAATGAGGTTCATTACGACTATATTCGTACCCTCACCCCCGAACTCAATCTTTGGTTCATTTTGACCATCTATGGAGTCAGGACGGGGAAATCTACATTGGATAATTTGTCCCTATGATTTTCCTATATCCAATTATGTTTATGATTCTTCCTAAAAAAGAATTATTGGCGACTTCTTTCAATACAATTTTCAATAAAACCTTAACAGTGGGGTAGTCAAATCTAATACACGCTCACACCACGTAGGCAAAATAAAAACACGCCTACAACAAGGAATGAGAGGTAAGTATGAGTGACATTGTCGATCATGTCATCTACTTCTTGGTTCTCGATATCCCTCAATTCCTCTTCTAAATCATCAGAAGAAGAAGAGGAAGTTGAACTTATACTAAATTTGTAGGAATTCATTTTAGATTTGTAGGATATCTGATTTTGGTAGGGGAGATTGTTGTAGAGAATTGTGAAACTCTCATCCTTTTTATGTATACTAATGGAGGAGCATAGAGATTTATTATAAAGTTGGAAGTGTATCATCACATGGGTTTTCTGAAAAGGATTAGGTAATGATATCTCTTCAGAGCCAGTTTCACATGGGTTCTTTGAAAAAGTAGTATGGGATTATAGAGATGGCTATTCAGAGACAGTAGCACATGGGTTATCTGAAAAGTAGTATGGGATCATAGAGATGTCTCTTCAGAGACAGTATCACATGGGTTATTTGAAAAGGAGTAGGGGATCATAGACATGTCTTTTCAGATATAGTATCACATGGGTTATCTGAACAATTTACCAGTTCATCATTAAGGGAAAAAATAATGGTTCAAACTTATGAACCATTTTTGGGTTCATCATTAAGCTTACTATTAAGTAATGTAACCTGAACTTAGCCCAACCAAGTTTTCACATTGTATAAATTATAATCTTTTCACCATAAGTAAAATTGCATGCAGTTGTTAATTTTCTTGAAGACTATATTTGCGACAAGATTCTGATGCACATCAAGAACAATAATTTGAAGACTATATTTGCGACAAGATTCTTATGAACCATTTTTGGGTTCATCAGTACTGCTGTTTTGGGTTGCGATTACAGGGGTCAATGTGGCTGTTGTACGGCTAAGATGGTGGGCATTCTTGGCAGGTTCTTCCAGCTTATTGGCGGGACTTCTTTTTTCATGTTATGCAACATTAATACATAACAGGGCCTAGGGGATGATGAGAGCTTTGCATGGTGTTTGCCTATTTAGGCAAGGGCCCCCTGGAGATTATGATGGGGTGGATCTGGGGTTTTTAAGTAGGGGGAAGGGGGTGGTTTTTGTTGGGTTTTCCGCAGGGGAAGAAGCGTAGGGGATCTTCAGATGGGGAAGGTGGCTGGGCAACAGGTTGATGACTTGACGCTTATGGTGCACAAGATAGGGTGGTGGTTTGTGGGAAGCAAGGTGGGTTTGTGTCTGGGTAGTAGGAGGGAGTAGCTGTGGTGCTTGTTTGGTTGGGAGGAGGGATAGTAGAGAGACAAAAAAAATCTGGGCCCAAAACAAAGAAGAAAAATTTTACATTTGATTTGTGAAGTAGATAATAGGTCACTTAGGACCAATACGGGAAGATGATCCCTAAACTTCGTTCTATCAAAATCCGGACCAAATTTATAATGACAATGGGAAGGCGTTGCAAATTTGAGGTTTATGAAATTGATCATTATATTTTATTTTATCTTATATGCTATAAGACCTTCAATTTTATGATTTTATGATTATTAGATTTGGTGTTGTTTGGTGTAAAATTGATGGCTAATAGGGATGCATTAAGTTATCTGGGATTTAGGCTTATGATTTTCGTTGTTGATGCAACAAAGCATTTCCCTAAGTTGAAGTTATTATCCGTAGTGTCCTCTAGATCACAAATAATTAGCTTGGGGGATCTAATTTAGTTTGTGCACATCAAGAACAATAATTTGATCTTCTCCTCCTTTCTAGCAATTTATGTAGATCCATTTCGAAAGGCCAATGGTAAGTATTTGAAAATAATATGTATTTTTATAATAGGGTTTAGAAATTTATGACAAAACCACTCATCAATTGGTATGAATAATAATTAATCGTGGCATAATCATTTTATTTTGACTTCTTATAGTTAACCGTCAAGAGTCAAAACTGCAAATATCATCTTCCTAAATAAAAGAACTCCTAAAGCTAAATCTAGCAACGATCATAGAGTAAAAATTTGTAATACCATGGGTGATCGGCCACTAGAGGATGTAAAATGAGACTATGGATACATCATGCAAGTATGCAACACATATAGGAATTTGGACATAACCCCTTCTAAAAGTGTGTATGTTACCTAATAACTAAGTATGAGATCTCATTTGGCAACATTCATTACTCTACATTATACTGGTAAGTACTTTAGTCAGTCGATCACATGCAAAACCCTTGAAATATTTGAGAAGGCCCTGGGTAACAGCTGGTGATCTTGCAACGGAACTATTAAACTAGTCTATGACACTGCCACACTGGTTATACTTGAGCTGAACGAGCCAAAGCCAGGAAGATAATAATGCTAGAGCCATTCATCACATCAATAATAGATCCTAAACCATGTAAGTTAGTTGTTACGTAAATAGATGACCTTCCAATTCAACCTTAAAATAAACCAAAAATAAGAAACAAGAATATTCTCGAATATGGACCTTTAATTACTACAAAATGTTAAAAACAAAACTTACAAAGAATAAAACCAACATCTCTACTAGAACAGCTATAGAACCAAATATAAACAAGTTGGAGAATCACTGTAATGAAGCTCAACCTAAATTGATGCAAAAAAAACTTCCACTATGCCAAAAATCAAGCCATTAAAGAGACAAGATAGTACAATCGTAGCTGATCTAGAACAGTAGCTTTCGGAAAGCTTCAAATGGAGTACCCTTGCACACACCCAATGATTCAAAACTAGTCCAACTCCACAACTCAAAAATAATAATTTTCATAAATAATTAGTAGAAACATTCTAGAATACTCCCTAAACTACAAACTGAACAGGGGGCAAAAATCTTATATGTGCCAATATTTCCAACACCACAAAAATAATGCACAAAATGTTAAACATTCCTCCTACCTTTTGTACTTATGATTAGCATTACGAATGCATCTTTATCATTCTCGAAGAGGAAAGCACCACACTAGTATCTCATGGTAAGGCAGGAAGCTCAACTTTGTCAAAGGAGAACAAACTGACTCGTCCATCGTCCACATGACAAATTTTCAGAGGAATGCCATTGCTTTGTCTCTCCAGTTCTTTAATATTAGACAGCGAAGGTGGATGGCCACCGTATAACAGTATCAATTGAAATAACTAAGTGCACATCAAAAAAAGCATTTCCTATAATAGAAAAAGAGATATATGAAACACAAAGAATGTAGATGGGATTTGAAAGCACTTCACCAAACAAGAGGACAATCCGGTCTCCAAATATGCCCATAAGCAAGAATATCACTATGAGGGCATGGTTGGATTCAGGGAAATGAATTAAAGGAGATGGGGAATATGAGAAAAACCAAGGAAAATGACACTGGATGGAGGTGGTGGTAGATGGGATAAGGTAGTGATGGTGTGAAGAGGAGGAGGAGGGGGGGGGATGAGCAAATCGGACTCATTACCGCAACCTAAGACGGTGGTGGGTAACTATAATGGGGGTCCCTCTTCCTCATACCATCACCACATTTCACTTACCACCACCTCCATCCATCTTTTCTCCCTTAGTTTCTCCCATTACCCCCTTACTCATTACCCATAATTTAAGGATGCACTTAGTGCTAGTGCAACGAACCCGAAGAATAACACATTTGTCATTTATATAATTAGATTTTTGTTTGCCATGCATCGGGCACACAATAATGCATACCCTATAGAACCACAATTTGACATCTAATACTACATTCATGGAAATAAATCAAGTGTCAACTATAAACATTTCCTATCTTCATTTTATCATTCAAATTCTTATACCAAAGCAACATTTCTATGGATACGAAGCGATGAGATTGTTTTTTTCAAGCATCATAAAAAAAGTACGGAAATTCATTTAACATATATAAATTTAGTCGCTTTTACTAATCTAATAAAATATACACTATGAAACGTCCCTGTTGAGCATGGCATGATGGTCGATTTCCATATTTGAAGGCCATACTCATAAAACATAACAACTAGTTTAACAATCAAACGGACCCTCAAAACTCTCTGGCAGGGATATGATCTCACGCAATATTAATAAACATGTTACCTGGTCGAATAGACAATAACATTTGGATATCCAGGACCTGTCTTCTTGAACGGGCCGCCTGGAAGATAAACTTCATAAACGGGTAAATGGACAACAAAATTTGATTCTTCGATTTTGTCTTCTTGAACATGTTTGTATGATAACCTTCGAAAGAGGATATTCTTCATTCGGTCGTAAATCTTTCATTGATCGAGCAAAGGAAGTCCTGACCACTAAAATTTCTCGCCGTGTTATCTTTCTCTCGAAGCATCCTCAACAAGCATTGTACAACTCCTTATGCTCTTCAGGCTCCAGGCAATGCCAAATCTCCCTACAATGTAGCCAAGAGACTTAAGATGCTGATAAACCTTGAAACCTTCCCAACTGCAACCACAGTTTTCTTGTGCAACTTTTGGATACATCTCTCTTAATGGCATTTCTGTGTTATTATCATCAACTAGAAGCAATGCCCCTATTTGCACTAAAAACCTATCATATGATGCAATTATCAGACTCAAGCAGGGCAAAAAAAAAGGTAAACATCTTCTAACTTTGGAGAGATCCAAACATCTTATTTAACGATAGCATTTCCGAAACAAAAGCTGGACGTGATTTATCAGAACAGTGATTGTTTGCCTTAATAAATAAGGATCGTCTGGTTCTCAGACACACAGACTTACTAAATATAAATGAACACGCAAAATAAAGCCTTGTAACTATTAAGTTAAATTACCATTACCTCATAAGAGGAACTAGTCAGTAATTATGTAAACAAACTAAGGAATCAAATGACAAGTCCCAATTTTTGTTTGTTAAAAACACAAAAGGAACTCAAGAATAACAAAAGCAACAACGCTCAAGGAAAGTTTGAAGCTAGCAGAATATACGTGGTACTCAGACCCCAAAAACAACCACCTTATAACATTATAAAACTTCTTCAATGACCATGGAGGTGGAGATAATTTAACGAAACAATCTCCTTCTAATCAGGTAACAGTTGACAAGATGTGCACCAAAATCCACTTCACAGCAATTGCAATTGAAATGATGAAAGGTGTATATCATCATTGAAGTAAGAGAAATACAAAGATCAAAAGCTCTAGCTAAAAATGGTCACCGGAGTACTTACAGGGTCTCTTCAATTGTGAGATATATCTTGCCATTACGATTAATCCCCATTGATTTCAACAAATTACCCTTGTGATTCACTATCTCGCCCATACCCAAATCATCTTTCCAACAAGCCTTCAAGACGATACTCCTAGAACAGAAAGATAATATGTTGTTTAGTACCAATACCATACTCAACATTTGTTCTTAACAATTACAAATTGGAATACATGACCTGAATTGCAATTTGATTCCGGGAACTTGTTTCACCGCACAATTCTTCATCTGCGGAGTCCTTGTGAAGAGAACTCGGAATCACTCGATTCCTCGAAAGGGCTTGATGGCTTTGCGGCCTCCACTATATCATCCATTGATGTGTTATCACCGATGATGCAACAAGTGAGAACCTACTTCATATCATGAGGGTCTTCCGGATCATATCGTGGAATCATAAAATCCTACAAGATTCGGAGCAAATCAAAAAATCACTTCAATAGCATTAAAAACCTCACTCTTGAGGTGTGGTGAATCGATATACTTTTTTTTTGGGGGGGGGGGGTAAATAATGGACACAACTCCAATGAAATAAATTAATCAATAATGAACACCATTTAAATCCGGGAAGATAATATAAAAGTCACCACCATTTTTACAAACAAAAAAGACACTAACTAAACAATTAACAATCGTTCACGAGGTCTCATACTGGGAATGAATTTACTATCATAAAAGTTGACCACATGAGCCACAAAATTAGAATAATAGGTAAAGTTACATTTTATAAATACATAACAACTTCTTATTATCACAATTCACACTTAATCAACCACAATCACTATTAGCAGTTAGCACAAGAGCACAACAATAATCCAACATATAATAATCCAATATCTAAAAAACATAATTCTTTTGCTAATCATGCTCATGCTATTCATTATATAGGAAATATGTTGCGCTGTGACCTCAAAAATAGGTATCATCTATGAAATGTTCCTTTTCCATTCTGATAAGATAAATACTATTGGTTGTATGTAAATAGTCCTCCTAACTAAATCTACGTCGGAATCAACCAAGTACCCACAACAAGAATCGAAGAACCATAAACAAAGCTCTTAATGAAATTGCAAGAAAAAACATAACATTTGTGAGACAAATCTAACTCCGGGCGCAACAAAAATCTCGGCGATGCAAAGAATAAACGGAGTGGATCGCTTGATTAGTCAAAGCTTTATGAAGAAAATGCAAGAAGCAATGGAGGAAAGAGACACGAGAGAAAGAGACGCGACGGTATAGTGTGGAGAACTAAAGGAGGGTTTGAAGATGAGTTCATGCTATTTTTTCATACAGTGTTTGTTTTTTAATTGAGGTGTGCTAAATACAAAAAAAAAAAAAGGCTAAATACCGCACCTAAATTTTTGTAGAACTTAACCATATTTAATAAGATTTTATACCCTAAATTGATTTATCCAACAAAACCTCTACGCCTAGATTCATCTCTTTTCTCTCTCAATCTATCTTTTCAAAACCGTGTGTACTTGAGATGTGAAAGGGCGGTCCTTATAGAAAATTCATTTCCTTTATTTCCATCATTCTCGCTAATACCACCTCTTCCTCTAGTACTTGACATCTAAATCACCATCACAATTATAGTAAAAAAGAAGTATATAAACAAATCTTATACCTATAAATTTCGCTAAAGTGTATCTATTAAATTAGCATACATGTTTAGCTCCCTCACATATAAAGCAAGCAAGAAATAGATAAGTTTAAATTTATACTATTGCAGCATAAGGCCAAGACTAACTCAAGATATAGTATGTACTATTGAAAGTTGTTTAACGTGCAAAACATTCCACATTAAGTACATAGTACTTATTCTTCCAAGCTCTTAGAGACTTCCAGCTTTTATTTTTACCCAAATCCCAAATCCCAAATCCGATCATCAAATTATTTTTACACATTAAGATTCTTGAACATTAATATGATTAGACTCTTCAGCAGAATAGAAGAATGAATTTAGGGCATAATTATTTTATTATATTTTTTTAAAAAAAAAAAGGAAACTACAAATCAAGCAACATTCATCTTATCATCAAATTATGCACACATAAGGGGAGATGAAAACACCTACAGAAAACTTAATTGCAGCAAATGACCACGGTTTCTACTACAATACAGAAGATTTTAAAAGAGATACAAATGGTAAGCATAGTTTACTTGAGCAAACAATAAACTTCAACAAATTCAAACTATTAGCTCAAAATTAACGCTTTATACAGTATATACTCAAATATTCAAGCTACAGCATACCCAAAATATTATAGTGCAGAATAGCCAAGATGAAACTCTCGAGACATCTTTTGCTTCAACGAAAGCCCATGCGACGCGACCCATGAAAATATTATAGTGCAGAATAGCCAAGATGAAACTTAATTTGCATCCCCTTTATACCGGTCATTGTTCGATCCCAAGAAAAGAAAAAAAAGGCCATTCGGCCCCCGCAACTAAAAAAATCCTGGCTTCGCCCCTGTCTAGACTATGATAAGAAAAAGATCAAAACAATTTTCAGTCTATCATGAAAGTATGCAAATATACTGGGTAATCATAACAGCAACAGAAAATAGATACAGCAAATGAGCATGTTTCTACTGCAATACACAAGATTATTAGATAGATACTTTGACAAGTAGACTTTACCAAGCAACCATTATCTTGAACTTATCACTCAAAATTACTGCTTTATGGTGCAATATACTCGCAATTTTCGAGCTACAGCACCCCAGGCCCATTGTAATACAGCACCCCAGGCCCATTGTAATATAGTGCAGAATAGCCAAGCTGAAACTCTTGAGACATTTGTTAAGAAATTCCCAAATCCCCTTTTATTATTACCCAAGATGCAAATCCGATCATTAAATTGAGAAGTGGAAAATTCTTGTTCCTAAAAGAGCTTGAGATGAACCAAATCCCTACTCCACACAGTTCTAAAATACATATGAAGCAATCAATCTCATTCATAGCTTGAGAGCCAAGTCCATTTGAGCAAGACAAAGCTACACGAGCACTGGAACGGGACTCAGCGGCTAGCTATTACCAGCCTATGTGCTACCAACAATGTAAGCTCATGAATTTAAAGGTTGATGACCTTGTAGATCCAAATATCCAACCAGTTCGATTATCCCCTTAAATCAGCTAGTAAATATTCATTGCAACATATTCGTACATTCAAATTACATCAAAAAATCAAAATTATTTTTCAATTTAACTTTAAAGGTTCAAAAAACTGACCTGGGTGAACGTATGATTCCGGCGAGGGGGAGGGAGTCCTCTATGTGGACCGACGGTCGTCAGCGACGTGCGGGGGGGTCGTTAGTGTTGAGTCGCACGAGGAGGAGTTGGGAATCAAGGCGTTGGGGTTCTGCTTTGTAGTGCTGTGGGTAATGGGAATCAAGCTTGTCGTGCAGGCGGGGGTAGTACCGTACTAATATTGTTGTCGGGGTTAGGGAATTAAGGGTGCTGATCGAGCGAATCGATCACGAGCTGAGCGGTTGCTCGACTTGTGCTCGCTAAGTTTCGAGTCGAGTCGATTTGCTCAAGAGCAACACGTTCGAGTTGTTCACCTTAAATTTTAGACATGCTGCAGTGTGCAGCATGCACTAAATACAAGTGTGTGCAGCATGCACTAAATACAAGTGTGTGCAACATGCACTACATACAAGTGTGTGCACCATCTAGGCGTTGGTAAAAGACTAACCTACCCATTTTGAAATTTAACCCCAACTAGGAGTGCTAATCGAGTTGTGCAACTCGAACACAACTCGGTCAAAGCTCGAACACAACTCGGTGAAAGCTTGACTCGAGTTAGCTCGAGCTCTCTCGAAATTCGATAACCTTGCACGCAACTCAATTGTTCTCAATTAATTTCTCTTTGAAATAAAGAAATACATTAACACTTAATAAAAATATATTGATTTAGTATAAAAGGAAGAAATTTGTGAAGAAAATAAGATGTAATAATAAAATGTCTAAAATTTAAGGTGAACCGAAACTTTAAACGTGTTGCTCGTGAGCAAATCAACTCGACTCGAAACTTAGCGAGCACAAGTCGAGCAACCGCTCAGCTCGTGATCGATTCGCTCGATCAGCACCCTTAATTTCCTAACCCCGACAACAATATTAGTACGGTACTACCCCCGCCTGCACGACAAGCTTGATTCCCATTACCCACAGCACTACAGCAGCAGCCCCAACGCCTTGATTCCCAACTCCTCCTCGTGCAACTCAACACTAACGACCCCCCCTGCACGTCGCTGACGACCGTCGATCCACATAGAGGACTTCCTCCCCCTCGCCGGAATCATACGACCACCCAGGTCAGTTTCTTGAACCTTTAAAGTTAAATTGAAAAATAATTTTGATTTTTTGATGTAATTTGAATGTACGAATATGTTGCAATGAATATTTACTAGCTGATTTAAGGGGATAATCGAACTGGTTGGATATTTGGATCTACAAGGTCATCAACCTTTAAATTCACGAGCTTACATTGTTGGTAGCACATAAGCTGGTAATAGCTAGCTGCTTGGGTCTGTTCTGTGCCTGTGTAGCTTTGTCTTGCTCAAATGGACTTGGCTCTCAAGCTATGAATGAAATTGACTGCTTCATATGTATTATAGAACTGTGTGGAGTAGGTAATTGGTTCATCTCAAGCTCTTTTAGGAACAAGAATTTTCCACTTCTCAATTTAATGATCGGATTTGCATCTTGGGTAATAATAAAAGGGGATTTGGGAATTTCTCAACAAATGTCTGAAGAGTTTCAGCTTGGCTATTCTGCACTATATTACAATGGGTCTGGGGTGCTGTAGCTCGAAAATTTCGAGTATATTGCACCATAAAGCAGTAATTTTGAGTGATAAGCTCTGGATAATGGTTGTTTGGTAAAGTCTACTTGCCAAAGTATCTATCTAATAATCTTGTGTATTGCAGTAGAAACATGCTCATTTGCTGCATCTATTTTCTGTTGCTGTTATGATTACCCAGTATATTTGCATACTTTCATGATAGACTGAAAATTATTTTGATCTTTTTCTTATCATAGTCTAGACAGGGGCGAAGCCAGGATTTTTTTAGTTGCGGGGGCCGAATGGCCTTTTTTTTCTTTTCTTGGGATCGAACAATGACCGGTATAAAGGGGATGCAAATTAGCCGATCCAACTTGCAAGTTATTCAAGCTCATTTTTCCATTGCATTATTATAAGTGCACTACCATATTTTCCCACTTTTCATGATAATCTCTAGGTCATATAACCACGAAACAAACATAACAAAAACATAAAAAAAAAAAAAAAAACAGAAGCAATTGACAAATTAAACAATTAACAAAAGACAAAAAAATGTGTTTAGATAGAATAATTGCTAATATATTTAACAAAAACAAATAAAAAGTGAATTTGAGAGGTAGAAAGATTGAAAGCAGGGGCGAAAATCATAAATAAAGAAGATGAAAAATTGGTCTGTATATACTTGATCTTGGGGAGGCAAGGGAGTAGTAGAAATTAAGGGGAAAAAATAAAAAAGAAATGGACAATGAGGAAGCTTAACAACCGTACAAGTACAATTGTAGAAGTGAAAATGAGAAAGGGTGGGTAAAGTAGCTGTCAATTGAGTCCAAGTACGGGACAACTGTACAACTTCCTTTAGAAGTTTGGTAAAAAAAAAAAAAACCAATTTAATGTTTACCATGATTTGATCCTCTAACCTCATATTGATAAACTTTTTCCATCTATCCCACTTTACCACTAAAGCAAGAGTATTTATTTGACACAAAGCCCAAACTAATAACATATAACTTAAAATCTTGCAGGGGCCAATTTAAAAATACATGGGCCGCGAAATCGGGCTGCAGTAGGGGAGCCGCACACCGGTCCGTAACCGGACCCGGGACCGGACCCACTGGACCTGGTGGACCGGTTTTATGTATTTAGGGCAGACTGGACCGGACCGGATACGATTCCGGGCCGGGCCCGACCGGACTGTTTTTCCGGCCCGGTCAGTCCGGGACTCGTTGGACCTATTTTGCTTTTTAGAGATATTTTTTCCTAATTAAAAAAAAAAAATATTTGTCTAAATTATGCAAGACTGCGAGTTCGTCTCAATTTACAAAACTAGTCTTATATGCACGTTTTGCGTGCGAAGTTGTTATCTGTGAGATTTGTAAAATTAGTCCTTATAATCGTGCATATAACGAAGTTGTAATAGCGTGCATATGTTTTTTTTTTAATCTGCTCACCTACTACATCTATTGTGAAATTAGTCCTTATATGCACGCTATGTGTGCGAAATCATATAAAAAGTACAATTACTTGCCTAATTATATCTAATAATAATACGCTATTTATTAGTTACATTATTAAATGAAAATAAAAGTAAACTTTGGCTATTAGTTATTATATATAATATGTAATAGTATTATTCTGAATTTCTAATATTCATATGTAAATACTCCCTCCGTCCCATAATATAGTGCTTTATTTCCATTTTCGGTGTCCCAAAATATAGTGCTTGGTTCTATATTTAATTCCATATTTTTTTGTGATTTGCCTAGAAAATCGTGTCATCATCATTTATTTGTTTCTTGAAATTAGTTTTTTGCTTTGTTTTTTCAACTCAAGGGTTACATTTAATGCTCTTTCACCAATTATTCTCTATTATCTCTCTAAAATCACCTTTTTTCCATGCAATAATTATTTAAATAAATAGAAAGTCTGTACTTTCCTCTTAAATTATATTTACCTTAATTACCGTGAAAAAACGGAATCAAACACTATATTATGGGACGGAGGAAGTATATCAAAATGGAATTTTACGAATCCAATTGGACATTTTGATATATTAGAATGTCAATTGAAAATACTATGACCTTAGAGTTAGCCGTGTCTGTGTGTAAGTAAGCAACAATGCAGTTCTAATGTTGTGCAAATTCTAGACTCCACTCTCTCTCTCTTTATCTATCCTGCCCATTTTTACTATCTAAAATAAACCATACTTCTTCGCCTCTCTCTCCCACCTTCCACCACCACAATCACCACCTTTCAATTTCCTTAACCTCTCTGTTCTTGCCACCGGCCATCGACCACCGCTAACCATCAATAGCAGATTTTCCGTTATAGGTGATTTAAAATCTCTTTTTCCTTGTTTCTTCGGCATTCAATCCAAATTAGCTTTTTGCACTCTTTCATTCTCTTAAGGTATGTCCAGTTGTATTGTGATTTACACAAAAAAAATTAAATTTGATTCCCTAAAAAAACTGATTTTTATTTCCTTCAAAAATTGAATTGAATTTTGGTTCCCTCAAATATTGAATTTTGATTTATCTCTTCGTTGCTGAATAAGTAATTTGTTTCTTAACTTTCTTTTTTCTCTTTTGATCTTCTTTAATCAAATTTTTTTTATCATATTTGCATTAATGTCGGTTTTTACCAATTTCGTAATGCAAACTCATTAAATCATCTCTAAGGAAGCATACTTACCAAGAAACAATACAATTAATCATCGGACGTCTAAATTGATCTTCATACTTGGATTACGAACACATTAGAAAGTAAGAATTACCTTTTGACTATTATGTCATGGTTTGATTTTAGCTCCTCTTGGTTTGGTTCAATTACTTCAATTACACTGATTGATGTTGTATGATAAGAAATTCCTCTTTTGCACTTGGCCTTTGTACAGGGGAATTTTAGTTAATCGTCTTGTATTTTTGTTTGCACATAATGGAAGGGAGAAGATAAATAACTCAGAAGCAGTTGAAATGGAAGCATGAGAATGATAGTGGAAGTGGGAGTTAGAGATGGATTAAGAAGAAGAAGAACTGCCGTTTTTTTTTTTTCACATTTGTTTTTAAAATTTTTTGTTTTTTGAAATAAGCAGTTAGTTTTGTTATATTTTTTATTTTTTCTCTTTTCTTATTTTTTGGTGTCCCCCCATAGTTGCCTTATATAATAGAGAAGTAGTATTTTTTTTGTTTTTTTAGTGTCTCTCTCATCTTTCCAATATAGAGATGAAGGGCAAAATCGAAAACCTGATTTTTGGTGTCCCCCCTCTTCCCATATAGAATAGAGATAAAAATCAGATTAAAGCAAATCAGAAATTCTAGGTAATTCGTCTCAATTATGCACAAATTTAAAAACATATATTCAAATTTCAAATAGAAAAAATAAAGAAACGAAATCATAACAAAAAAACAGAAATTTAAATGAAAGACGTGAACGAAATAAGATTAAAAAACCACAAATTACAAGAAATGAAACTGAAAAACGACAATAAAGAGAATGAATAACTTACAGAAAAAGAAGATAGGCGTTGAGAGAAGGGAAGAAAAAGAAGATAGGCGTTGAGAGAAGAGAAGGTGATGCTGGCCAGTGGCGACTGGCGTGCTTTTCTGCGCTGAGAGTCGTCGGACAAGGCAGTGCTGGAGTGGCGACTGGCGTGCTGTTCTGCGCTGAGAGTCGTCGGACAAGGCGGCGCTAGCGTGCCAGAAGAGAGACTTCGAGAAGGCGTGGAGAAGAGCACTAGAGCAGGGTGTTGGTTGCTTGGTGCGGCTGGACTTGGAGAATGGGCTAGGGTTTAATCTTTAGGGAAGGAGAATGGGCTAGGAGAATGTGGCTGTTATGACTTATGCGCTGATGGTTTTTACGTTGTAAAGCAAAATTCATTTTTTTTATAAAAAAACCGGGTTAACCGGTCCGGACCGGTTTCCACCGGTTTTTATCCGGACCGCACCGGTTACCCGGAATCCACTTTTTCCTTGGACCGAAGACCGGACCGTAATCCCCGGTCCGGTCCGGTCCAAATTCCGGTCCGGACCGGTTTGTGGGCGCAGCCTACATCTTTGCGCACACATGTATATGTCTCAATGCCCAAACGCATATGGCCATGCCCAAATAAACATATGTACATCTCTGTTGGAGCGTTGGTAATGTTCATTGGTATTGGTCTTTGTGTTTATAATCTAGTCTTTCATGTTCATCGTGCGCATGGTTCTCATCCTACGGACATGTGTATGTACTAACTTGACGTCTTTTACTCTTTTCATATTAGGGCTTGCTCGGCAAAAATTGTTTTTATGATAGATGTTAACGGTAAGAGTAGTTGTCAGTTGTTGTACTAGCTATTAGCTTTTAGATATTAGTTGTTAGAGTTTGACTATGAAAATAGCTTTTATAATAATTAGTGTTCGGTGAAACTAGTTGTTAGTTAAAAAAAAAAAAAAAAAAAACTATATTCAATCTGCTAAACTATCCAAAAGCTACCTCTATTCCAAAAGCTAATATTTATAGTTTTTCCAAAACGCTAGTCCAAGCACCAAAAGCTACTTCAAACACTATTTCACCAAACACAACTTTTTACCATTATTAGAATTTTGACTTGATCCAAGCACTAAAAATTACCTAAGCTATTGCCGAACCCGCCTTTAATCCCAACAAAACAACCCTCATAGTCAATTAGTCATCCTCAAACCAATACCTAACCTTACATTACTCATAGATACGCCACTCTTCCTGCTCGCTCGACACCAAGCTCCTCCTCCCGTGACACCGCCGACCAGTCCTCACACACCGCGCAACATCGCCGACATCCCACGTACCAATACCTAACGTAAGTACTCATAAATTTAATTGAATTGGTCTTGTAATTGAATTTGTAGAAATTAGGGTTCGGTTAATTCGCGGGCTTGCAATTGAATCCTTTACTTTGAGAAATGTGATTAATGTATTATTAGTGTAAAGGTCAAAGTAGCAAATCAAATAGTTGGTAGAAACATAATTAGTAGTTTTCTTGTTTTCTGAATTAACTACTGGTGTTTTGTTTAATACTCCTTGTCCAAATAAAAGCTTATCTCAATGCTTGCAAAATTGAGTTGATTAGTTCCTAAAAAGTTCTGATTTGTGAAATGAGGAACCAAACTTTATTATCAGCTCAAAATGAGTTGTATACAAACATTAACCACTCACGCATATAGTTGATCACAAGAAGTAGCGCAATCGTATCGAAGGCACCAACAAGTGATCATCCTTTTCCTAATAAAAATCCTAACTACAAGGCTGCCACCTGAGGAGCTAATGCTAATGTTTGATCTCATACCATTAAATATAATCCTGGTGGTTACTTGAACTCACTAAATTTTTAATTTTCGGCTCCATTCGGTTGGATTAAAAGATTTTCAATGGAAGATGATTTTTCTTGAAAAGATATTTTCCAAGGGAAAACAAAATTGTAGCTATTTATGTTGTTTGGTTCCAAGGGAAAAGTTAGGGAGGATGGATGGGAGGAAGGTGTAGAATAGTGAGGAAGATGTGCTTAAGGATTAAGGAAATGGAAAAACCACTCTTTTACGAAAATGTTCTAATCTACACCCAACCAAACACACTTTTAGTCTATGATTTGTAAAGGGGAGTACTGCAGTGCCTCTTGGCTTTTACTGTGCGTCCTACTTCTTAAGTCATGACAATGTCAATGAGTCAAATTCGTTATAGAGTAGACTTGATAAAAGTTTTTGAACCTTTTTAAAAAGTTGATGGTTCACTAAGGACGAGAGATTTTTGTTATGAGAATTATTGTAACCCTATCTTAAGAGTCAATTCTAACACTACATAATGTTAGCTGTTTCATACAAATTTGTTATATTAGTTAGTACCTTTAATGAAACTTGACATAGAAATAATGTCAAACTTTAGGAGACAGTAGGTAGTCTATGCGACTATGCATGTAAACTGACAAGTTTTAGTATTATAGATGCTGCAAACAAGCCACGGCCCTTGTACTAACTATCTACAAAATCATCTTTTGTTTCCCCACCCCTCCCCCCGCCCTACCGCCTAAGAATTTGCTCTCTCTCCCTTGAATCACTCGTATCTTGGTCCCTTCCTTTGTGTTGCACAACCTCGCACCATGACTAGCAACCTAGACCAACACCACAATTCTTTAGTTGAGTCCTTTTCAAAAAGTCAAATAAGAGGTAGAGTTGCTGTGAAGCTGTAGGTGTTAGCTATCAGCTTATCAGTCTACTCGTTTACATATAAAAATGGAAGTGTGTTCCGACCAAAATGGAGATCATCTCAGAGAGATGATTAGATAAGCAATTACTCCGAAAGTGAATTGCACATTTCATCAAGGCATACGTTAGAGCATCGGTTTCATGCTCTTTATAATACTTGAAGAATGTCTTGCCATATATCTTTTCACATGTCTTTTCTATTCGGGGAACTAGATTTATTTTGTTCGTATTCTTGTTTCAGGGAACTTGCTTACTTAGTATTCAGTCTACTTAATTTGTTAGAAACCTGCAATGTACATCAGTACTTCTGTTTTGGGTTGCGATTACAATGGTCAATGTGGCTGTTGTACGACTAAGATGGTGGGCATTCTTGGCAGGTTCTTCCAGCTTATTGGCGGGACTTCTTTTTTCATGTTATGCAACATTAATACATAACAGGGCCTAGGGGATGATGAGAGCTTTGCATGGTGTTTGCCTGTTTCGGCAAGGGCCCCCTGGAGATTATGATGGGGTGGATCTGGGGTTTTTAAGTAGGGGGAAGGGGGTGGTTTTTGTTGGGTTTTCCGCAGGGGAAGAAGCGTAGGGGATCTTCAGTTGGGGAAGGTGGCTGGGCAACAGGTTGATGACTTGACGCTTATGGTGCACAAGATAGGGTGGTGGTTTGTGGGAAGCAAGGTGGGTTTGTGTCTGGGTAGTAGGAGGGAGTAGCTGTGGTGCTTGTTTGGTTGGGAGGAGGGATAGTAGAGAGACAAAAAAAATCTGGGCCCAAAACAAAGAAGAAAAATTTTACATTTGATTTGTGAAGTAGATAATAGGTCACTTAGGACCAATACGGGAAGATGATCCCTAAACTTCGTTCTATCAAAATCCGGACCAAATTTATGATGACAATGGGAAGGCGTTGCAAATTTGAGGTTTATGAAATTGATCATTATATTTTATTTTATCTTATATGCTATAAGACCTTCAATTTTATGATTTTATGATTATTAGATTTGGTGTTGTTTGGTGTAAAATTGATGGCTAATAGGGATGCATTAAGTTATCTGGGATTTAGGCTTATGATTTTCGTTGTTGATGCAGCAAAGCATTTCCCTAAGTTGAAGTTATTTTCCGTAGTGTCCTCTAGATCACAAATAATTAGCTTGGGGGATCTAATTTAGTTTGTGCACATCAAGAACAATAATTTGATCTTCTCCTCCTTTCTAGCAATTTATGTAGATCCATTTCGAAAGGCCAATGGTAAGTATTTGAAAATAATATGTATTTTTATAATAGGGTTTAGAAATTTATGACAAAACCACTCATCAATTGGTATGAATAATAATTAATCGTGGCATAATCATTTTATTTTGACTTCTTATAGTTAACCGTTAAGAGTCAAAACTGCAAATATCATCTTCCTAAATAAAAGAACTCCTAAAGCTAAATCTAGCAACGATCATAGAGTAAAAATTTGTAATACCATGGGTGATCGACCACTAGAGGATGTGAAATGAGACTATGGATACATCATGCAAGTATGCAACACATATAGGAATTTGGACATAACCCCTTCTAAAAGTGTGTATGTTACCTAATAACTAAGTATGAGATCTCATTTGGCAACATTCATTCCTCTACATTATACTGGTAAGTACTTTAGTCAGTCGATCACATGCAAAACCCTCGAAATATTTGAGAAGGCCCTGGGTAACAGCTGGTGATCTTGCAACGGAACTATTAAACTAGGCTATGAGTCTATGACACTGCCACACTGGTTATACTTGAGCTGAACGAGCCAAAGCCTGGAAGATAATAATGCTAGAGCCATTCATCACATCAATAATAGATCCTAAACCATGTAAGTTAGTTGTTACGTAAATAGATGAACTTCCAACTCAACCTTAAAATAAACCAAAAATAAGAAACAAGAATATTCTCGAATATGGACCTTTAATTACTACAAAATGTTAAAAACAAAACTTACAAAGAATAAAACCAACATCTCTACTAGAACAGCTATAGAACCAAATATAAACAAGTTGGAGAATCACTGTAATGAAGCTCAACCTAAATTGATGCAAAAAAAACTTCCACTATGCCAAAAATGAAGCCATTAAAGAGACAAGATAGTACAATCGTAGCTGATCTAGAACAGTAGCTTTCGGAAAGCTTCAAATGGAGTACCCTTGCACACACCCAATGATTCAAAACTAGTCCAACTCCACAACTCAAAAGTAATAATTTTCATAAATAAATAGTAGAAACATTCTAGAATACTCCCTAAACTACAACCGAATGGGGGCAAAAAATCTTATATGTGCCAATATTTCCAACACCACAAAAATAATGCACAAAATGTTAAACATTCCTCCTACCTTTTGTACTTATGATTAGCATTACGAATGCATCTTTATCATTCTCAAAGAGGAAAACACCACACTAGTATCTCATGGTAAGGCAGGAAGCTCAACTTTGTCAAAGGAGAACAAACTGACTCGTCCATCGTCCACATGACAAATTTTCAGAGGAATGAAATTTCTTTGTCTCTCCAGCTCTTTAATATTAGACAGCGAAGGTGGATGGCCACTGTATAACAGAGTATCAATTGAAATAACTAAGTGCACATCAAAAAAGCATTTCCTATAATGGAAAAAGAGATATATGAAACACAGCAATGTAGATGGGATTTGAAAGCACTTCACCAAACAAGAGGACAATCCAGTCTCCAAATATGCCCATAAGCAAGAATATCACTATGAGGGCATGGTTGGATTCAGGGAAATGAATTAAAGGAGAGGGGGAATATGAGAAAAACCAAGGAAAATGACACTGGATGGAGGTGGTGGTAGATGGGATAAGGTAGTGATGGTGTGAAGAGGAGGAGGAGGGGGGGGGGATGAGCAAATCGGACTCATTACCGCAACCTAAGACGGTGGTGGGTAACTATAATGGGGGTCCCTCTTCCTCATACCATCACCACATTTCACTTACCACCACCTCCATCCATCTTTTCTCCCTTAGTTTCTCCCATTACCCCCTTACTCATTACCCATAATTTAAGGATGCACTTAGTGCTAGTGCAACGAACCTGAAGAATAACACATTTGTCATTTATATAATTAGATTTTTGTTTGCCATGCATCGGGAACACAATAATGCATACCCTATAGAACCACAATTTGACATCTAATACTACATTCATGGAAATAAATCAAGTGTCAACTATAAACATTTCCTATCTTCATTTTATCATTCAAATTCTTATACCAGCAACATTTCTATGGATACAGAAGCGATGAGATTGTTTTTTTCAGCATCATAAAAAAAGTACGAAATTCATTTTACATATATAAATTTAGTCACTTTTACTAATCTAATAATATATACACTATGAAACGTCCCCTGTTGAGCATGGCATGATGGTCGATTTCCATATTTGAAGGCCATACTCATAAAACATAACAACTAGTTTAACAATCAAACGGACCCTCAAAACTCTCTGGCAGGGATATGATCTCACGCAATATTAATAAACATGTTACCTGGTCGAATAGACAATAACATTTGGATATCCAGGACCTGTCTTCTTGAATCGGCTGTTTGGAAGATAAACTTCATAAACACATAAATGGACAACAAAATTTGATTCTTCAGATTTTGTCTTCTTGAACATGTTTGTATGATAACCTTCGAGAAAGAGGATATTCTTCATTCGATCGTAAATCTTTCATTGACCGAGCAAAGGAAGTCCCAACCACTAAAATTTCTGCCGTGTTATCTTTCTCGAAGCATCCTCAACAAGCATTGTACAACTCCTTATGCTCTTCGGGCTCCGAGGCAATGCCAAATCTCCCTACAATGTAGCCAAGAGACTTAAGATGCTGATAAACCTTGAAACCTTCCCAACTGCAACCACAGTTTTCTTGTGCAACTTTTGGATAGATCTCTCTTAATGGCATTTCTGTGTTATTATCATCAACTAGAAGCAATGCCCCTATTTGCACTAAAAACCTATCATATGATGCAATTATCAGACTCAAGCAGGGGAAGAAAAAGGTAAACATCTTCTAACTTTGGAGAGATCCAAACATCTTATTTAACGATAGCATTTCCGAAACAAAAGCTGGACGTGATTTATCAGAACAGTGATTGTTTGCCTTAATAAATAAGGATCATCTGGTTCTCAGACACACAGACTTACTAAATATAAATGAACACGCAAAATAAAGCCTTGTAACTATTAAGTTAATTACCATTACCTCATAAGTGGTACTAGTCAGTAATTATGTAAACAAACTAAGGAATCAACTAACAAGTCCCAATTTTTGTTTGTTAAAAACACAAAAGGAACTCAAGAATAACAAAAGCAACAACGCTCAAGGAAAGTCTGAAGCTAGCAGAATATACGTGGTACTCAGACCCCAAAAACAACCACCTTATATCATTATAAAACTTCTTCAACAGTCATGGAGGTGGAGATAATTTAACGAAACAATCTCCTTCTAATCAGGTAACAGTTGACAAGATGTGCACCAAAATCCACTTCACAGTAATTGCAATTGAAATGATGAAAGGTGTATATCATCATTGAAGTAAGAGAAATACAAAGATCAAAAGCTCAAGCTAAAAATGGTCACCGGAGTACTTACAGGGTCTCTTCAATTGTGAGATATATCTTGCCATTACGATTAATCCCCATTGATTTCAACAAATTACCCTTGTGATTCACTATCTTAGCCATACCCAAATCATCTTTACAACAAGCCTTCAAGACGATACTCCTAGAACAGAAAGATAATATGTTGTTTAGTACCAATACCATACTCAACATTTGTTCTTAACAATTACAAATTGGAATACATGACCTGAATTGCAATTTGATTCCAGAACTTGTTTCACTGCACAATTCTTCATCTGCGGAGTCCTGTGAAGAGAACTCAGAATCACTCAATTCCTCGAAAGGGCTTGATGGCTTTGCGGCCTCTACTATATCATCCATTGATGTGTTATCACCGATGATGCAACAAGTGAGAACCTACTTCATATCATGAGGGTCTTCCAGATCAGATCGTGGAATCATAAAATCCTACAAGATTCGGAGCAAATCAAAAAATCACTTCAATAGCATTAAAAACCTCACTCTTGAGCTGTGGTGAATCGATATACTTTTTTTTTTTGGGGGGTAAATAATGGACACAACTCCAATGAAATAAATTAATCAATAATGAACACCATTTAAATCCAGAAGATAATATAAAAGTCACCACCATTTTTACAAACAAAAAAGACACTAACTAAACAATTAACAATCGTTCACGAGGTCTCATACTTGGGAATGAATTTACTATCATAAAAGTTGACCACATGAGCCACAAAATTAGAATAATAGGTAAAGTTACATTTTATAAATACATAACAACTTCTTATTATCACAATTCACACTTAATCAACCACAATCACTATTAGCAGTTTAGCACAAGAGCACAACAATAATCCAACATATATAATCCAATATCTAAAAAACATAATTCTTTTGCTAATCATGCTCATGCTATTCATTATATAGGAAATATGTTGCGCTGTGACCTCAAAAATAGGTATCATCTATGAAATGTTCCTTTTCCATTATGATAAGATAAATCCTATACAAAATAACAGCCAATACTATTGGTTGTATGTAAATAGTCCTCCTAACTAAGTCTATGTCGGAATCAACCAAGTACCCACAACAAGAATCGAAGAACCCATAAACAAAGCTCTTAATGAAATTGCAAGAAAAAACATAACATTTGTGAGACAAATCTTACCTGGGCGCAACAAAAATCTCAGCGATGCAGCAATAAACGGAGTGGACTGCTTGATTAGTCAAAGCTTTACGAAGAAAATGCAAGAAGCAATGGAGGAAAGAGACACAGAGAAAGAGACGCAGCAGTATAGTGTGGAGAACTAAAGGAGGGTTTGAAGATGAGTTCATGCTATTTTTTCATACAGTGTTTGTTTTTTAATTGAGGTGTGCTAAATACAACAAAAAAAAAAGGCTAAATACAGCACCTAAATTTTTGTAGAACTTAACCATAGTTAATAAGATTCTATACCCTAAATTGATTTATCCAACAAAACCTCTACGCCTAGATTCATCTCTTTTCTCTCTCAATCTATCTTTTCAAAACCGTGTGTACTTGAGATGTGAAAGGGCGGTCCTTATAGAAAATTCATTTCCTTTATTTCCATCATTCTCGCAAATACCACCTCTTCCTCTAGTGCTTGACATCTAAATCACCATCACAATTATAGTAAAAAAGAAGTATATAAACAAATCTTATACCTATAAACTTCGCTAAAGTGTATCTATTAAATTAGCATACATGTTTAGCTCCCTCACATATAAAGCAAGCAAGAAATAGATATGTTTAAATTTATACTATTGCAGCATAAGGGCAAGACTCACTCATGTACTATTGAAAGTTGTTTAACGTGCAAAACATTCCACATTAAGTACATAGTACTTATTCTTCCAAGCTCTTAGAGACTTCCAGCTTTTATTTTTACCCAAATCCCAAATCCCAAATCCCAAATCCGATCATCAAATTATTTTTACACATTAAGATTCTTGAACGTTAATATGATTAGACTCTTCAGCAGAATAGAGGAATGAATTTAGGGCATAAATATTTTATTATATTTTTTTAAAAAAAAAGGAAACTACAAATCAAGCAACATTCATTTTATCATCAAATTATGCACACATAAGGGGAGATGATAACACCAACAGAAAACTTAATTGCAGCAAATGACCACGGTTTCTACTACAATACAGAAGATTTTAAAAGAGATACAAATGGTAAGCATAGTTTACTTGAGCAAACAATAAACTTCAACAAATTCAGACTATTAGCTCAAAATTACTGCTTTATACAGTATATGCTCAAATATTCAAGCTACAGCACACCCAAAATATTATAGTGCAGAATAGCCAAGATGAAACTCTTGAGACATCTTTTGCTTCAACGAAAGCCCATGCAGAAACCATAAAAAATCTATTGGGCCAACCAATCAAAACCTTATCTAGACTCAGGGGCGAAGTTACAGGGGGGCTGGCAGGGGCCCGACCCCTGCAACCCAATTTCGCGGCCCATGTATTTTAAAATTGGCCCCTGCAAGATTTTAAGTTATATGTTATTAGTTTGGGCTTTGTGTCAAATAAATGCTCTTGCTTTAGTGGTAAAGTGGGATAGATGGAAAGGAAGTTTATAATATGAGGTTAGAGGATCAAATCATGGTAAACATTAAATTGGTTTTCTTTCCTTTTTTTTACCAAACTTCTAAAGGAAGTTGCACAGTTGTCCCGTACTTGGACTCAACTGACAGCTACTTTACCCACCCTTTCTCATTTTCACTTCTACAATTGTACTTGTACGGTTGTTAAGCTTCCTCATTGTCCATTTCTTTTTTATTTTTTCCCCTTAATTTCTACTACTTCCTTGCCTCCCCAAGATCAAGTATATACAGACCAATTTTTCATCTTCTTTATTTATGATTTTCGCCCCTACTTTCAATCTTTCTACCTCTCAAATTCACTTTTTATTTGTTTTTGTTAAATATATTAGCAATTATTCTATCTAAACACATTTTTTTTGTCTTTTGTTAATTGTTTAATTTGTCAATTGCTTCTTTTTTTTTTTTTATGTTTTTGTTATGTTTGTTTCCTGGTTATATGACCTAGAGATTATCATGAAAAGTGGGAAAATATGGTAGTGCACTTATAATAATGCAATGGAAAAATGAGCTTGAATAACTCGCAAGTTGGATCGGCTAATTTGCATCCCCTTTATACCGGTCATTGTTCGATCCCAAGAAAAGAAAAAAAAAGGCCATCCGGCCCCCGCAACTAAAAAAATCCTGGCTTCGCCCCTGTCTAGACTATGATAAGAAAAAGATCAAAACAATTTTCAGTCTATCATGAAAGTATGCAAATATACTAGGTAATCATAACAGCAACAAAAAATAGATGCAGCAAATGAGCATGTTTCTACTGCAATACACAAGATTATTAGATAGATACTTTGGCAAGTAGACTTTACCAAGCAACCATTATCTTGAGCTTATCACTCAAAATTACTGCTTTATGGTGCAATATACTCGAAATTTTCGAGCTACAGCACCCCAGGCCCATTGTAATATAGTGCAGAATAGCCAAGCTGAAACTCTTGAGACATTTGTTGAGAAATTCCCAAATCCCCTTTTATTATTACCCAAGATGCAAATCCGATCATTAAATTGAGAAGTGGAAAATTCTAGCTCCTAAAAGAGCTTGAGATGAACCAAATCCCTACTCCACACAGTTCTAAAATACATATGAAGCAGTCAATCTCATTCATAGCTTGAGAGCCAAGTCCATTTGAGCAAGACAAAGCTACACAGGCACAGAACAGACCCAAGCAGCTAGCTATTACCAGCCTATGTGCTACCAACAATGTAAGCTCATGAATTTAAAGGTTGATGACCTTGTAGATCCAAATATCCAACCAGTTCGATTATCCCCTTAAATCAGCTAGTAAATATTCATTGCAACATATTCGTACATTCAAATTACATCAAAAAATCAAAATTATTTTTCAATTTAACTTTAAAGGTTCAAGAAACTGACTTGGGTGGTCGTATGATTCCGGCGAGGGGGAGGGGGTCCTTTATGTGGACCAACGGTCGTCAGCGACGTGCAGGGGGGTCGTTAGTGTTGAGTCGCACGAGGAGGAGTTGGGAATCAAGGCGTTGGGGCTGTCATCACTTTGTGGGTAATGGGAATCAAGCTTGTCGTGCAGGCGGGGGTAGTACCGTACTAATATTGTTGTCGGGGTTAGGGAATTAAGGGTGCTGATCGAGCGAATCGATCACGAGCTGAGCGGTTGCTCGACTTGTGCTCGCTAAGTTTCGAGTCGAGTCGATTTGCTCACGAGCAACACGTTTAAAGTTTCGGTTCACCTTAAATTTTAGACATTTGATTATTACATCTTATTTTCTTCACAAATTTCTTCCTTTTATACTAAATCAATATATTTTTATTAAGTGTTAATGTATTTCTTTATTTCAAAGAGAAATTAATTGAGAACAATTGAGTTGCGTGCAAAGTTATCGAGTTTCGAGAGAGCTCGAGCTAACTCGAGTCAAGCTTTGACCGAGTCGTGTTCGAGCTTTGACCGAGTCGTGTTCGAGTTGCTCAACTCGATTAGCACTCCTAGTTGGGGTTAAATTTCAAAATGGGTAGGTTAGTCTTTTACCAACGCCTAGATGGTGCACACACTTGTATGTAGTGCATGTTGCACACACTTGTATTTAGTGCATGCTGCACACATGTATATGTCTAACAAGCCAAATGTATATGTCTTACAAGCCAAATAAACATATGTACATCTCTGTTGGAGCGTTGGTAATGTTCATTGGTATTGGTCTTTGTGTTTATAATCTAGTCTTTCATATTCATCGTGCGCATGGTTCTCATCCTACGGACATGTGTATGTACTAACTTGACGTCTTTTACCCTTTTGATATTAGGGCTTGTTCGGCAAAAATTGTTTTTATGATAGATGTTAACGGTAAGAGTAGTTGTCAGTTGTTGTACTAGCTATTAGCTTTTAGATATTAGTTGTTAGAGTTTGACTATGAAAATAGCTTTTATAATAATTATTGTTCGGTGAAACTAGTTGTTAGTTAAAAAAAAAAAAACTATATTCAATCTGCTAAACTATCCAAAAGCTACCTCTATTCCAAAAGCTAATATATATAGTTTTTCCAAAACGCTAGTCCAAGCACCAAAAGCTACTTCAAACACTATTTCACCAAACACAACTTTTTACCATTATTAGAATTTTGACTTGATCCAAGCACTAAAAATTACCTAAGCTATTGCCGAACCCGCCTTTAATCCCAACAAACCAGCCCTCATAGTCAATTAGTCATCCTCAAACCAATACCTAACCTTACATTACTCATAGATACGCCACTCTTCCTGCTCGCTCGACACCAAGCTCCTCCTCCCGTGACACCGCCGACCAGTCCTCACACACCGCGCAACATCGCCGACATCCCACGTACCAATACCTAACGTAAGTACTCATAAATTTAATTGAATTGGTCTTGTAATTGAATTTGTAGAAATTAGGGTTCGGTTAATTCGCGGGCTTGCAATTGAATCCTTTACTTTGAGAAATGTGATTAATGTATTATGAGTGTAAAGGTCAAAGTAGCAAATCAAATAGTTGGTAGAAACATAATTAGTAGTTTTTCTTGTTTTCCGAATTAACTACTGGTGTTCTGTTTAATACTCCTTGCCCAAATAAAAGCTTATCTCAGTGCTTGCAAAATTGAGTTGATTAGTTCCTAAAAAGTTCTGATTTGTGAAATGAGGAACCAAACTTTATTATCAGCTCAAAATGAGTTGTATACAAACATTAACCACTCACGCATATAGTTGATCACAAGAAGTAGCGCAATCGTATCGAAGGCACCAACAAGTGATCATCCTTTTCCTAATAAAAATCCTAACTACAAGGCTGCCACCTGAGGAGCTAATGCTAATGTTTGATCTCATACCATTAAATATAATCCTGGTGGTTACTTGAACTCACTAAATTTTTAATTTTCGGCTCCATTCGGTTGGATTAAAAGATTTTCAATGGAAGATGATTTTTCTTGAAAAGATATTTTCCAAGGGAAAACAAAATTGTAGCTATTTATGTTGTTTGGTTCCAAGGGAAAAGTTAGGGAGGATGGATGGGAGGAAGGTGTAGAATAGTGAGGAAGATGTGCTTAAGGATTAAGGAAATGGAAAAACCACTCTTTTACGAAAATGTTCTAATCTACACCCAACCAAACACACTTTTAGTCTATGATTTGTAAAGGGGAGTACTGCAGTGCCTCTTGGCTTTTACTGTGCGTCCTACTTCTTAAGTCATGACAATGTCAATGAGTCAAATTCGTTATAGAGTAGACTTGATAAAAGTTTTTGAACCTTTTTAAAAAGTTGATGGTTCACTAAGGACGAGAGATTTTTGTTATGAGAATTATTGTAACCCTATCTTAAGAGTCAATTCTAACACTACATAATGTTAGTTGTTTCATACAAATTTGTTATATTAGTTAGTACCTTTAATGAAACTTGACATAGAAATAATGTCAAACTTTAGGAGACAGTAGGTAGTCTATGCGACTATGCATGTAAACTGACAAGTTTTAGTATTATAGATGCTGCAAACAAGCCACGGCCCTTGTACTAACTATCTACAAAATCATCTTTTGTTTCCCCCACCCCTCCCCTGCCCTACTGCCTAAGAATTTGCTCTCTCTCCCTTGAATCACTCTGTATCTTGGTCCCTTCCTTTGTGTTGCACAACCTGCACCATGACTAGCAACCTAGACCAACACCACAATTCTTTAGTTGAGTCCTTTTCAAAAAGTCAAATAAGAGGTAGAGTTGCTGTGAAGCTGTAGGTGTTAGCTATCAGCTTATCAGTCTACTCGTTTACATATAAAAATGGAAGTGTGTTCCGACCAAAATGGAGATCATCTCAGAGAGATGATTAGATAAGCAATTACTCCGAAAGTGAATTGCACATTTCATCAAGGCATACGTTAGAGCATCGGTTTCATGCTCTTTATAATACTTGAAGAATGTCTTGCCATATATCTTTTCACATGTCTTTTCTATTCGGGGAACTAGATTTATTTTGTTCGTATTCTTGTTTCAGGGAACTTGCTTACTTAGTATTCAGTCTACTTAATTTGTTAGAAACCTGCAATGTACATCAGTACTGCTGTTTTGGGTTGCGATCAAAGGTGGTCAATGTGGTCGTTGTACGGCTAAGATGGTGGGCATTCTTGGCAGGTTCTTCCAGCTTATTGGCGGGACTTCTTTTTTCATGTTATGCAACATTAATACATAACAGGGCCTAGGGGATGATTGGAGCTTTGCATGGTGTTTGCCTGTTTAGGCAAGGGCCCCCTGGAGATTATGATGGGGTGGATCTGGGGTTTTTAAGTAGGGGGAAGGGGGTGGTTTTTGTTGGGTTTTCCGCAGGGGAAGAAGCGTAGGGGATCTTCAGTTGGGGAAGGTGGCTGGGCAACAGGTTGATGACTTGACGCTTATGGTGCACAAGTTAGGGTGGTGGTTTGTGGGAAGCAAGGTGGGTTTGTGTCTGGGTAGTAGGAGGGAGTAGTTGTGGTGCTTGTTTGGTTGGGAGGAGGGATAGTAGAGAGACAAAAAAAATCTGGGCCCAAAACAAAGAAGAAAAATTTTACATTTGATTTGTGAAGTAGATAATAGGTCACTTAGGACCAATACGGGAAGATGATCCCTAAACTTCGTTCTATCAAAATACGGACCAAATTTATGATGACAATGGGAAGGCGTTGCAAATTTGAGGTTTATGAAATTGATCATTATATTTTATTTTATCTTATATGCTATAAGACCTTCAATTTTATGATTTTATGATTATTAGATTTGGTGCGGTTTGGTGTAAAATTGATGGCTAATAGGGATGCATTAAGTTATCTGGGATTTAGGCTTATGATTTTCGTTGTTGATGCAGCAAAGCATTTCCCTAAGTTGAAGTTATTTTCCGTAGTGTCCTCTAGATTACAAATAATTAGCTTGGGGGATCTAATTTAGTTTGTGCACATCAAGAACAATAATTTGATCTTCTCCTCCTTTCTAGCAATTTATGTAGATCCATTTCGAAAGGCCAATGGTAAGTATTTGAAAATAATATGTATTTTTATAATAGGGTTTAGAAATTTATGACAAAACCACTCATCAATTGGTATGAATAATAATTAATCGTGGCATAATCATTTTATTTTGACTTCTTATAGTTAACCGTCAAGAGTCAAGACTGCAAATATCATCTTCCTAAATAAAAGAACTCCTAAAGCTAAATCTAGCAACGATCATAGAGTAAAAATTTGTAATACCATGGGTGATCGACCACTAGAGGATGTGAAATGAGACTATGGATACATCATGCAAGTATGCAACACATATAGGAATTTGGACATAACCCCTTCTAAAAGTGTGTATGTTACCTAATAACTAAGTATGAGATCTCATTTTGCAACATTCATTCCTCTACATTATACTGGTAAGTACTTTAGTCAGTCGATCACATGCAAAACCCTCGAAATATTTGAGAAGGCCCTGGGTAAAAGCTGGTGATCTTGCAACGGAACTATTAAACTAGGCTATGACACTGCCACACTGGTTATACTTGAGCTGAACAAGCCAAAGCCAGGAAGATAATAATGCTAGAGCCATTCATCACATCAATAATAGATCCTAAACCATGTAAGTTAGTTGTTACGTAAATAGATGAACTTCCAACTCAACCTTAAAATAAACCAAAAATAAGAAACAAGAATATTCTCGAATATGGACCTTTAATTACTACAAAATGTTAAAAACAAAACTTACAAAGAATAAAACCAACATCTCTACTAGAACAGCTATAGAACCAAATATAAACAAGTTGGAGAATCACTGTAATGAAGCTCAACCTAAATTGATGCAAAAAAAACTTCCACTATGCCAAAAATGAAGCCATTAAAGAGACAAGATAGTACAATCGTAGCTGATCTAGAACAGTAGCTTTCGGAAAGCTTCAAATGGAGTACCCTTGCACACACCCAATGATTCAAAACTAGTCCAACTCCACAACTCAAAAGTAATAATTTTCATAAATAAATAGTAGAAACATTCTAGAATACTCCCTAAACTACAAACTGAACTGGGGGCAAAAATCTTATATGTGCCAATATTTCCAACACCACAAAAATAATGCACAAAATGTTAAACATTCCTCCTACCTTTTGTACTTATGATTAGCATTACGAATGCATCTTTATCATTCTCAAAGAGGAAAGCACCACACTAGTATCTCATGGTAAGGCAGGAAGCTCAACTTTGTCAAAGGAGAACAAACTGACTCGTCCATCGTCCACATGACAAATTTTCAGAGGAATGCCATTGCTTTGTCTCTCCAGTTCTTTAATATTAGACAGCGAAGGTGGATGGCCACTGTATAACAGAGTATCAATTGAAATAACTAAGTGCACATCAAAAAAACATTTCCTATAATAGAAAAAGAGATATATGAAACACAGTAATGTAGATGGGATTTGAAAGCACTTCACCAAACAAGAGGACAATCCAGTCTCCAAATATGCCCATAAGCAAGAATATCACTATGAGGGCATGGTTGGATTCAGGGAAATGAATTAAAGGAGAGGGGGAATATGAGAAAAACCAAGGAAAATGACACTGGATGGAGGTGGTGGTAGATGGGATAAGGTAGTGATGGTGTGAAGAGGAGGAGGAGGGGGGGATGAGCAAATCAGACTCATTACCGCAACCTAAGACGGTGGTGGGTAACTATAATGGGGGTCCCTCTTCCTCATACTATCACCACATTTCACTTACCACCACCTCCATCCATCTTTTCTCCCTTAGTTTCTCCCATTACCCCCTTACTCATTACCCATAATTTAAGGATGCACTTAGTGCTAGTGCAACGAACCTGAAGAATAACACATTTGTCATTTATATAATTAGATTTTTGTTTGCCATGCATCGGGCACACAATAATGCATACCCTATAGAACCACAATTTGACATCTAATACTACATTCATGGAAATAAATCAAGTGTCAACTATAAACATTTCCTATCTTCATTTTATCATTCAAATTCTTATACCAGCAACATTTCTATGGATACAGAAGCGATGAGATTGTTTTTTTCAGCATCATAAAAAAAGTACAGAAATTCATTTTACATATATAAATTTAGTCACTTTTACTAATCTAATAATATATACACTATGAAACGTCCCTGTTGAGCATGGCATGATGGTCAGATTTCCATATTTGAAGGCCATACTCATAAAACATAACAACTAGTTTAACAATCAAACGGACCCTCAAAACTCTCTGGCAGGGATATGATCTCACGCAATATTAATAAACATGTTACCTGGTCGAATAGACAATAACATTTGGATATCCAGGACCTGTCTTCTTGAACTGGCTGTTTGGAAGATAAACTTCATAAACACGTAAATGGACAACAAAATTTGATTCTTCAGATTTTGTCTTCTTGAACATGTTTGTATGATAACCTTCAGAAAGAGGATATTCTTCATTCAGTCGTAAATCTTTCATTGACTGAGCAAAGGAAGTCCCAACCACTAAAATTTCTGCCGTGTTATCTTTCTCTGAAGCATCCTCAACAAGCATTGTACAACTCCTTATGCTCTTCAGGCTCCAGGCAATGCCAAATCTCCCTACAATGTAGCCAAGAGACTTAAGATGCTGATAAACCTTGAAACCTTCCCAACTGCAACCACAGTTTTCTTGTGTAACTTTTGGATAGATCTCTCTTAATGGCATTTCCCCTATTTGAACTAAAAACCTATCATATGATGCAATTATCAGACTCAAGCAGGGGAAGAAAAAGGTAAACATCTTCTAACTTTGGAGAGATCCAAACATCTTATTTAACGATAGCATTTCCGAAACAAAAGCTGGACGTGCTTTATCAGAACAGTGATTGTTTGCCTTAATAAATAAGGATCATCTGGTTCTCAGACACACAGACTTACTAAATATAAATGAACACGCAAAATAAAGCCTTGTAACTATTAAGTTAATTACCATTACCTCATAAGTGGAACTAGTCAGTAATTATGTAAGCAAACTAAGGAATCAAATGACAAGTCCCCAATTTTTGTTTGTTAAAAACACAAAAGGAACTCAAGAATAACAAAAGCAACAACGCTCAAGGAAAGTCTGAAGCTAGCAGAATATACGTGGTACTCAGACCCCAAAAACAACCACCTTATATCATTATAAAACTTCTTCAACAGTCATGGAGGTGGAGATAATTTAACGAAACAATCTCCTTCTAATCAGGTAACAGTTGACAAGATGTGCACCAAAATCCACTTCACAGTAATTGCAATTGAAATGATGAAAGGTGTATATCATCATTGAAGTAAGAGAAATACAAAGATCAAAAGCTCAAGCTAAAAATGGTCACCGGAGTACTTACAGGGTCTCTTCAATTGTGAGATATATCTTGCCATTACGATTAATCCCCATTGATTTCAACAAATTACCCTTGTGATTCACTATCTCAGCCATACCCAAATCATCTTTACAACAAGCCTTCAAGACGATACTCCTAGAACAGAAAGATAATATGTTGTTTAGTACCAATACCATACTCAACATTTGTTCTTAACAATTACAAATTGGAATACATGACCTGAATTGCAATTTGATTCCCGTAACTTGTTTCACCGCACAATTCTTCATCTGCGGAGTCCTTGTGAAGAGAACTCGGGAATCACTCAATTCCTCGAAAGGGCTTGATGGCTTTGCGGCCTCTACTATATCATCCATTGATGTGTTATCACCGATGATGCAACAAGTGAGAACCTACTTCATATCATGAGGGTCTTCCGGGATCGGATCGTGGAATCATAAAATCCTACAAGATTCGGAGCAAATCAAAAAATCACTTCAATAGCATTAAAAACCTCACTCTTGAGCTGTGGTGAATCGATATACTTTTTTTTTTTGGGGGGTAAATAATGGACACAACTCCAATGAAATAAATTAATCAATAATGAACACCATTTAAATCCAGAAGATAATATAAAAGTCACCACCATTTTTACAAACAAAAAAGACACTAACTAAACAATTAACAATCGTTCACGAGGTCTCATACTTGGGAATGAATTTACTATCATAAAAGTTGACCACATGAGCCACAAAATTAGAATAATAGGTAAAGTTACATTTTATAAATACATAACAACTTCTTATTATCACAATTCACACTTAATCAACCACAATCACTATTAGCAGTTTAGCACAAGAGCACAACAATAATCCAACATATATAATCCAATATCTAAAAAACATAATTCTTTTGCTAATCATGCTCATGCTATTCATTATATAGGAAATATGTTGCGCTGTGACCTCAAAAATAGGTATCATCTATGAAATGTTCCTTTTCCATTCTGATAAGATAAATCCTATACAAGATAACAACCCAATACTATTGGTTGTATGTAAATAGTCCTCCTAACTAAATCTATGTCGGAATCAACCAAGTACCCACAACAAGAATCGAAGAACCCATAAACAAAGCTCTTAATGAAATTGCAAGAAAAAACATAACATTTGTGAGACAAATCTCACCTGGGCGCAACAAAAATTCAGCGATGCAGCAATAAACGGAGTGGACTGCTTGATTAGTCAAAGCTTTACGAAGAAAATGCAAGAAGCAATGGAGGAAAGAGACACAGAGAAAGAGACGCAGCAGTATAGTGTGGAGAACTAAAGGAGGGTTTGAAGATGAGTTCATGCTATTTTTTCATACAGTGTTTGTTTTTTAATTGAGGTGTGCTAAATACAACAAAAAAAAAGGCTAAATACAGCACCTAAATTTTTGTAGAACTTAACCATAGTTAATAAGATTCTATACCCTAAATTGATTTATCCAACAAAACCTCTACGCCTAGATTCATCTCTTTTCTCTCTCAATCTATCTTTTCAAACCCTTGTGTACTTGAGATGTGAAAGGGCGGTCCTTATAGAAAATTCATTTCCTTTATTTCCATCATTCTCGCTAATACCACCTCTTCCTCTAGTGCTTGACATCTAAATCACCATCACAATTATAGTAAAAAAGAAGTATATAAACAAATCTTATACCTATAAACTTCGCTAAAGTGTATCTATTAAATTAGCATACATGTTTAGCTCCCTCACATATAAAGCAAGCAAGAAATAGATAAGTTTAAATTTATACTATTGCAGCATAAGGGCAAGACTAACTCATGTACTATTGAAAGTTGTTTAACGTGCAAAACATTCCACATTAAGTACATAGTACTTATTCTTCCAAGCTCTTAGAGACTTCCAGCTTTTATTTTTACCCAAATCCCAAATCCCAAATCCGATCATCAAATTATTTTTACACATTAAGATTCTTGAACATTAATATGATTAGACTCTTCAGCTGAATAGAAGAATGAATTTAGGGCATAAATATTTTATTATATTTTTTTTAAAAAAAAGGAAACTACAAATCAAGCAACATTCATTTTATCATCAAATTATGCACACATAAGGGGAGATGATAACACCAACAGAAAACTTAATTGCAGCAAATGACCACGGTTTCTACTACAATACAGAAGATTTTAAAAGAGATACAAATGGTAAGCATAGTTTACTTGAGCAAACAATAAACTTCAACAAATTCAGACTATTAGCTCAAAATTATTGCTTTATACAGTATATGCTAAAATTTTCAAGCTACAGCACACCCAAAATATTATAGTGCAGAATAGCCAAGATGAAACTCTTGAGACATCTTTTGCTTCAACGAAAGCCCATGCAGAAACCATAAAAAATCTATTGGGCCAACCAATCAAAACCTTATCTAGACTCAGGGGCGAAGCTAGGGGGTCAAGGGGGCCCGACCCCTGCAACCCAATTTCGCGGCCCATGTATTTTAAAATTGGCCCCTGCAAGATTTTAAGTTATATGTTATTAGTTTGGGCTTTGTGTCAAATAAATGCTCTTGCTTTAGTGGTAAAGTGGGATAGATGGAAAGGAAGTTTATAATATGAGGTTAGAGGATCAAATCATGGTAAACATTAAATTGGTTTTCTTTCCTTTTTTTTACCAAACTTCTAAAGGAAGTTGCACAGTTGTCCCGTACTTGGACTCAACTGACAGCTACTTTACCCACCCTTTCTCATTTTCACTTCTACAATTGTACTTGTACGGTTGTTAAGCTTCCTCATTGTCCATTTCTTTTTTATTTTTTCCCCTTAATTTCTACTACTTCCTTGCCTCCCCAAGATCAAGTATATACAGACCAATTTTTCATCTTCTTTATTTATGATTTTCGCCCCTACTTTCAATCTTTCTACCTCTCAAATTCACTTTTTATTTGTTTTTGTTAAATATATTAGCAATTATTCTATCTAAACACATTTTTTTGTCTTTTGTTAATTGTTTAATTTGTCAATTGCTTCTGTTTTTTTTTTTTTAAATGTTTTTGTTATGTTTGTTTCCTGGTTATATGACCTAGAGATTATCATGAAAAGTGGGAAAATATGGTAGTGCACTTATAATAATGCAACGGAAAAATGAGCTTGAATAACTCGCAAGTTGGATCGGCTAATTTGCATCCCCTTTATACCGGTCATTGTTCGATCCCAAGAAAAGAAAAAAAAGGCCATCCGGGCCCCGCAACTAAAAAAATTCTGGCTTCGCCCCTGTCTAGACTATGATAAGAAAAAGATCAAAACAATTTTCAGTCTATCATGAAAGTATGCAAATATACTGGGTAATCATAACAGCAACAGAAAATAGATGCAGCAAATGAGCATGTTTCTACTGCAATACACAAGATTAATAAATAGATACTTTGGCAAGTAGACTTTACCAAGCAACCATTATCTTGAGCTTATCACTCAAAATTACTGCTTTATGGTGCAATATACTCGAAATTTTCGAGCTACATCACCCCAGGCCCATTGTAATATAGTGTAGAATAGCCAAGCTGAAACTCTTGAGACATTTGTTGAGAAATTCCCAAATCCCCTTTTATTATTACCCAAGATGCAAATCCGATCATTAAATTGAGAAGTGGAAAATTCTAGTTCCTAAAAGAGCTTGAGATGAACCAAATCCCTACTCCACACAGTTCTAAAATACATATGAAGCAGTCAATCTCATTCATAGCTTGAGAGCCAAGTCCATTTGAGCAAGACAAAGCTACACAGGCACAGAACAGACCCAAGCAGCTTGCTATGACCAGCCTATGTGCTACCAACAATGTAAGCTCATGAATTTAAAGGTTGATGACCTTGTAGATCCAAATATCCAACCAGTTCGATTATCCCCTTAAATCAGCTAGTAAATATTCATTGCAACATATTCGTACATTCAAATTACATCAAAAAATCAAAATTATTTTTCAATTTAACTTTAAAGGTTCAAGAAACTGACCTGTGTGGTCGTATGATTCCAGCGAGGGGGAGGGAGTCCTCTATGTGGACCGACGGTCGTCAGCGACGTGCAGGAGGGGTCGTTAGTGTTGAGTCGCACGAGGAGGAGTTGGGAATCAAGGCGTTGGGGCTCGTCTGCATCTTCTTGTGGGTAATGGGAATCAAGCTTGTCGTGCGGGGCAGGGGTAGTACCGTACTAATATTGTTGTCGGGGTTAGGGAATTAAGGTGGTGCCGATCGAGCGAATCGATCACGAGCTGAGCGGTTGCTCGACTTGTGCTCGCTAAGTTTCGAGTCGAGTCGATTTGCTCACGAGCAACACGTTTAAAGTTTCGGTTCACCTTAAATTTTAGACATTTGATTATTACATCTTATTTTCTTCACAAATTTCTTCCTTTTATACAAAATCAATATATTTTTATTAAGTGTTAATGTATTTCTTTATTTCAAAGAGAAATTAATTGAGAACAATTGAGTTGCGTGCAAGGTTATCGAGTTTCGAGAGAGCTCGAGCTAACTCGAGTCAAGCTTTGACCGAGTCGTGTTCGAGCTTTGACCGAGTCGTGTTCGAGTTGCTCAACTCGATTAGCACTCCTAGTTGGTGTTAAATTTCAAAATGGGTAGGTTAGTCTTTTACCAACGCCTAGATGGTGCACACACTTGTATGTAGTGCATGTTGCACACACTTGTATTTAGTGCATGCTGCACACATGTATATGTCTAACAAGCCAAATGTACATAGCTTACAAGCCAAATAAACATATGTACATCTCTGTTGGAGCGTTGGTAATGTTCATTGGTATTGGTCTTTGTGTTTGTAATCTAGTCTTTCATGTTCATCGTGCGCATGGTTCTCATCCTACGGACATGTGTATGTACTAACTTGGCGTCTTTTACTCTTTTGATATTAGGGTTTGTTCGGCAAAAATTGTTTTTATGATAGATGTTAACGGTAAGAGTAGTTGTCAGTTGTTGTACTAGCTATTAGCTTTTAGATATTAGTTGTTAGAGTTTGACTATGAAAATAGCTTTTATAATAATTAGTGTTCGGTGAACTAGTTGTTAGTTTAAAAAAAAAAACTATATTCAATCTGCTAAACTATCCAAAAGATACCTCTATTCCAAAAGCTAATATTTATAGTTTTTCCAAAACGCTAGTCCAAGCACCAAAAGCTACTTCAAACACTATTTCACCAAACACAACTTTTTACCATTATTAGAATTTTGACTTGATCCAAGCACTAAAAATTACCTAAGCTATTGCCGAACCCGCCTTTAATCCCAACAAACCAGCCCTCATAGTCAATTAGTCATCCTCAAACCAATACCTAACCTTACATTACTCATAGATACGCCACTCTTCCTGCTCGCTCGACACCAAGCTCCTCCTCCCGTGACACCGCCGACCAGTCGTCACACACCGCGCAACACCGCCGACATCCCACGTACCAATACCTAACGTAAGTACTGATAAATTTAATTGAATTGTTCTTGTAATTGAATTTGTAGAAATTAGGGTTCGGTTAATTCGTGGGCTTGCAATTGAATCCTTTACTTTGAGAAATGTGATTAATGTATTATGAGTGTAAAGGTCAAAGTAGCAAATCAAATAGTTGGTAGAAACATAATTAGTAGTTTTCTTGTTTTCCGAATTAACTACTGGTGTCCTGTTTAATACTCCTTGTCCAAATAAAAGCTTATCTCAATGCTTGCAAAATTGAGTTGATTAGTTCCTAAAAAGTTCTGATTTGTGAAATGAGGAGCCAAACTTTATTATCAGCTCAAAATGAGTTGTATACAAACATTAACCACTCACGCATATAGTTGATCACAAGAAGTAGCGGAATCGTATCGAAGGCACCAACAAGTGATCATCCTTTTCCTAATAAAAATCCTAACTACAAGGCCGCCACTTGAGGAGCTAATGCTAATGTTTGATCTCATACCATTAAATATAATCCTGGTGGTTACTTGAACTCACTAAATTTTTAATTTTCGGCTCCATTCGGTTGGATTAAAAGATTTTCAATGGAAGATGATTTTTCTTGAAAAGATATTTTCCAAGGGAAAACAAAATTGTAGCTATTTATATTGTTTGGTTCCAAGGGAAAAGCTAAGGAGGATGGATGGGAGGAAGGTGTAGAATAGAGAGGAAGATGTGCTTAAGGATTAAGGAAATGGAAAAACCACTCTTTTACGAAAAGGTTCTAATCTACACCCAACCAAACACACTCTTAGTCTATGATTTGTAAAGGGGAGTACTGCAGTGCCTCTTGGGTTTTACTGTCTGTCCTACTTCTTAAGTCATGACAATGTCAATGAGTCAAATTCGAGTTGATAAAAGTTTTTGAACCTTTTTAAAAAGTTGATGGTTCACTAAGGACGAGAGATTTTTGTTATGAGAATTATTGTAACCCTATCTTAAGAGTCAATTCTAACACTACATAATGTTAGCTGTTTCATACAAATTTGTTATATTAGTTAGTACCTTTAATGAAACTTGACATAGAAATAATGTCAAACTTTAGGAGACAGTAGGTAGTCTATGCGACTATGAATGTAAATTGACAAGTTTTAGTATTATAGATGCTGCAAACAAGCCACGGCCCTTGTACTAACTATCTACAAAATCATCTTTTGTTTCCCCCACCCTTCCCCTGCCCTACTGCCTAAGAATTTGCTCTCTCTCCCTCGAATCACTCTGTATCTTGGTCCCTTCCTTTGTGTTGCACAACCTGCACCATGACTAGCAACCTAGACCAACACCACAATTCTTGAGCTGAGTCCTTTTCAAAAAGTCAAATAAGAGGTAGAGTTGCTGTGAAGCTGTAGGTTTTAGCTATCAGCTTATCAGTCTACTCGTTTACATATAAAAATGGAAGTGTGTTCCGACCAAAATGGAGATCATCTCAGAGAGATGATTAGATAAGCAATTACTCCGAAAGTGAATTGCACATTTCATCAAGGCATATGTTAGAGCATCGGTTTCATGCTCTTTATAATACTTGAAGAATGGCTTGCCATATATCTTTTCACATCTCTTTTCTATTCGGGGAACTAGATTTATTTTGTTCGTATTCTTGTTTCAGGGAACTTGCTTACTTAGTATTCAGTCTACTTAATTTGTTAGAAACCTGCAATGTACATCAGTACTGCTGTTTTGGGTTGCGATTACAGGGGTCAATGTGGTTGTTGTACGGCTAAGATGGTGGGCATTCTTGGCAGGTTCTTCCAGCTTATTGGCGGGACTTCTTTTTTCATGTTATGCAACATTAATACATAACAGGGCCTAGGGGATGATGGGAGCTTTGCATGGTGTTTGCCTGTTTGGGCAAGGTCCCCCTGGAGATTATGATGGGGTGGATCTGGGGTTTTTACGTAGGGGGAAGGGGATGGTTTTTGGTGGGTTTTCCGCAGGGGAAGAAGCGTAGGGGATCTTCAGTTGGGGAAGGTGGCTGGGCAACAGGTTGATGACTTGACGCTTATGGTGCACAAGATAGGGTGGTGGTTTGTGGGAAGCAAGGTGGGTTTGTGTCTGGGTAGTAGGAGGGAGTAGCTGTGGTGCTTGTTTGGTTGGGAGGAGGGATAGTAGAGAGACAAAAAAAATCTGGGCCCAAAACAAAGAAGAATTTTTTTTTGATTTGTGAAGTAGATAATAGGTCACTTAGGACCAATACAGGAAGATGATCCCTAAACTTCGTTCTATCAAAATACGGACCAAATTTATGATGACAATGGGAAGGCGTTGCAAATTTGAGGTTTATGAAATTGATCATTATATTTTATTTTATCTTATATGCTATAAGACCTTCAATTTTATGATTTTATGATTATTAGATTTGGTGTTGTTTGGTGTAAAATTGATGGCTAATAGGGCTGCATTAAGTTATCTGGGATTTAGGCTTATGATTTTTGTTGTTGATGCAGCAAAGCATTTCCCTAAGTTGAAGTTATTTTTCGTAGTGTCCTCTAGATCACAAATAATTAGCTTGGGGGATCTAATTTAGTTTTCTAGTAGGATTATGTATTCATTCCAAATAAAAGTTTATGCATTTGTGATATTCGGCTACCATATGTTATCAGTCTTTGATAATAGTACATATGTTCATAATAGGCTGGGGCAATCTATGATGCCTGGGTACGCCTCCCAGGGGCCGTTTCCCGTACCGGGTACGGTACGGATTCGCCTGGGATTCGTACCCAAAACGAATCTGACGAGGTGGGTACGGCTACTTGAATTGGGTACGGCTGGGATGAAGATGGGTACGGATTGGGGACGTATTTGAGAGTAAAGACACGTACCCAGTCAAGATTCATGAAATTTTAAAGGGGAAAAATCATATCTAAAGATTTTTGGGAAAATTCGAACTCATCGCCGGTCATGGCTCTCCGGTCGTGTCTCGCCGGTCATGTCTCGACGGTCGTATTTCACCGGTCGCCGGTCTTCTTCGCTCCTGCTCTTTCTCATTCGGTCGGTTACTTCGCTCCTGCTCATCGGCCATTACAATGGTGGAAAGCAGATGTAAAATAGTAAAAGAAAAAATGACAGGGAAGGTTTAATGTTATAAAGAGGAGAGGGAAAGGAGGAGTGGGGACAGCTAAGGGGGGAGTGGAACCAGCTGGCCCCTGGCTGGGTTTGTTCATTTTTATTTTTTTCTTTGGAGAGAGGAGTACTTTTGGGTGTTGGACATAAGACTTTTTTTAATAACTTCTTTTTACAAAACCTTTCTTAAATTTTTTAGTTTATATTTTTACATGTATATATGTCATTTAATGCATTTAATATTTTTTACATAAATTAAATAGATATTATATCTATTAAAAATTTAAAGTAATATTTTTTTTTTTTTTTGCCGAATCCATGCCGTACCCGTTTTTTGAAATTTTAATTTTGCCGTTTTCCGTCCCGGTACCCGTACCCGTATCCGTACCCGTACCCGTATCCGTGCTACCTAGGGGGCAATTGCTGGTCTCTGACATCCATGAGAGCTTCGAGGAGCTTATGAGATATTAATTCCGCCAAAAATAAAACAAAAAAATGGAAGGGATCCAATCCTGTGTCAAGGTACCTGAGCCTAGATTGAGCTTATAGATTGAGATCATTTCTGGCAAATGTCAGGGTGCAAATCAGCTTGGTTTGATCCATGATTCAATGAGAAAAGATGGTTGATGGAGTGTAGAAGACTAGAACATTATAGATTTATGTTTTGCCTTCATTGTCTATTGATAATAGTTCAGCTAATTCAGCATTTAGACTGAGCCTAAAGAATTAGAGATTCACTGTTCTTTCTTCTGGAGTTAAAATGGATGATGTGAAAATGGCTCCTTGAACTTTTTTATGCTACTTTCTTACTGCAAAGTATCTAACTGTCTTTGGTTTTTGAGTGAATCGGCAACTGGAAACAGTATCGCTCTGTAAATGACTTTTTCTTTCTCTCTCTCTTGCGTCTAGTTAAAGATGGAAGGATCTGAGCGGGAAGCGATTAGGACTGCATCTCATGAGGTTTCTCATGAAATCAAAACTCTAATAAACCCGGATTCTATTGAATCACTCAAGCAGATGCAACACCTCATATTAGGAAGATTGCAGGACAGCAACGCGGTTCTTTCATATTTCAATGAATACTCAGAGAATTGCTATGCAGATGTCATGGGTGACTTCTCAAAAAACACTCGTCTCTTGAAATCAATGAAAACGGACCTTGACTACATTTTTCTGAAGTCAAGGAGTATGAAGTCAAAGATCTATGCTACTTATCCTCAGTGGCGGAGCCAGGATTTCAAAATCGGGGGGTCACAAAAAAAAGACAAAAGATATTCAATATAAAAAATTTTACAATGCAAAGAAAGATCGTTAAAGATCGGGTTGTTTTCCCATTGCCTTTGATTTTTTTGATCTAGGTGTATCACTCATCGTTTCTTATATTCATTATTTAATACAAATTAACACATATGAACTAACTGTTATAACATTCAACCTTGGAAACCTAAAACGACATTGTTTCACTAAGACCCACATAACAAAATGGCTACTTTTTTTTTCCATTCTTAGCACAAACAAATCCTAATCTAGGAAAATAACTCAAACCCAACAGGGATCCAACAACATTATAACACATTCAATCCAACATAACAAAAAAAATCAGATCAAACCTCAAACAAGATCAAAATAAAGCAAAAAACTGGGAAAAAAATCACAAATTCCAGAAAATCAAACAAAAGATAAATGCAAGAGTAAGATTTAAATCAAAAGTGGGTAGAAAATTATGAATTAACCATCATGAGAGAATATACGAGACAATAATTGTTCTTGAAGGCATTGAAAGCAGAGGAAGTGTTGATACGATCTTTGTTGCTTTTGCTTAACTCAAGTACTGCCACAACTGCAGCAAGAGATCCAAATACTAAGTAGTAAAAAGCCTCCATTTTTAATCTTTTTTGAAGATTTTGGAGAGAAAATTAGGAGAGAGAAGAACAAAAATATGAGTATTGGGAAAAGGAGGAGGGAGAAAGTTCCTTGCGTTTGGCGCAGATTTTTTTTTTTTTTGAAAATCCTTAAAAATAATTTTTTAATTCGCGGGGTCACGTGACCCCACGTGCCCTATACTGGCTCCGCCACTGCTTATCCTGATGCATTTCCAAATGGATCCTTGGAAGTGATTGACACGAGACCAGATCTTGACGCGCTTGTGTGTGACGTGAGTCAGCAAGATCAAGCTAGTTCAATGGAATCCCATCAACAACCAACTGTATAATATATTTCTTGAACGTAAGTCGTATATTAAGTTTGTGGTTTAAACCCTGTTTAGTGAGTGTTACTTTGGATCAGTCATACTCCTATATATCTAACCTCCTATAGTCAGCTTCCTAGGGCACCAAGAATGTAATTGATTCTTTGGAACAGACAAAAGAGCCATTTGATTGAGTGGTTAGTGGAAACTTGGAAAGGGAAATGAAATTGTGTTTGGCTGTTTGCTATCCTTTTTAATTTTCAGTTTTCAGCTTTTTAACAATTAAAACAAAATTATCGAATCCCTAATAATTTGCCAAAACAAATGAAGTTGGCAATTATCTTTTTTTTTTTTCATTCCTTTCTCCATTTTGATTAATAATTTTATCCCAAATTTCCTACTTACAGTGTGTTCTCCTCGTCTTAAATAAATATGTTTTAGGGATCATTATAGTTCATCAAGTCCAATCAAGTGAAAATAGGGTTAATCAGGCTCAATTGGGTATAATAAGTTCGTGTAGATTACATATCCTCTGAGCTTTCATCACATCAAAAGTAACTGTTGCGGGCTTGCCGCCTCCATCCCTTCCCCTACCAACCAACCATATACAAACCATCACTACATCACCTTAAAAGACAACAAGGAATGGAAGAAGGATATGTATATTTACTGGTCTTTCTAATTTAGGGTTTTGGAATATTTTACAAATTAACGTTGATGGTGAGGTATTATTATGGGATGTTATGTTAATATAATGATATTGAGGCATGCAACATGCAGCATGTTTTTGGTGAAGAGCATATAACAGCTCTTTGACTTTGTATTGTGATGACTGATGAGAATTCTAGCTGCGCATTACAAGGAAGCTTTGGTGTTAGTATCTTAGGAGTTTAGGTGTTAGATAGACAAGTATTAGTTTACGTGTCTTGCAAGTTGCAAGGTCTTAGTGCCTTATGTGCGAGAAGTGTCAAACTTAGACTTTGCTCCCTTTTTTTTTTCTTTTGGAAGGGGTTGCTCCCTTTTCTAATCTTACCTTGTTTTAGGTTTTATCATAGGAAATATAAAATTAGTGTAGTAATGGAGTCTTAGATTCTAATTATTTCTGGTGATCTAATTTGTTTTCAGTTGTTGGTTTCAACTTTTTTTAAGCGGTTGGCTAGGATTGGGGTAATGGATTAGGGGAGTAATAAAAGTCAAATCACCTTAATAAAAGGAATATGAGTGTAATTACTTGAAGGGGTTGCAAGGGGAGAGAGATAGTGGTGTTGTGATGAGATGGGAGGAAGGAATGGGCTATTACACCCTAAATGAGGGTAATAATTACCCTAGGGGGTGGTGGGTAACTATTACCCCCATAATGAAGTAACAATTCCTCCCTTCCTTCCCTTTTTCTTCTTACCAATACTAGTTTATGTTCTTTACCGCCACTTCATCCTCTTTATCATCACCTCTAACCTTCTTAATTTTCCTTAGTTTGACTTTTATTATCCCCTGATACATTACCCTCAACGCAAACATGCCCAAATTTAGTCGTTAGTTCATTTTAGTTATGAAATTTTGTGAATATCTTTTTTTTATAACTTTTTTTTAGACTAGATAGGGGAAAAATCAGCCACTTTAGTGTTTAGGTTTTAAATTATTTCAAATAGAACTTTGACAATATTGATTGATTTAGTATAGGAGATAATTAACTGTCATATTATTATTTAGTACCTTAATATCTTATATTTCCTTTTTAATAAAGGATTGTATATAAAAACATATTTCACATACTGAAGTTAAAGTTCCTAAATCATGCATTTTTTCTTTCTAACAAGTTTTTCATATTTGTCTTTATGCCAAAAGTCATTTAATGTACAATACTTCTATATTACTCTAAATCCTTAATCAATAAACTCATTAAAAATAGGAAAATTTGTCAAAAAAAACCTTTTAAAGGTTCAATTTTGCGAGAAAAAACCTTTTAAAGCATTTTTTGCGAAAAAAAACCATAAACTTATTTTTTCTTGCAAGATGAAACCTATTCCCATTTTCCGGAGTAGTTTTTGGGATGCATAGGGGTCGTGCTGCAGTTAATGAAAATAGAGAATTAAAGAAAGATAGAAGGGTGAGCGTCGGAATTGAGAAAAAACACACCGGAAAATGGGAATAGGTTTCTTGCAAGAAAATATAAGTTTGTGGTTTCTTTTCGCAAAGAATGCTTTATAAGGTTTTTTTTTCGCAAAATTGAACCTTTAAAAGGTTTTTTTTTACAAATTTTCCTATTTTGAATTAACAAGCTAGGAGACAGAGAACGAATGGGCTACTTCAAATATTATTTACAATTACTCATCAACATAAATCCTAGCCTTACAAGAAGTCAGAAACTTAAACATAACATCGAGTTTTTCACGTAATATTCCAATATTAACATGCTTCCCATGGAAAGATTTGCTGCTAATTATCATCCTCAAACTCTTAACCCTTTTCATCAATTTATTGACTTCAAACCACTTCTTCATCTTTGTTTCATTAGGGCTCTCCTCTATTGTGAAGGTGTAGCTCCTTAAATACCTTTGCCTTGAAGCAAACCTCAATTTCGACGACGAAAATGATGATGACATTGAACCAAAATTAGAGTATATATTTTCACTCCCATCACCGCCTTTTGTTTCTGTTATCTCCTTCAAGAATTCGGCGTCTGAATATGGCCATTCAAAGAGCTTCAAGAAGCTTACTTTTAAAGGCGCTTCAATAGTTTCCAAGGAACAATTTTTTGCACAATTTGTATACATCACTTTTCTATTGTGTAGATTTCTTTTACCTTAGTGTAGCCCTTTTTATACAACTATTACATGTATGCAGATCGTAGCCATGCTATATATATATATATATATATATATATATATATATATATATATATTTAAGCAACGATAAGTTAGTCCGATTTGTTATATGATTTGATTTTTCCAATTTTGCAGCATACTTCGTTTCCTACTAGGTCTAGGATTTAATTTTGTGAAAAAATTAATATATTTAAAATTCAGTTATAATTTATATATCAAACCTAGCTACTATATACAGCACAATAATATGATCCTTGCAGCCTAATAATATAATTTATATGTTGTTTAATTCTGTGCGACCGTGTTGTTTGTAACCTTGTAAGACAATAATGATAAAATCACAAATATCTAGTGGCTCTAATTTCTTTTTTTCTTTGAAAGAACCACGTAATTAATTAGGTGTTTTAATTTAACATTATTACCATCTAACAATTTAAGGAGGTTTCTAACATTAGAAAGCTATGTTATTATGAAGTAAGAAATTATAGAGTTGTTTGATTAACATAAACATAGAATGTGACGACATGTCATTGGAACTTCTATTTCCCAGAAATTAGAGAAATTAAGTTCAATGAAAAATTAGTAAGGTGAACATGACCCAAAAAAAGTACAAATTTCATTATATACACAGATGTACCTACAACCAAAGATTTGTATGCTCATTTGTTGAATTGTGAGAGCTTCAACTCTAAATGAGTGCATAAATAAGAATTTATATTATCTTTGATGAAGACATCCACACATATAATGGACATATTGGAGTAAGGATGGATGTAAATAAAATGAAAGAATTGAACTTACCATCAATTCCATGCCTATTAATTGAAATCAGATCACATTGTTTTTGTATGAGTACATATATACATCTCGAATTGTAATAACTCTATTATTGGATCTATTTAAGTGTTTCTATTTTCCCTTATAAATAGTATATGCTGCTTCCACTATTTTATAAGAGTTGGATTATTCCCTAACACGATCAAAAAAAGGAAATTGAGAACTTTGTGATGGCAGGTCTCAGGAGGTTGGTGTGGACTGTGATGAAACTTTTAGTCCAGTTGTTCGTCCTGCTACTATTCGTACAGTGTTGGTTACGTTATCTTCTTTTGGAGTTACATTGTCCTCTCCGACAGGATACTATTGTTTATTGTGATAATGTCAGTGCCATTTATTTATCTCGCAACCCAGTACAACACCAACGCACCAAACATGTTGAAATGGATATTCATTTTGTTCGGGAAAAGGTTGCGTTGGGTCAGGTACGTGTGTTGCATGTTCCGACTAGATATCAGTTTGCAGACATTTTCACTAAAGGCCTTCCGCGTCAGTTATTCTTGGAGTTTAAGTCCAGTCTCAGCGTTCGCCCTCCTCCCGCTCCGACTGTGGGGGTGTGATAGAATATAAATATAATTAGGATATATTTTGTTCCTAGAATTATAGTTTGGATAGGTTTCCTAATCATAATAGGACTATCCTAGGTTGTATCACTATAAATATTGATCAATGGTAATCACTCCAGTTGAGGAGTTTTCCCAAATCTAGCAGTAATAATAATAATTAACATAATAATCATGATAATAATAACAATAATAATAAGTTTTTGAATATAAGCATAATCTGAACTTATCTGATCTGATCTGAACTTAATGTTTTTTGATTTGATTTGATTTGATTCGATCTGGTCTGATCTGATCAGAAATAAGCAAAAATAAAGTGAACATAACATAGCCTTAGTGTGTTTCAAATGAGCAAGGGTTTACAGTCTTAATTTGGTCGTTAGGCAAAAAGAAAATTACTGGGACTAAGTAGGATATTAGAACGTACCTAGCATCTACACAATAGTTAGTACAGCTAGTAGAAGCGATGAAGGGAGAAATGTTAATTTAGTACAATGCAGTTGTGGTATTTCAGAGAGGATTAGCGTATAAACTGCTTTGATCTCTCTCCCTTGTATCTAGGGCTAGCTAACATATCAAGCTAAACCTGGTCAGATTTATGTTCGTTGATAATAAACGGGTGGAACATGTCTCAACGCAAATCTAACCGGCCAACTTATTAAACGGTTTACAAAAATCCATCCCTAACCCCACATGTTTATTAAACAGATTATTCATTTATATATTTCTTATTGTTAAATTTGAGTTAAACCTAATTAATTTTCAATGTTAATTTCACATAAAAGTATGCATGATTAGAGCTCCTTTTCAGTAAATGTGTTCTATAATAGAGTATTTCTTAAATTTTCAGTAATTTCATTACAGCTTTTTAGGAAATTTATATATGAATGAGTGAAACTAGTTAAAACATGTTAATTTCGGGTTGAAATTGTCAAACTTTAACCTAACTCATTTAATTAAACTGGTAAGTCGTGTATATACTGGTTGAAAATTCCAACCCGATATTTTCGGGTTAGATTGGGGTCGGATTAGCCTATCGAGTCAATTAATATATTTTTCCCAACTCTACTTCTATCTACTTTTTCTTTCTACAATTTGCTCTTATAAGCATACTTTTACGATACTTAATTATAGGGATGTAAATGATGCGTGTCGAGTTCGAGTTTGAGCTTGAGCTACCTCGACTTGTTAGGCGTTAGCACTTCGAGTCGAGCTCACTCGAGTCGAGTTTTGACCGAGTAGATTTCGAGTAGCTTGCAAGTATCTCGTGTTAAAAGCAACCCCGAGTTAGAAAATATGCCATATTTAGGTATTTTGTACTTCCTCCGTTTCGTTTTAAATGCAACAAAAGGGTATTTTTCGTGAGATATAAAATATTACTTTGTTGCATTTAAAATGAAATGGATGAAGTATATATAATTGGATATTCGAGCTTCTCAAGAGTTTTCGAGTTAAGTATCGAGCTGCTCAGCTCGACTCGTCAAGATCGAGTTCGATTCGAGCTCACTCGAGTCCAACTTTGTCTTTGAGTTTTAACCGAATCGATCTTGTGTACCTCGCGAACTGTCTCATCTCATTTACACCCAGTTCATCACTTTCGTGTAGCCCATCGAAAAACTAGGAAGTATATGGGGCTCTAGGCTACCCCGTCCACATGGACAACACAACTAGTAGAAGCCACAACTCCATCTTAACGAAGGCTATAATTAAAATCTTTCTAACAATAGTCTAAGTAAAAGTCCAATCACAATGATAAACAAATAGGGGAATAGTGTTACGATAATAAGCAAAAGAATGAGAATGATCAATACACAGACTTACGTGGTTAATTCATTAATAACTAATAAGTGTTACATCCACAAGATCAGAATATTATATCCCATTTGTTGTGTAGTATTACCACTGATTCTTATTGGTTGTTATAATTACTATGGCCTACCATTTTATAGTTAAATTATAAGAACACTTAATAATCAATCAATATGAAACAATGGCATACACGTGGTACACAATATATGAGACAGAATATTTGGACTCCATCCAGGCAGGGGATAAACTGATTTTATAATATTTAAGAAGAGTGTATATATACATAATACAGGATATGGAGGTAGATTAGGATTATAAGGTTTCTATATATAGTGCCCTTTTAATAACCTAAACGGAATATGCTAAAAACAAGCCCGACATAGAAAACGAAAATAGAGACCTCGTGCTTGGTCATTCAAAGCGCCAAATAACAAATTCTAGGTATTCCAGCAAATGAAAATAGGCAAAATTGTTAGTATTCAAACCGATTATTTATTTCCCTTAAAAAAAACTGATTGTTTATTAGTGGTAATTTGCCAGTATTATCCGCTATATTCCATGACCTAAAATCAATACTTTGAAGGTTTTTTTGACCTAAATCCATCCAAAATTAAGGACTCTAATCTAATAACTACTCGCAACTAAAACATAGCAAAAAATTCATCAGAACTTTATGAACTAAAAGATATTAATAGTAAACTAATTAAGCAAGACTAAAACAATGCTCCTTATCGAAAATTTAAAGTATATTAACTAGAGATCACTGTATTTTTAACAAAAATAATCATATTTTGAATTAACAAGCTAGGAGGCAGAGAACGAATGGGCTACTTCAAATATTATTTACAATTACTCATCAACATAAATCCTAGCCTTACAAGAAGTCAGAAACTTGAACATAACATCGAGTTTTTCACGTAATATTCCAATATTAACATGCTTCCCATGGAAAGATTTGCTGCTAATTATCATCCTCAAACTCTTAACCCTTTTCATCAATTTATTGACTTCAAACCACTTCTTCATCTTTGTTTCATTAGGGCTCTCCTCTATTGTGAAGGTGTAGCTCCTTAAATACCTTTGCCTTGAAGCAAACCTCAATTTCGACGACGAAAATGATGATGACATTGAACCAAAATTAGAGTATATATTTTCACTCCCATCACCACCTTTTGTTTCTGTTATCTCCTTCAAGAATTCAGCGTCTGAGTATGGCCATTCAAAGAGCTTCAAGAAGCTTACTTTTAAGGGCGCTTCAATAGTTTCTAAGGAACAATTTTCTACACAATTTGTATACATCACTTTTCTATTGTGTAGATTTCTTTTGCCTTAGTGTAGCCTTTTTTATACAGCTATTACATGTATGCAGATCATAACTATGCTATTTATATATATATATATATATATTTAAGCAACGATAAGTTAGTCCGATTTGTTATATGATTTGATTTTTCCAATTTTGCAGCATACTTTGTTTCCTACTAGGTCTAGGATTTAATTTTGTGAAAAAATTAATAGATTTAAAATTCAGTTATAATTTATATATCAAACCTAGCTACTATATACAGCACAATAATATGATCCTTGCAGCCTTGCATGTTGTTTAATTCTGTGTGACTGTGTTGTTTGTAACCTTGTAAGACAATAATGATAAAAATCACAAATATCTAGTGGCTCTAATTTCTTTTTTTCTTTGAAAGAACCACGTAATTAGGTGTTTTAATTTGTCCCATAATATCACAAAAAGCCAATTTAATTTTATTTACAGGAACCTTAAAAAAAAAAGATTAACGTGTACTTTTTTTTTGAAGGGAACTCAAGGATAGGGAATTATATTATATCATCCAAAGCAAGAGAAATAACATCATTCGGGACATCATCCACCCAAATACATTTGCCGATTTCCCATGGTTGGAAATGAGTTAACATTTGGGCAACCTTATTCCCTGAACGTTTAACAAAAGTCCAAATAACAAAATCAAAAAAAGAAACTAAAGCTAAAACATCATCATCTATAATTAAATTAAACTCACTAGAACACCCTTTCCCACTTCTCAAAGATTGGATAGCCGAAAGATTGTCAATTTCAATCTCAATACGACGGGAACCCAACTCCAATGCAAGTTATGCAACCTTCAGGCCGTAGAAGATTGCTTTTACTTCCGCAATTCGAGCCTCCCATGCAACCTTGAATTGAAAGCTTCCTGCAGCAAGCACCTCACCCGCATCATCTCTACACACCACCCCAACTCCCCAACAAATAACATTATTACCATCTAACAATTTAAGAAGGTCTCTAACATTAGAAAGCTATGTTATTATGAAGTAAGAAATTATAGAGTTGTTTGATTAACATAAACATAGAATGTGACGACATGTCATTGGAACTTCTATTTCCCAGAAATTAGAGAAATTAAGTTCAATGAAAAATTAGTAAGGTGAACATGACCAAAAAAAAGTACAAATTTCATTATATACACAGATGTACCTACAACCAAAGATTTGTATGCTCATTTGTTAAATTGTGAGAGCTTCAACTCTAAATGAGTGCATAAATAAGAATTTATATTATCTTTGATGAAGACATCCACACATATAATGGACATATTGGAGTAAGGATGGATGTAAATAAAATGAAAGAATTGAACTGACCATCAATTGCATGCCTATTAATTGAAATCAGATCACATTGTTTTTGTATGAGTACATATATACATCTCGAATTGTAATAACTCTATTATTGGATCTATTTAAGTGTTTCTATTTTCCCCTTATAAATAGTATATGCTGCTTCCACTATTTTATAAGAGTTGGATTATTCCCTAACACGATCAAGAAAAGGAAATTGAGAACTTTGTATATGTTGTTCATTACTTCTTTTCCATAAAATGTAAGAAATTTCGTTGAAAGTTCAAAGAGTTAGTCTTGCGTGGACCTGGTCCACAATAATATTATTGTGGACCAAAGCCACTTATTTAATATAGTGATCCTTTTTTTTCTTCATATAGTAACCTTTTAAAATCTTATTTACACTATATAGTTATTATCTACCATAGTGACTGTTTTGTTTTAATATAGTCACTCTTTCTCACATCAGTGTATCATGATGAAATTTTCACTTTGTAACATAGTAATATTTTTTTAACATAGTCATCCACTCATCCTTCACAATCTATATCTACTCATCTTTTATATCTATTTTTTTTATATAGTGACCTTTTTTTTTCATAAATCACATAAATAGCATTAGGTCCACACTAATTTAATGTGGACCAAGTTCATATAAGTATTTTACAAGTTCAAATGCATAGGTTTGTCAAGGAAAAATTCTCTACTCATGGAAGGGGTGGGCTCATGGACCCTTCAAAAACTAGCCCATAACCGTCCTCCTAGTTAAACCATAAACAAAATCCACTTTCCACCTAAAATCCTATTACAAAGTACAAACCAAACAAACTACGTGCCAAAATAAAAGCATTGTGCAGCATGACCGAAGTAGTAAAACCACCCGATAGGTGCCGTTAAGAAACAGAGTGGCTATATTTAAGCCCTTTTCTTTTGGACTTATTTTCAGCAAAAATAAAAAATAAGTTAAGTTCAGCAAAAATAAGTAAAAATAAGTTCAGTTCAGCAAAAATAACATTCTAATGTTGTAATAAATAATAACTAGTATCTTTTGCACGCGATGCGTGCGTGACATCGTGTGTAAGTGATTTTGGGTAAGTTTTTAATTTAAACGTCGTTCAAGTTATTGTTTTATTTTTTGTTTTTACTGGTGTAGATGTAACTGCTTTGTAGTTGTAGGGATTTTTTTTTCTCTTTTCTTAAAAGAAATGAGAGAATAAAATTAGTAATTTTGTTTGGTTGTTAGGGGTAATTTGGGCAAAGAGGGTGGACACCAAAGGGTCAGGAGTTGACATATAGAATAGAGATAATAATAATAATAATAAATAATAAATAATATATAATAATTACTAAATAATAAAAAAAATAAAAAAAATTACAAATTCATCGTTATTATAATAACAATATTAATAATAATAACAAAATTAATAGTAATATTGAAAAAAAAAATAATAATTACAACATTAATAGTAATACTGACTTTATTTTTGCTGAACTGAACTTATTTTGGCTGAACTAAACTTATTTTTACTTATTTTTGCTGAAAATAAGTCCAAAAGAACAGAGCCATAGAGTACAAAATCGATTTATTTCTTTTCGTCTATTGGCTATTAATACAAATAAATTACTATGTTATATATAAAAAATAGATTTTTTTTTCTTTTTAAAAAAGAAAATCGAATCTTAATATATAATAATTCAAAAACAAAATATTAATAGTTAAGTGGTCACCAGTTTGATTTCTATCCGATAAAAAAAAAATTCTTAAAAGGAATTAATCCTTTCCCTCTCAGTGCAAAATTTGAGAAAAATACACATTCTCGTGATTTGTATCCAAAACTCAATTACAAGTTTCAAAATTGGATTATGAAATTACAAAACATAAAATTTTGTTGAATTGAATCAATACTTCCAATCAACTAATTCAACATATTTTCCACATTCATAAGGAATCCGTCTATGTTTATACTTTATGAATATGATATTTTATGGGCATATATCAACTGTTATTCCTATTTTAGCATTTCTATATTTTGGAATTTTAGCTTCGATTAGCAAAGGACCCGAGAAACATTTTAGTTATGAATCGGGTATATAACCTATGCGGGATGCTTGGTTACAATTTTGAATCTATTATTATATGTTTGCTCTAGTTTTTGTTATTTTTGATGTTGAAACAATTTTTTCTTTATCCATGGGCAATGAGCTAGTTTTGATATAGTGGTGTATCTATATTTATAGAAGCTTTATTTTCGTGCTTATCCTAGTTGTTGGTTTAGTTTATGCCTGTCGAAAAGGAGCATTGGAATGGTCTTAATCTTTGAATATTCCGACTTTATTGAACTTAACTTATTATTTTTCCTGAACTTAACATATTTTTGTTGAAATTAATTTAATTTTGTTGAGACTTATTTTATTTAATAAGTTAAGAAGAACAACCATTATAATTGTATTTCTCTTACGTTATAATTTGAGAAATACTAAATAGCTAATTGTTATATATTTAAATCTGAAATGAGAAAAATCATGATTTCCCCTCCACTTTATTTATTTTTTATTAAAAGGAGTTCCTCATCCATTTCATTAACAAAAATACTACTTATGTGTCCTTTTAATTTACACAATTTAACTATCACATTTTCCAATGAGAACTTTGATCATTAAGATGTTTGAGTTGGAATAATTAAAAATTATAAAAAAGTTGATATTTGGAAATAATATATTGAAAAGTATCTAATAAGATCTCGATCATATGACTATGTCTTACCTTGTGTATAATTCACAAGCAATAACATAAGGCTCTATTCTTTTGGACTGAATTAATGAAAATTCAGTTCAGTTTAGAAAAATCCAGTTCAGTTCAGGAAATTTCAGTTCATTTCAGTTAGTTTTCTCTCACAGTTTTAATTCAGTTCAGTTCAGTTAGCTAGTTTTCTTTCACAGTTTTAATTCAGTTCGGTCCAATTCAGTTGAGTGCAGTCCAAAAGAACAGAGCCTAAAATATGTGAATAATAACGAAGTGAAAAATGTGTAGTTTAAAAAAATGGAGGGAATACCTCATATGTAGGATTATGACCTTGTTCTTTTCATCTTATTTTTGCTTATCTGAAAGTATCTGGACTTATTTGAATTTATCGAAACTTACTTGAACTTATCCTAGCTTCACAGAACTAATCCGAAATTCTCTAAACTAATCTGAACTTACTATACCTTATTAGTCCTTATTTTGTGAGTGTGTCAAGCCTTCTTTTTGCTGAACCGAATTTATTAGACATCATTAGTTCTTATTAGAACGTCTAAAACTTATTTGAACTTTTTTTAAGGGGAAGGTAGATGTACACTTAGGCTCTGTTCTTTTGGACTGAATAAGTCTGAACTGAACTGAACTGAATAAGTCTGAACTGAATAAGTCTGAACCGAACGGAACCGAAATGAATAAGTCTCGAATCGAATCGAATCGACCGAATTGAGTATTATTAATAATTACAAGTAGAGTAATATTTTTATCATCATTGATAATACTAATAATTAATAATATTAATGATAATGATAATAATAATAATATTAATACTCATACTAATAATATGCATAACAATAATATTCTTATGAATTGAGTAATATTAATAATAACAAGTAGAATAATAATGATCTGAAGTAATAATATTATTAATATAATATTTTTCTCCAAGATTGCTATTCGCAAGTCAATATATACAAAACCAATAGCATGTTTCACCCCTAATACTGTAGAATAGTAACAATAGCATGCATGACTCCTAATTCTAAGCAATAGAATATTGACTTGCCTAATTTACAAAATACATAACTATATTTACATATATCTGACTACTCCTATAGTTGACATATATTTTAAAAAAATATATTGCTACAATCATGGAAGACTAGCTACAATCAGGAAACCTTGAATAATATCTTCAAACAAAAATCCCACTTTTATTGATGAATTTGGGATTTTACCAGAATATGCTATTATATTGCTTGAAAATCACACTTCCCTCCGGTGCTATTGCTTGTTCTCTCCCATGATATTCTAGGTTTTGTTTATGTCTCCTAAAAATAACAACTTGTATATATATATATATATATATATATATATATATATATATATACACACACACAAGTTGTTTGGGAATTAAGCAGTGACTTCTACAGATTTCTTCCTCTAGGTCAATTTATAATATTCCTCCTTTTCTCCCATTATATTTAACTTTATGACTGAGTTTTTTGCTCCTATTTTTTTTTTTAAAAAAGTATAAATTTTTTTATCATTGTACAGATTCTCCCATTTGCCACTAAGTTCATAATTATCACCAGTTATTCAACGCCTGAAACGACGGTATGTGATTTATCTCAAAAATTACAAGTATTATCTAATTGTGTTCCTCCTTATCTATCCCCTCCCTTTCTGATTTTTTCAGATTGTGTATTGAGTTAGTTGATATTAAGCTGCTTTTTCTTAATTTATATCAGAAAGTAGGCTGATTTTTCTATATTTATCAAGTGTTATTACTGGCTAAGTAATGTAATTTGGCATGTTCGCGTTGCGTTGGTGTTAACTGTTGTAATTAGCATGTTGTTGTATGTAGAATCTGGGTCATATATGAAGGGATTAGAATGATATCGACATGTATTTGTGTGACAGAGATGCCCTCTATGTGTTTTAAACTTTTAATCCATTTTTAACTATTTCATAATTTTAAACTTTCATACCTAACCGAAGAATAGTCACCACTCAGGCACTCACCATAGTAATTAGAAGCTTTCATTTACATAAAAGAAAAAAACAAGTTGGGTATGTATTGCTTGTCCGTTGTCATGTTATTGAAAGCGAAAAGCTTTCATTTACGTCGGCTAAAATTAAAAAAAAATCTATAGCATAACTCATTTTTATTAACAAGGCCGTTTGAATGGGTATTCATAACATAAACAATGTGTTCATAATATAAATTTTGAATTTAACAAAAATTTAAACATTTTATAAAAATTAAATTTAACCAAAATTTATCTATCATAAAAAGATTGTAATGCATTCTGTTAATAATATAAACATTGATTTTAACCATAAAAAATTATCTTCTATAATCTCTACAGCTACTTTTACACTTATCGCTATTACATGTTTATCGCTATTACATGTTTCCACTTATGAGTTTATGACTAATGATAATTGTCTGCTAGTTATTGCTATTAATTATTTTGTTGCTATTTTAACTAAAGATATTGGATTGTTGGATTTGTATCAACATGTGATATTTGGGTTCATGAATTAAAGATAATGCCAAGAATAACATGGTCAGACAAGATGTCAGGACAATTGTTGACTGTTCTACTTGAGGAGAAAGAAAGAGGATGTAGCAAGTATAATTGGCCAAATATTGCCAAGATTTTTTATTTACAAACGGACTTAAAGCTTAGTGGAAAACAAGTGTAAAATCATCATTTTGACTTGAAGGATATATATAAGGCTTGGATGGACTTAAACAATATGAGTGGCATAGCATATAATCCTGAAACTAAAGAGGTGGATGTTCAAGAAACGTGCCTAGAGAGGTGGGACGCATTCTTGGCGGTACGCATTTTTTCCCTATATTATTATACATCCTGAATGTTATTGATGATAATTCTAATACTCTACTTGGTTATTCATTGCAGAAGCATCCTAGGTATGGCTTAATTATAGCTAAAAAAGGATTACCCAATGTCGACAACATGAAAAAACTTTTCTGTTGTGTGCCAGCGCATGGTGTTGGTGGTTGTTTTACTCCATGAATGGCCAAGGGAACAAACTTTTTGTCTAAAGAGACAGAGGCCGACTTGACTATCATAAATGAAGGGTCCGGGGATACTGACGAAGACTTGAGTGGAGGTAGCGTACCTGTCATTTCTTGTGAATTAAGAAAGTAAATCCCCTCCCCCAAAATCACTGTGCGAAAAGTGACACCCACCACCTCTCGCAAACGGCAAAGTGAAGAGACCATTAATTCTTCTGAACTCAAAAGAAGGCAAACTAGTTTCGACAATGTTATTGAGTTACTATCGGGGGCTGGTATTGGTTCATCCATTGCTCCCGCGCCTTCAAAGGCTCAATTGGTTAGTGATGCTCTATCAAATATGGAAGTGGTTGAGGAGCGAGGCAATGAGTACTTTGTGGATGCTATGAAGTACTTGAGTGATGATAAACTTGCTGATAGTTTCTTAGCACTGCAGAATGATGATCAGAGGTGGTATTTTCTAAAAGGAGGTTTGGACATGGCATATCGCTTTGATTAGCTTGTTGGTGGGTGGTTGGTCTTATGCTTGGATGTCTAATTTATTTTTATTTGAACATTGTTTTGTGTGTTTGAATTTGTGTGACTTTGGTGCCAAACTTTGATAAAACATTGTGTGTGTATTTTATGATATAATATGTATGTCATTTGGTTGGATGTGAAACTTATGTTTAAATGTTTTATCACATGTAGAATGGATGATCATATTAAACGTGCATCTATGATTGTTGCTTTAGAAGAATTAAGGAGATCACTTGAACCAAGTGAATCATCGGAATCATCAACAAGGCAACCTAGGAGAGAAATGGGGGAAAGTGGTGCTGAATATATTTTTAGATTGTTAAATGAAAATGCCACGAATTGCAAAGTGCAATTGAGACTTGATAGGGATATGTTTGTACAACTAGTGAACTTAATGCGTGAAAGAAATTTGTTAGTCGATGGCAAATACATAAGTGTAGCCGAGCAAGTAGGCATTTGTTTGTACATATTAGCCAAAGGACAATCGTACCGTGATACTGCAGATACATTCAAGCATTCCATATCTACAATATGCAAGTATTTTAGAGCGGTGTTGGATGCTTTGGTTGTATTGTCGTTTGATATCATTAGACCGCCTCGTGATCTATCAGAAGTGTCTCCGGAAGTAGTAGCTAGCTCACTCTATTGGCCTTATTTCAAGGTAAACATTCAAATAGTATCATCATTGTCAATGTAGATTTTGTAATTTATATGCATATTGCCTTAATAATAGTTACTATAATTATAATAGCATGTAATTTTTTAATAAATTTGAACAGGATGCTATTGGAGCTATAGATGGAACCCAGATAAAAGCTTGTATAAGTGATGCTGAGGGTGTACCATTTAGAAATCGCATGGGATCTAAAAGTTGAAATGTCATGGCATGTTGTTCGTTTGATAAAATTTTCACATTTATCCATGTGGATGGGAAGGAAGTGCTCATGATATTACTGTATGGAGGGATGCTTTAGCTAATTCCAAATTCAAGTTTCCGCATCCACCACTAGGTAAATGTATATATTTTCCTTTCATAGCTTAACAATCATGGATTCTAATGTGATTGTCATTGCAATGATAGGAAAATATTATTTGGTGGATTTCGGATACCCGAATACTGTTGGGTACATGTCTCCTGTTCGCTTGATTAGATACCACATACCGGAATATAAGAAGAGCCCACCTAAAGGGATGCTAGAACATTTCAACTATCGACATTCATCACTGAGAATGTCCATTGAATGCGCATTTGGTCACTTAAAGAAAAGGTGGAAAGTGCTTCATAATATGCCACAAATGTCAGAAAAGTATCAGATGTCTATTATTGTTGCCACTTGCACACTTCATAATTTCATAAAAATGCACAAGCTTGGAATACCAATTGTGCAACATGAAGCAAGTGTTTGTGGAAGTGTTGACGTAGGGATGTTTGATGACCATCGAAAAGCTTCCATGTTTGAAAGACGAAAAGCCTTAGCAAGGCTCATTTGGAGAGATGTTAAACTGAATGATGCACATGAAGCTGATGGTGAAGATAATAATGAAGATGAGGTGGAAGAAAATGACGAGGTTGCAGATCGTATGGAAGAAGATTATTAGGAAATTTAGAATGCTCCTTTTGTTTCTTTTAATTGCTAAATTTCCCTTAAATGTTCTTTTTTTTAATTGCTACATTGTTTAAACTTATTTATTTGGAGTTATTCACCCACCAAAACGTAATACTCCCTCCGTTTCCGAAAGTTATTCCTACTTTAACCAATTTCCTCTCACAAAACTATTCAAAATAGGAACAACAAAATAAATCGGAGGGAGTATTACTTTTCTATCTTTCGCTTCCATATCGGGGTACTGTAGGAGTCTTGAATTTCGTAGAGCTAAAGATTTGCATTTCTGACCATATTGTACTTGATGTTATGGAAGAAAGAGCTTTCAACATGAAAGGCCTGTGGTCCAACAATTGACAACTGAACTTCCTTCTTATTGACGGCGTTTTTCACCAAAAATTACTATTTTTATCACTTGTCTCGCTCCCTTATTTTATGTTAAATGGGTTAAAAAATACCCTCCAAAAAGCTTAAAAGTGACATTGTCAAAAATAATAATAATAATAGTATAATATAATAATAATATAATAATAATAAAATAACAATAATAATAATAATAATAATATAATAAAAATAATAATAGTAATAATAATAATAATAACAATAATAATAATAATAATAATAACAACAACAACAACAACAACAACAACAACAACAACAACAACAACAACAACAACAACAACAACAACAACAACAACAATAATAATAATAATAATAAGAAGAAGAAGAAGAAGAAGAATAATAATAATAATAATAATAATAATAATAATAATAATAATAATAAGAAGAAGAAGAATATAATAATAATAATAATAATAATAGTAATAATAATAATAATAATAATAATAATAATAATAATAATAATAATAATAATAATAATAATAATAATAATAATAAAATCAATAAGTTGTAGTTCGAATCGATCTCGAACCGAACCGAATAAGTCTGAACCGATTGAACCGATTCGAACCGAATTGATGCGATCGATTCGCGAACGAATCGATCCGATTCGAACCGAATTTCCATTTATTCAGTCCAAAAGAACAGAGCCTTAGTATACATGTACACCACTCTTATTTTGGAAACTCCTGATGCTTTGAATTTGGATTAAAATCACAATTAATTTGCCTCTCAAACTTCCTTCCTAATTCAAAAAAAGTTATCACTAATAAAAGTGGTATATAAATATATATACACGGAAGTCTAAGACGTAAATATATCTACCACTTCCCTCCTTTTAATAAGGATTAGAAATAAGTTGAACAAAATATGACGAATGTAAAAACATTTATGGAAAGAGAGTGATTGCCAGTTCGCCACCAATCCACGTAAAGGATTGGCCATATGCGCATATGGTTTGATTTCAATGGGCAAGTATCTTATATTAGAATCCTTCCACCCCCTTTTACCCAAGTATTCTTTTACAACGATGAGCATATTGTATAATGTTATGTTTGAAATTTTTTTTTTTTTTTTTTTTTTTTTGGTGTTTGCACCCGGTTCACCCTTCGGGCTACATCCGGATCGAGGCCAAGTTCGGGGTGGTTAGGTTCCATTCCCCTCCCAAGGGTGTTGCGGGGATTCAAACACGGGTCCGTCCTACCAAAGCCAGTTCCCATCACCACTGGGCCAACACTTACTTGGTAGTTATGTTTGAATTATGACATAGCAAAAAAACATAAAAAAAGTGAAGTCCTAATTATGCAAAATTTGCGTCGATTTCAAGTGAAGAAGAGCCAAAAAATAGTCTAATTTGCTGGCCCCCCTCTGCGCTCACACCCTTCTTTCTGTTCTCTTTCCTCCTCTCAACTGCCTGAATTTTCTTCCTTTTTTTTTGTAGACTCTTACTTACCCAACCCCTTTTAATAAAACAAAAAAAACTTTCGTTTATTTGTTGAAACATTTGCTTTATTTTTTGGGTTGACATACAACACAAAGAAAGGAGATAAAATCATAAATTTTGCTTTTCATTTTTCCATTGTGTACTTTTATTTTTTATAATCTGGGTTTGTTCTGCGGAATCTTGATCTATCTTCCATTTTTTGTGGGTGAGCGAATTTCTAACACTTTATGCGATCAAAAGCTCAAAACTTTACTTATCTATTGGTTGATTTATTAGATGCTTTTGCACTTTAAATATGTTCGAGGATAGTTAATTATGCAAAAAGAATCTATTTTTTTGCTCTTTTTACGTCTTTTCACACTCCAATTTAAGTGGGTACTTTTGCAATTTTGGTTTGCCCAAGTTATTTATTGTTTTGTAATCAATTTCGGCAAATTTGGGATTTTACTAGTTAGTTTGTGTCACAATTTGTGGTTTTTTAAGGAATTTTCATAGCATATCGTCTGTTCTGAGTTCAGGTGATTCTTTGTCTTTGGATTATATATATATCTGATTGACTTTCTCGGAAGTTGCATAAACTATGAATTGATTATTCGGTGAAGATCCAATTCTGTGTTTTAGAAAATTGGGTTTTCATTTCTGATTGAATTTTGAAGCATATGTTACCATCTCTAATTGCTCTTTTCTGGGTAACCCTCTTTTTTGGATATAATTCATTTGATGATTGATCAATCTGTATACTATTAGAATTTTTGATATCTTATGGTATAATTTATGTCTTAGTCATTTGTGCTGTTGTTGAGAAATTGTTGGATGCTATCATCTTTTAAATTGATATATTGATAGCTTGACAGTTACATTTGCTGAATAATCTGGGATAATTTTCTTCATTATGTAATTTACAAGGCATATACTGTATGATAATGGACAGGTTGTAAATGACAAGAAGTAGGTAAATCTAGTGCTCAATAATCCCGCCAGCCCATAAGGAGAGAATTTCTATGGGTTGGCTAAGTAAGATTTTTGGAGGTTCCAGCAACAGTCACCGAATCTCAGAAGGGCATAATTATGGACGATATGGAGAGGACTCAAACTGGGACGGTCCCACCACTTCCGGGGTAATTGTTGCAATCTTTGACATTCGCTTGTTTTGCTAGCAAATTTTTCATACATGCTTTATTCCTTAACTTTAGCTCAAATAGGAGGGGGTATTGTAGTATATTTCTGTTTCCATCACGAAGCATCGTGCCTAGTCTTATTCTCTGTGTCCCATTTTAAGTGTACCTTATGTGAGTGTTGATGTTCAAGGTCAGTGTTACCTAATTTCCGGCTCAAAATTGGATACTACATTACCACTTACATGTACCCATCTGCCTTCTTCAGTTCGCAAGGGGTTTAGCGAGTTAGGTAATACTGTTGAAGATATAGCCTTGTATGAGCAATTTCATGAGAAATTCACGTATGCGTCATCGTTACTATGACTGGAGGTGGAGAACTAGAGTGAGTTAGAAAAAGTCAGCATCTTTGGTCTCAGGGGTCTTCTATCGAAATAACATTCTCTCTGTGGCATTATATGCAGGGTGCTTGGTCGGATAATGAGAATGAAGATATTGATCGTGCAATTGCACTTTCCCTTGCAGAGGAAGAGGCGAGAAAACAGGAAAAAGATCAGAAAGGGAAACAGGTGATTGGTAAGTTGTATGTTAAACTGCAACCAGTATCTTTCTTCTACAGACACAGCTGCATGTTCGTATCTCAGATTAAATTTTAAAATATTTGAAGCATATGCAAATGTTTGGGTTTTGTCTTCCCCTGTATTATATGGTATAGACTATAAACTATGCATAATTAAGTTGCTTCTGCTTGAAGAATGATTTTGACTGAACTTCAAGTTTTCTAAAACAGATTCTGCAATATTTTCTAATAGTTTGATGCTAAATTTCGTCGTGCGAAGTTATTTGATCTTTTGTGAAATGTCTATCAGATCATGACAGTCAGCTGGAGGAAGATGAACTGCTTGCCAAGGCTCTTCAAGAAAGTTTAAACCTGGAGTCTCCTGCTCAAACTCCACCCCAAACTCCTCCCAGACCGCCACCTCCTCAATATGATCGCGGAAATATGTTGCAGCCATATCCTTTCTTTTCCTATGGATACAGGTCTGATCTTAGAGTTCTAACAGCTTTGTCGGTGTATTTCTCGAAACTTTAATGATTTTATCCTTCCATGAATGCATGGTGTTCATTTTGGTGCATTTTTATTTATTTGAACAGAAGTCACTATAATTTCTTTTATTTGACTTTAGTTCTTAGGTACACGTATACCTAGTGATGTGCATATGAAGCCCTTTCTTGGATTATGCTATGACGGGGACCTTGTATACTGAAGATTAAGTTACTAACTGGTGATTGATGGTTTAGTTGATACTTCAATCGTTGTTTTTGCTGTATATTGGCAATCATACATATTTATGCATGTGAATTTGAGGAAATAGAAGATCCTTGTGCTGCTGCTTGTGTCTAGAAAGAACTAGATATGATTTGCGAAACATGGGGTTCTAAAGAACCTAGTACGGGGTGCATGGAATGAATACTGACCCCTATATTAATACTTTGTTTGTTGGGCTTGTGGCCTTTAAGTTCAGGCTGTATTTAGGATGCTTCTTGACATAGATGTATGTCATTTTCAGTGTTGGTTCTCTGTGTTCATTTTTGGGTATATCTGTTCCTTTCACGCCTTTAATGTCCAGTAAGAGAATTTTGGTTGCCGGAAACATTAATCTAGTTAATTATCTGAATTTGCTGTCGTAGGAAGTTTATTTCAAATCTTTTGTGTATCTCGGATTCAAAATACACTTCCAAGAATTTGTTGTTTCTCATCCTCAATGGAGCACATTTTAATGGAATTAGAGTGTGTTCTGAAATTTGAAATGTTTTTGGTATCTTTTTTTTTCCAAGGCATTGTGGACCCGTGGTAAATCTGAAATGGCTGTGGAATTATGTTTTACGGGCAGGACTTGTTCTGGTTGTGGTGCTGAGATTGGTCATGGACGATATCTAAGTTGTATGGGAGGGTTTTGGCACCCAGAATGCTTCCGTTGCCAAGCATGCAATGACCCAATATCTGATTATGAGGTAAGAGTTGCTTTAGCTCACTTTTTTGAAAAGTTGAACACTTCTGTAAGATGGTCATGTGTGTTTTTCTCCCTCTCTCAAGTCATTGAAAATTTCGAAACTTACTTGTGTGTCATGTATGCATCTGTTTTTCCTGCTTCAGTTTTCCATGTCACGAAATCGACCATTTCATAAATCTTGCTACAAGGAGCAGCATCATCCTAGGTGTGACGTCTGCAACAACTTTGTGAGTATCAGTCCCTTTCTGATGTGATTGTATATCTTGCAGACAAGTATTACACAAGTTCACTCCTATATATTGTTGAGCATAGTACAAAAGTAATACATTTCAACTTGTCACATTGGTTTTGTGTTGCCTAGTTGCTTCATCGTGGTGGGAGGATCACTTTTAACTTCAATTGATTTCTGCTTTTGTGTATGGAGTTCATATATGCTTTATGATATTCTCTGTCTTCTTAAATGTCACCCCCATCTCTTTTTTATTACACACTTTTCAAGGTACTTTTCTTTGAAAAGGAAAGGTACGCACGCATTAGCTCTATAATCCCTAATTTTTTTTAAAGAAACTAAGATAAATTACTATCTTTACAAAAATTAATATCCTAGTGGGTCTGTGTATGATTGCTGAGTGAAGTAATGTAATCAGCAGCTCTATTTGCTTCTAGATAAACGTGAGTTGACTGGATAGAGGAAAACTGACGGGTGGAAAATGAATATCTCCATAAGGAGAGGAATTTATCAAGGACATTGGAATTTACCTTGCAAAATCTTGATAATGATAAGGCTATCTTTGTCAATAAAATCTTTTTGTTTACCTTTACAATAGCAAGAAGGAGGCCATTTGTTCGGTCATTTGCTTCAGCTAAGAATGAAAAATCTGTATCCCAAGTCATAAGAGTGGGCCCCTATACCGTCACCTTCAGGAGTCCCTAAGAAGAACACAAGCAGTGGCAACAATCAACATGATAGTTAGAAGATCCATTATAATTTAACTTACTAGTTCCTTGGTTCAAAGGGGTCCAAGCCACATCTATTGTATGCTTGGGACTAATATTTTTGGTCAGGCTGGGGTCCAGGAGTCAAGATTAGTTTGGTGAATCCAAAAATTGAAAAGCTCTAATAGAAATCCCTATCAAGTGTAGTGTGAGCGTGTTTGAGAATGGTAGCATTTCAGATTTTTAATTATTCCATCAACAATTTTGGGCACCTTGTAATTATACTCATGATAAATTGAAGTTAACAAAAGAAGGCAGAAGGACACCTGAGAGAGATGCCTAGTTTTTGAGATGTATTTAAGAAAATTTTGTTACTTGTGAGTAACGTGACTTACTTCCTCCGTTTTTTTAGTTGTACCATATCGGCTTTTACACTATTCACATATTTCACTTTGTGCCTCTTCTTTTGTATATATATATATAGGCATCCAGGGGTCACGGCCTCACGGGCCGACCATAGAACCCTGTTCAATTCAATAAGTGGAACGCATTAGCTGTCCGCTCCCGGGATGGGCAGTAAGGGGGATGGGCAGTAAGGGTCGGAGAAGGGCAATCACTCATTCTTAAAATCTTAAAACCAGCATTCTTAAGACCAAGGAGTCGGGCGGAAAAGGGGGGAAAGCTCTCTGTTCTTGGTTCACATATCACACACACACACACACACACACACACACACACACACACACACACACACACACACACACATATATATATATACATACACGTAAGGAAAAACATGGTCATGTGGGATCTTGTTAGATACTTAGTTTCATCTCAATACGTATTTTTAATATAACAACCTTTTTTTTTTTATCTACTTATACATAATTGAAGATAATGCTCAAAGCTGTGCATTAGAAAACGTGCGAAGTCTTTTGGTACAGCTATAAGAATTGGTATATATTTCACCTTCCCCTTACAATTCTCATGGAGGGAGCTTTAGAAGCATTGGATAGAGATATAGGACTTCAGGTCTTCAGAATCTTCAGCATAATAAAGTTGGTTAAATTCCACAAAAAGAATGTGCAATTGCTTTCCTTATTATTTGTTCTATGACTAAAGCCACAAACATGCGTAATATGGCCGTGCCTGCTTGTTTCTCACAATCTCACCATTCTTTTGGATTGTGTTTAATATTGTGAGAGTTGACTATCATGTTACGTTTGAGGGATTTACACGATATGTGAAGGATGTCCAAAAATATATATGTTTCCCACTCTGAATGTCAATTCGAGCAAGTTCGCGTTACATACGTGCTTAATCATATGAGCTCAGTTCATTCTTGTGTCTGTTTGAACAGATTCCAACAAATGCGGCTGGACTCATCGAGTATAGAGCACATCCTTTTTGGATGCAGAAGTATTGCCCTTCTCATGAATATGATAGGACTCCAAGGTGCTGTAGCTGTGAAAGAATGGAGGTAAGTTGAAACAAACCTTTATTCGAACGTTAGCATGTGATGAACTGGCATATCAAAAGCAGATTTAAGAGGAGATCAAGAAAGAAAGCTGATGTTTGATTGATAATCTGGAAATTTACAGCAAAATAATGATAGTAACAAGCTTTCGAGAGGCTTGTTTCTCTCCCAAAACAAAACCGCTAAACTCTCCAATATTTTCTTCATACCCCTTCCTATCACTAATCTCTTCTATATATAGAGCTAACTTGCTTGCTTTCTCTCCAAGCTAACCTAATTATATTGTACTCCCATATTACCCCTAAACCCAATGCATAATATAGCGATGATAAATAAAAAGAGTTTTATTCTGGGGTTTTCTTTCTCAGGCTTCCAAAGGAAACAGAACCTTAACGGCCCGTTTGGTTAGTGGTCATAAATAGTGGTAATGGTAATGAAACTTAGTGTAAATTTGTAAAGAGGTTCTCATGTCAATGACTATGGGAATGAAACTTTATCACAAAACATGGTTTCCCTTTATAAATTTCCATTACCACCCAATACCACCTTCCCAAGTGGTAATAGATAGTAATGAGATTTTAGGAAGAAAATTGATATCTTGGGATGAAGTAGCATTACCATAGGTAATGACATTGGATTTCTAGTACAAATTTACACTATAATGCATTACCATTCCCACCATTTATGGCCTCTTACCAAACGGGCCGTAAATATATTTTACATTGGTATGGTTGATAATCTAAACCTTTCAATATTTTTGCAGCCAAGGGACACAAAGTACTTGGTACTTGATGATGGTCGGAAGCTATGTTTAGAGTGCCTTGACTCAGCTATTGTGGATACGAATGAATGCCAACCACTGTATATAGAGATTGGAGAATTTTATGAAGGGTTGAACATGAAAGTGCAGCAACAAGTACCCTTACTCCTTGTGGAGAGGCAAGCTCTTAATGAGGCTATGGAAGGAGAAAAACAAGTAAAGAATCACATTGTTTTAATGATTCAATGTTGCCTTCATTTTCTAATGATTTTTCTGACTTTTACCTTTGTTGCTGTTAGGGTCATCATCATTTGCCTGAGACAAGAGGACTCTGCCTCTCAGAAGAACAGACTGTGCGCACGGTAAGATACATTTAGATGCATGTTTTACCATGCATGACTGTTATATGAATTTTTGGTCTTTGGAGTATAATCTATGTCAATGGAAAACCAGATTTTGAAGAGGCCAAGGATTGGAGGACACCGGATTATGGACATGATAACTGAGCCATATAGGCTGGTTCGTCGTTGTGAAGTCACAGCTATTCTGATTCTTTACGGCCTTCCCAGGTATTTGATTTTCTATCAGCTAGTTCGTCTAATTTGCCAAGAAAGTAAAATTGCAATATAGGAAAGAACTCCTTGGGAAGTGTGAGATAATGTTTAGTTGATAGCAAAAAGTTCCTTGATATTGTGGGCAGTAGAACTTGGCAACTTCTTGTGCGTCCTATTCTTTTTCTATCTTTAATCGGCCAACATTTTAAAGAAGTGCAACTTGAACAGTCATGTTACTCTCTGGTTGGTTTTAGTACTTAGCCAATGTCAGCATTTCAAATATATTTTATACATCACATACTATCAGGTCGGATGTTAGCGTATTGGATTCGCAGGTTCCACAAACAATTGACATTAGCAAATTCTAAAAGCAAGTATTTGGTATATTAGTAGTTTAATAAGCATATCATCCTTTATTCTATGAAGCAGACATTCCAATTGACAACGCTAATGGAAATTCTTTTCCCTTTATTTTTGATTGTCCAAGATTCTAGAAACAAGCTCTGAAGTCAAATATGAGCTCTCTAGTGTAGTGGAAAAAGTGAAATGTACTTTCTATGTTTTCATTAATAACAAGAAGGGTGCTTACCAAGCAAAACTTGGTTTAGTGGTTAATGTTTGTATCTCACAACCTCGAGGTTGTGGGATTAACACTAACGGCCCGTTTGGTTAGTGGTCATAAATAGTGGTAATGGTAATGAAACTTAGTGTAAATTTGTAAAGAGGTTCTCATGTCAATAACCATGGGGAATGAAACTTTATCACAAAACATGGTTTCCCTTTATAAATTTCCATTACCACCCAATACCACCTTCCCAAGTGGTAATGGATAGTAATGAGATTTTAGGAAGAAAATTGATATCTTGGGATGAAGTACCATTACCATATGTAATGACATTGGATTTCTAGTACAAATTTACACTATAAGGCATTACCATTCCCACCATTTATGGCCTCTTACCAAACGGGCCGTAAGGACATTTTTGGGGGGTGGGATTCTTCTTCCCCCCCAAACCAAAGGGGCCTTGCCTATTAAGCGGGATCGGGCTGATTTGTTAGAGGTTTTGGTCCAGTTTGGCACTTCTCCCTACCCCAAGAAATAAAAGAAATATAAAAAGGGCGTATGTTAGGATCGAAGGGTGTAATTATGTGTTATCCGGGCACTTAAGTTAGTACCAGTTACAATTTATATGCTGCCACTTCCATTATTTTTCTAGTTACTGACTTTTGGTTTCTTGTGTTTCTGTTGAATAAGGCTATTAACAGGGTCAATCCTCGCACATGAAATGATGCATGCATGGTTACGGCTCAGTGGTTACCCCAATTTGAGACCCGAGGTTGAAGAAGGAATATGCCAAGTATTAGCTCATATGTGGTTGGAATCTGAAATCATTGCAGGTTCTAGCAGTAGTAGTGGTCTATCATCATCTTCCTCGTCAGGCTCATCGGATCCCGGATCATCTTCTTCTACCAGTAATTCTTCAAAGAAAGGTAAAAGGTCTCAGTTCGAGAGGAAACTTGGTGATTTTTTTAAACACCAAATCGAGTCGGATGCTTCACCTGCCTATGGAGATGGATTCAGAACAGGTAACCAAGCGGTGAGCAAGTATGGACTTAGAAGAACCCTTGACCATATACGATTAACAGGGACATTCCCCTGTTGAGGAAAGACAAATTTTTTACCAGTGTAATTCTTGCTATACAGATGAATACTGGAAATGCATTAGAGGGTTTACAGATTATAGGAATCAAATGAATATATCTTCTACATTGTTTCTGTGTACCACATATATGTTTCTCTTCTTTTCTTTTTCTTTTGTGATTATTTTGATGTATAAAATTTAAAACCATTAACTCTTCTACAGACGCATGTATTACTTTACTGGAAAAGGCAGAATACCCATATTTGTCTCCATTAGAAGGAAAAAAAAAAGGGAATACCCATATTGACATTAAATCAGTTTAGCGCATTTTCAGTTTATTTTCGGTTTTGTTTTTGTGGTTCTTACAAATGGAAAGAGCTATGATATGTAGATAGGTTTTTGAGCATGTATGTATCTCGATTATTATTGTCCCCAATGTCCAAAGATTACTCTAGTCTGAACTTACTAGTCTTGATAGTTGCTTGTCTGAATTGATTGGTCCTGAACTTTTTTTGGACTGGATTCGGACTCAAATTTTGGGCAGTTCTTACTTATTATAAACTTATCATAGTTGTAATATATTTGGGCAGTTCTTACTGATTATGTCGTTATGATACTTATTTTAACTTATTGGCCTTAAGCCTAATTTGTGTTATCTTCAACTTATAAAATAAGTTTCAAGTTCAATAAGTTCAGATCAGGTGTAATCAAGTTTGATCAGGTCTAACACAACACTCAAAATAAGTTCCAATAAGGGTTAATCAGGTCTAATAAGTTCAGTTCATGTTTTTTCAGGTGAAGAGAACACACTCTTAATATGAACTTATTTGAATCTTTAGCTCAAAACACAATTTATCTAGTCATCAAAAAGAAAAGTTATTTGAAATTAGTTTCCCCGAAATTAACAAGTGAAGAGTATATACTTAAATTTATTTGTCTTCTAAGGTTATCTCCAAAGTTTAGCTAGATACTAGATAGTAATATTGCATCAAAATTTGAGATTGATATATACTAAGGGCTATACTACAATTTTTATCTTGCTCATTTTTAATATAATTTGATTAAAAATAAAGAAATCTAGAGCTTTCCACTTTCCTTTCACGGTTTCATGTGTCACCTTCCTTTCTGTATAATCCAAGACCCTAACTTGTTCCTTCCATTACCTTTTACTTCAACCAACAAGGCAACATAATGACATGAAACCAAAATAACAAAAACTAGAGAAGTTATTATGAGAACTGATGATTTCACTAATACTGATACAGACTTTTTTTCTAGGGAAATTATTACAGTTCTATGATTTCAAGATCCACAATTACATATGCATACAACCTATTTATTAAACAAAATTTACAAACTTTTTACACCGTCAACAAAGATAACTCTTTTCGACCCCAACCCCACACCCTCCACAAAAAGGTTGGTACCTCTAGCAGCCGTTAGGGGTGTAAGCGGACTGCGAAAAATCCAGATTCCAATCCAGTCAAGTCCAAACTTGTCGGATTGGACTGGACTGTAATTTTTTTGGACTGGACTCGGACTCAAATTTTCGAGTCCAAATATTTTCGGACTGGATTTGGACTCACCCCTTTAGAATCCAATAAGTCCGGTCCAGTCCAAAAATATTTTTATGTATAATGGAGTATATATTTAATATATATATATATATATATATATATATATATATATATATATATATATATATATATATATATATATATATATATATATATATATATATAAGGTATATGACTTATTTTATGGAATAGATATAATGAGCTTAATTTTTCAAATTCAATTATGAGAAAACGTTGTGAATCATTGAATCTAAATCGGGGAAAAAAATAATATAATAATCGGACAGGACTGTATTCAGACTCAAGAAAAAACTATTGGTCTGGACTGGACTGGACTCAAAAAATATTTGGATCGGATTTGGATTCAATTTCTCGAGTCCAAAAAACTTTGGACTGGATTTGGATTTGGCAAAGTCCAATCCACTTACATCCCTAGCAGCCTCAAGTATATCATATAGTCAGTTTTCATTTAATATAGTCAATTTTAGTTCGATATAATTAGTTTATGTATGATATAATCACCTTTTATATAGTCGGTTTTTGTATGATATAGTTAGTTTTCGTATGATATAATCAGTTTATTAAACAAAAATAACAACTATACTTGAAAGTTGTAACTATTTTTCGCGCCACATCTGGGAAAACCGGATGTTCCTTCCTCCCTTTTCCTGCGCTTCTAATCTTCTTCTTCTACTATACCTCCATTAATGCTATCTTACAGTTTTGAGTCTACCCAGAAAAACTCAATTAGTATGACTAAATACTTTTTGTTTTCCTAAAAACCTATGAAATATGTCCCCATTACAACTTCCAAATAATTTAGCATTCTAAACCCTAAATTATCTTAGCTTAATTAGCAGAATCTTCATTTTCATCGTCATCCATGAAGATTTATGTTGATATATTTTTGGTGTGATCCCCTTTTGCTTTTTATTTGAGTTCAATATTCATGCACACCAACTGTTCGATATTTGTCCTATGAGAACTGAAAACAGTTACTTCAGAAATATTGTTGAGTTATATTTAATAAGCAAGATCATCCTATTCTGATCTGGGTTTTTTGTTAGGATTTTATTTATCCAATGTTTATAAGGACCTTATTCAAAGTGCAGAATTTATTTTCTAACATAACCTATCAAGCCCGTGGCTTTTCTGAGAGAATTGTACCAAATCAAGTCTCTAAGTACTTCTCTCAGGCTAAACTCATAGACTCGATACGTCTAAGTCTTCGGTCTGGATCTCCTGATTTGCTTCTTCCTTTACTAAAGAATCCACATTTGGATTCTTTTGTAGTCGCGAATGCTCTTCGTTCTGCTCCTTCCCCTGAATCTGCTCTGTCCTTAGTTGAAGCCCTCAAAACGGTGCCTAATTTTTCACATACCCAACATACTCTTCTTGCAATTGCCAAAATCCTAGCTAGGTCGCGTCGTACTCGTCATCTGGAAAAGCTGGTTGATGCCATCAATAATGGGAAATTTCCAAAGGTGCAACCTGTTAGTTTTGTGGACGAAATGCGGTTGTATGCTACCGCGAGAGATATTGACTTGGTACTTCATGTTTGGGATGAACTTCGTGCCCAAGGTAAACGCCCATGTATTGAATCTTATAACATAGTCATGGGCCTTTATGTAATAATGGGCAAGGACATCGAAGCCATCCAGATATTTCGTCGCATGATGCAAGAAGGGGTGGTCCCGAACTCAAGGACATACACATTAGTTATTGAGCACCTTGTTAACACTGGGAAAGTAGATAAGGCAAAAGAGGTTTTCTATATCTTGCCAAGGATGAGAGTTAAGCGTACTCTAAGGCAATATTCCCTTCTTGTAGAGGCATTCTTGAATATTCAGCAATATGAGGCTTTGAAGACCCTTCTTAGAGACATGAAAATGGAAGGGATTCTGCCTCCAAGATCTATGCTATTGTCATTGCACCGTATGACTGAGACAGGAGTTTTAGAGGAGAGTGATGATTTTGTTAAAGAGATGGTACCAGATAGTAGAATTAAGAACATAGAGTTATGTGCAGATTTCATTGATGATGACAATGAGGATGATGGTGATGATTGCAGCCGAGAAGCTGTTGTTCATAGTGTTCAGTTGAGGCCATGGTTGGACCCAAGTGCTTTGGCAAGTGCATTGCGGCACTGGAGAGATGATGATATATTTGCTTTGGAAGAAGCTAAACTTGTGTGGACTAGCCGCTTGGTTTGCAAGATGGTTAGGCACTTTAAATCATCTCAAACAGCATGGCAATTTTTCTGCTGGGTTGCTAATCAACCTGGTTTTGTGCATGATATTCACACTTATTCAGGCATAATCACAAAAGTAGCGAGCCATGGGAGAGTTGATCTCGTTGATGATATATTGTTCAAACTGAAGAACGAAGGAATCAAATTAGCGAATAGCACAGTAAGACAAATTATTGATTTTTATGGCCTTTCCAAGGAAGGATCTGCTGCTTTAAGAATTTTCCATGATGTTAAAGTGCTATGTGATCACATCTCCAAATTCGATATGGTGCTTTTATATTCCTCTCTGTTACGAACATTGCTCAAGTGCGGATTGGATGGTGATACCATAGATACTGTGAATGAGATGTTATCTATGGGAATTCACCCTGATGCTCAGACATTTTCCGGTTTGATGCATCATTTTGCTGTTCGAGGTGATTTCAGAATTGTACAGAAGCTACTCGAAATGGTAAGACAGTGTGGTGTAGAGCCAGATGCTTACATGTATAAGACACTTGTTCGTGCTTACTGTAAGTGTGGAAGGGCTACTCTTGCACTAAGATTATTTGAAGACATGAGGAACTCAGGTTTTGTGCCTGATGTAGAGACAAAGTCATTGCTGGTCAAAGGACTTTGGAAGGAAGGAAGACTAAGAGAAGCTTCCCTTATTGAAGAGACTTGTAAGGAGCGAGAGGACATCCTTCCACTACCTTCTTCTGGTCAGATGTTCAATGTTAGCTCAGCAGATGTTATAAATGTACACAAGCTATATAGTGGGAGTTTCTAAGACTATTGGTTGGTGGTCCTATGCGATACTCATATGTACTTTTTTCAGCTGATTCACATAGTGTTATGCTTTTATGTGCAGCTTCTCCTTGAATTTGCAGGTAATGATATTGTTTCCTCATTCTTTTCTCCTTTTAGTTTGAATCTTATGTCTTGCATGTTGCTTCAGTTTCTGATCTAGGTTTGTCCTCCAGCTTGTTTCAGATTTCTCCTTTTTTATGATTCAAGGTGCTTTAGATTTGAGCAACTGATCTTCAACTATATGCTTATGTATATTTGGGAACTTTTTAAATCTTGTACCAAAGAGAGAAATAGAATGTCAGTTTAGTACTTCATTGACAGCTATAATAAACATAATCCTGCTGGTGAAGTATCAGATATGTGAAGCTCAGAAGAAAAAAAAGCCTTCTGTATACAGATGGAGCGGACACAATTTATGAGTGTATCAGTTATAAATTACATATAAGCTACTTTCTAAACTTATTCCTGAAAACTTTCCTGGTCTAGACCCTTTCTTATCATCGTACAGAAAAGTTGGATATAATGTCTGCATAACATCAGTTTTGTGGATTACCACAATAAAATTACCTATTAGCTAGGAGTATAACTGTAAATGTAGGTCAACAAAAAGGCTGATATTACAAATTTAACTAGTAAAAAGATGCCTACTAGCGGAAGGGGGGGGTGTGATGCAAGTTTCGAGTACCCTTTCTCAGAGAATGGTATCATTCAAGCTTCTCAAAGCTGTCGTGCTTGAATTCACAGCGATGTTTCCCAGGTCATTGACATGTTCAGAACTTTTGATAGAGACCTTACAATTTCTTCCATATCCGGCCTGCTTGATGGATCTCTATTTAGGCAATATTCTATTAGTCTAGCTATGGACATAGCAGATTCAGAAGGATAATTCCCCTTAAGGGAAGGATCCATCAAACTCCTGAGCTGATCCTTTCCCTTCGTTTCATCAAAAACACCCACGAAAACCTCTGATAAATTCCCATTCAGCCGTTCATATAGATTAGCGATGTTTTTGCCTGTGAGTACCTCTAGCAATAGCATCCCAAAAGCATATACATCTAGTTTTGGCGAGAGCTGACCTTTCTCTCGATACTCTGGTGAAAGGTAGATTTCCTCAGATGTAGTTTGACCTCTTTGCGCTTCTGCAAATCTTGCTGGCCTGAAGTTACTGATCTTTGCTCTGAATTCACTGTCAAGGAGAATACTACTGCTCTTGAGATCCTTGTAGACATAAGGAGGGATATTATAGCTGTGGATGTAATTAAGCCCTCTGGCAACATCTAACACAACTTGCATCCTCTGTGTCCAACTTAAGAATTTCTGATTAGTGTTACTGCTGAAAATCCAATCACTTAAAGGCCCATTTGATGCATACTCGTAGATGAGAAACCAGTTCCCTTCATTAAAGCACACCCCTAAAACACGAATAAGATTGAAATGGTTGATCTTGTCTAGGGAAATTATCTCCTTGGATACATCCCCTTTCATCTTCTTAATGGCGATCAGATCACCATTCATTTTACCCCGGAAAACAGTGCCCTTGACCTGTGAACCAGGGCTGAAGTCATCTGTTGCATACTGCAACTCGAGGAAATTATATACTTTCATAGATTGAGCTATGTTGGCTAAGCTTTCTAGAGACTCGCGGTGTTCAACCTCCGTTTTTTTCCATATAGGATTTTCGTATGCCTCAAATGTCTCGGTGGGTAGAATATCTGCTTGTGCCTTTGTTTGTCGCGAACACATGCAGTAAACTGAAGTTATTATGACCAAGATTATGACTATCCCCGCAACAGCTCCAATGACGGCATAAGCCGACATCTTTTTTGAGGTTAAAATGATAATGGTGGTTGTTTGACAGGTATATGAACTGTGAATCTGGTGGTGGATTTTCTTCCCCCCTATTTCAATAACTAAAATAAGATGGTGGGATGAAAAATTGATAGAATAGGGCCCTGAATTTTAGAGAATGATCATATTTGTTTGTTCAAGTGATGGATTGTTTCCGAAAAGGCAAAAGATTGTTAGCATTTGATGGAGTTTTCATTAAGAAGTACATCGTGCAAACTATCTTTGGTTGACCATTTTGTGTGATTTTATTTCAAACGAATCAACGAAATCCAACCTGTAAGAAAGTTGGTCAAGCTTCATGGTGAGCATTAAACATTTCATGTCGTAGTTCATGGACACATTCACTTCATTAAATTGTAATGACAAGCTCTCCACTAACTAAAAACTATGTGAACTAATATTATGATATATTAGGTCAATATCTTGCTAGTCTCCCTTAATCTCGCTTAATAATTCATGAAGCCTTGCACCTTGAGTCCTTGATGCTTTTTCTAGATAAGACTATAATTTTGCTTATTTGCTCGTTTACAGAGTTCCAATTCTATTATATATCCATATAGCTACTTCTTTTGTCTCATAACACATTATCAATTTGCTTTAGGCATAAAGTTTTAGGGTTAATAGATGGGCCTTTTAAAAGATGTCGTGGATTCATTGTGGGAACTGGGAAGAGAGAAAAAAATAGATCTAATTGTAGATAATCGGTAATTATTTATTGAATATTTAAAAAGTAAATATGATGCATCTATTGGAGTCTGGAGATAGTGAGTAAAGTATTTTGAGTCATCTTATACTGATAAACTTGTGACATTTGACAATTATAATCAAAATCTTAATTATAAAACTTATAATAAACTTATGTTTTTTTTGAGATCGTATTTTCAATATCGGACCATATAAAATGCTTCCAATTCATGGTCTCATGCTTTAACGGGTTCAATAAACTGTTGGAACTTAAAACACAATTAAATATATTTAATTTAAGAGGATTACAACATGGGGATGTAGCTCAAATGGTAGAGCGCTCGCTTTGCATGCGAGAGGCACGGGGTTCGATCCCCCGCATCTCCAAATTTTTGCATAAAAGTATTTCATTCTGTTTTTGCACCCAAAATAAGGTTTTCATTGTCCAACATCTGCATTCTTCTGTGTTTTCTGGCTAGTAAGATAAATACTAAATAGAGATCATATAATTACTATGCAGTTCTCGTATATAGTAACAGGTGTATTTTTTTTGGTTAAATACAAGAAGGTATGCTGGATAATGCTGCAAATGCTATCGAATATTAAAGTTATACGACAACCAAGGACCCTTGGGTCCAATGGTATGGCTTCCTATCTCCCACATGGGAGACCAAGGTTCAAATATTGGTGGAAGCAAAATTTCAATATTGTTGAGGGGGAGGGGGGTTTGGGGCTTGTTGGTCCTCTGGGTGAGTGGCCCTATGCGAGGGCAGCCCAGAGGAAATTCATCTTACCACGGGTTCCCGAAAAGGGGCCAAAAAAAAAAAAATTAAAGTTATACGACATCTACATATAAGATATAACACCCGTTTGAACGCATGAAACAACTTATCTGAATGAAAAAGCAACTTAAAATAGAAACTGAATAATGAAGCTTTTGGTTGAACAGAAACAAATATCATATCCAAGCTAGATATTTCCACACAAAGAAGCAATTACAAATTTACAACACAAATCTTGTATTTCAAATATCATAATAAACTTGAAACAATAGCAGCAGTACTCGCTCCCCAGATAAGCATCCGAGCTAGATATTCTGCAGACAAAGAAGCAACTGCAAAATCTTGTATTTCAAAGATTATAAACTTGAAACACTAGCAGTACTCGATCCCCATATAAGCGAGGTTGTCAAAGTTCTAGACAGAATTTGCACAATTTCATCCATGACAGGACGACTTCCTGGATCTTTACTCAAGCAACGATCAACTAGCACGAGTATAATATACGCAATATCAGCAGGATAATCCTCCCCAAGTGAAGGATCAATCAATTCTTTCAAGCTTGAAAATCCATCTTTCTCACTCAGCACAGGGCCTAAGACCTCTGATAAGTGAACCTTAACTCCTTCATAAAGGTAAGCAACATCTTTCCCAGTCAACATCTCTAGCAGCAGAACACCAAATGCATAAACATCAAGCATAGGAGACACTACTCCGTTCTCTAAATACTCAGGAGCCAAATAACCCTTTGTTCCCACAATATGAGTTGTTAGAGTGAATTGACCATCATTCCCTTTAACTGGTCTTGAAAGCCCAAATTTCGCAATTTTTGCTCTGAACTCGGTATCAACAAGTACATTACTACTCCTTATATCCTTGTGAACATGCGGTGGACTTGTATATGTATGAAGATAGTTCAGCCCTGTGGCAACATCACAAGCCACCTGCATTCTCTTTCCCCAACTCAAGGCTTTCCAATCTGGGTTATTGTTTTGGTAGATCCAATCACTTAAAGCTCCATTACTTGCATATTCATAAACAAAGTACCAAACACCATTTTCGAAACAAACTCCCAACAATCCGATGAGATTTAAATGGTTAATCTTGTTTAGTACACTAATCTCTTTACTGACATCTCCATCCATCTTCTTGATTGCCACTTCATCACCCTTAACATTTCCTTTATATACGGATCCGTTAATCCAATGATCAGAGCTGAAATTTACTGTCGCTGCTTGCAAGTCCTTGAAACTGTATACTTTTAGGGAAGCTATTTTTGATATGCTCTCAAGAAACTCTAAGGATTCAGTGTCTGTCTTTGGTTCCTTCTGCAGAAGGGTCTCTTCTTGTGCTTCAGATGACACGATTGGATCACTTTTCTTCTTCATACTTATCTTCATAAACATAAAGAAAAATAGGATCCCTGCAACAGCAACAAATGCACCACCTGTAACTACACCTACCGCGAAAAATACCCATTTCTTACTCGAACTCCCACTAGATGACCGTGGTGTGGCTGTAGGAGGAAGAGATGGTGGAGAGGATGACGGGGGTGGTACAGAAGGAAGATAGTCCATTACAGAACCGTTTGGTGGGTTGTGCAACGGAACAAGAAGGGTTGTAAAAGGTTCGATATCAGAATTTTGCTCGGATTTTTCATTAGCTTCGAGTGTTTGCCCAACATCAGCTCCAAATTTTATAGCTATATCAGCAACTTCATTCCCTTCTTGAACCACAAAGCTCATGAGGTACCTAATCCCTACATTAAGTTGCCTACTTGTAGGACAAGCACACCTTAGAGGTATAGTAAGTCTTTCATTAGGAAATATATCTACTACATTTGGACTGATTTTCTGAGTTCGAATAGCATTACAAGTAGTCAAACCTTCAAAGGTCCTGTTAGCTATCACATAGTAATTTTCACCAGTTTGAACAACATGAGTGGTGTTGGTTTGGTAAAATCTACCTGAACACAAGCATGTCACAGGGACGATCACCTCTGTGTTTGTGGCCAAGGTCATGTTATCCGAGATGTTGCTGTTGATGACGGACATCTGAGACGCATTGGCAGATAGAAGGGAAGCAATGGAAGATAGGGTATTGTAGGGAGGCTGAGCCCTATAAATGAGGAAAGACTGGCAAGTTCTGTTCACACCATTGCAGGTGTACCCAAGAACAGAAGTCACGTTGTTACTTGCAGGGCAAATATTTGAAGCATAAGGTTGCTGGGATGTAATCAAGTAAGGGAAGAAAATCAAGAAGAGAAGAATGGTGTAAGCTAATGAAAGAGAAGCCATTTAATTTGGATTGGACTTTTGGCTTAAGGTGAGAAACATGGTATGATTTATATAGCAAGGTTTCTGAAATGATGCATATTCTATTTGATAGTAACTTTACTCATTAATAACAGTATTAATAATTGTTCTTGAAAGGCATTTTAGGAGGTGATTTAAGTTGGACAGCTACAGGAAGTTAAGTTGACCATCTATATGATTGCTTTTATGGAAAAAAATAATGGAAGAAAGAATGTGGGAACTGGGAAGTTCATAGATGGGTGATAAAAGTTCATATGTGGTCCATGAGAATAAGTAGTATTGAAGACAATATTTAAGCACATAAGAGGGATTTGCAAAAGGATAGGAGTTAGCTCAAGTAGATAGAGCACTCCCCCTTGGCCCCTGAGGTCAGGGGTTCGATCTTTACCCCTAGCATTATGTTGGGGTGTTAGCATGCTGTGCATGCCTTACCAACCAATGTGTTGGTGTTTCCTACAGGCTAGTAGCCTTGTAGGGGTTAGCCCTTGGGCTGACTTAATTTCCTAAAAAAAAAAAAAAAATAATAAGAGGGATTTGCAAAGATGCTACTATGGACTATGATATATACAAGGTTTTAACATTACAGAGTGACAAGTGTTATTTACCCTTTTCAAGTGATACAAAGAGATAAGTTTAATAAATATAAGAAAATATGTTATGAGCTGGTAGATGGATACCGCAAGAAAAAAAAATTGGGGGGAAGGAAGAAAGACAAAGAGAAAAATAATATAAGAATACTATATTATTGTACCTTTGAAAATGCCATTTCTTAATTATAGGGATTAGAACAATAAAATGTCTATTATATACTCAAGTAGTCAAGTACACTAAGGAATACATAAACTCAACATTGATGATGTTGTATACACACAACTTAAGTGACAGTTCCTCTCTTACTTAACATTGATGATGTATACACACAACTTATGACAGTTCCTCTCTCACTTAGCATTGATGATGTTGTATACACACAACTTATGACAGTTCCTCTCTTACTTAACATTGATGATGTTGTAATCTAGTTCCCAGTTACAGTTTGTAAAAGAAAGGGTGAAGTCCTATAATATCTGACCCAACCCTATTGCCCCATTGGGCGAACTGTCTATTATCTCCCTTATTATCACCAATGAAAGAGGTCATTTTATGAATTAATGGGGTCACTTGTACCATAAGTGACTCATTTAGGACAGCAAATTACCCATGACTTACTATAAATCATGGTAAGACGGTCTTATATGAGACATAGGGATGAAAGAGAAACTAAATTACTAAACATAATGTTTTATTGGTTGAACAAAAGCAAGTTTCATGTTCACGTTAGACTTTTGTACACAAGTTTCTTCACTCATATGTAAAAACAAGTCACAGTATTGCAAGACAATAAAGAGACAACATATATATGATAACTGCCACATAAAACTACTTATGAGTACATGATCATGAACTTGAGGTACTAGCAGAAGTACTAGATCCCCTGATAAGTGAGGTGGTCAAAGTTTTGGACACAATTTGCACAACTTCATCCATAGTAGGGCGACTTCCTGGGTCTTTTCTCAAGCAACGATCACATAATACCAGCATTACATACGCTATATCAGCAGGATAATCATCCCCAAGGGAAGTATCTATAAATTCCTTTTTGCTTGAAATCCCATCTTCATCAGTCAACACCGGGCCTAAAACCTCTGATAAGTTAACATTAACCCCTTCATAAAGATAGGCAACATCTTTACCAGTTAACATCTCTAGCAACAGAACACCAAATGCATAAACATCAAGCATGGGGGAGACTATTCCGTTCTCCAAATACTCAGGAGCCAAATAACCCTTAGTCCCCACAATATGCTTTGTTATTGTAAATTGGCCATCATTCCCTCTAACTGGCCTTGAGAGCCCAAACTTGGCAATTTTTGCCCTGAACTCCTTATCTAAAAAAACATTGCTGCTCTTTATGTCCTTATGGACATGTGGTGGGTTTGTATAGCTATGAAGATAGTTCAGCCCGGTAGCAACATCACAAGCTATTTGCATTCTCTTTCCCCAACTCAAGGTTTTTCCATCGACTTTGTCTTCGTTGATCCACTCGCTCAAAGCTCCATTACCTGCATATTCATAAACAAAGTACCAAACCCCATCCTGAAAGCAAACTCCCAATAACCTGATGAGGTTAAAATGGTTGATCTTGTTTAGTACATTGATCTCTTTGCTGACATCTCCATCCATCTTCTTGATTGCCACCTCATCACCATTAACATTTCCCTTGTATACCGATCCTTTAATCCAATGATCGGAGCTGAAATCCTTTGTCGCAGCCTGCAAGTCCTTGAAACTATATACTTTAAGGGAAGCTATTTTAGATATGCTCTCAAGAAACTCCAGAGATTCAGTCTCAGTCTCTTGCTTTGCAATTGCAAGAGCCTTTTCTTGTGCTTCAATGTTAAGGGATGACACAATTGGATCGCTTTTCTGTCTCACACTCGCCCTTAGAAACACGTAGAAGAGAATGATTCCTGCAACTGCAACAAATGCACCGCCTGCAACCACCCCTACCCCGAAATAAGCCCATCTCCTACTCAAACTCACATTAGATGACGGCGTTGATGGTGTGGTTGTAGGAGGCAGGGACGGTGGAGATGATAGTGGGGGTGGTACATAAGGAGGATACTCCATTCGAGAGCCATTTGGTGGGTTCTGTAGTGGAACAAGAAGGGTTGTGGAAGGTTGAATAACAGAGTTGTCCTCAGATTTTTCATTGGCCTCGAGCGTTTGCCCAACATCAGCTCCAAACTTGTCAGCAATAGGCCAAAAAGCATCCCCTGATTGGATCACATAGGTCATAAGGTACCTAATCCCCTCATTGAGTTGCCTCGTCGTAGGACAGGCACACCTTAGAGGTATAGTAAGCCTTTCATTAGGAAATACATTTATTATATTTGGACTGGTTTTTTGAATTTGAATAGCATTGCAAGTCGTCAAACTTCCAAAGATATCATTAGTTATCACGTAGTAATTTTCATTGGCTCGAACAACATGAGTGGCATTAACTTGGTAGAATCTACCTGAACAAGAGCACGTCATAGGGACAATCACCTCCGTGTTCGTTGCTAAGGCCATATTTTCTGAGATGTTGTTGTTGATCAATGAAATCTGAGACGCGTTAGCGGATAAAAGAGAGGCAATGGAGGAGACAGTGTTGTAAGGAGGCCGTGTTCTATAAATGAGAAAAGATTGGCAAGTTGTGTTTACACCATTACAATTGTACCCTAAAGCAGTAGAGGCATTGTTATACACAGGGCAATTGCTATCACCATAAGGCTGCTGAGATGTGATCAAGTAAGGGAAGTAAATGAAGGTGAGAACAAAGGTGGCGTAACTCCATGAATGAGACGCCATTCGAAATGGAGGATTTGGCTTGGCAGAGGGGTGGTGGGATGGTGAAGGTGATCCATGGGAAAACTGGTATGATTATATAGTAAACTTTCTGAAAATAATGTATTATGATTGATAGCAACTTCAATCATTTTAAAATGTTATTGAAAGCCATTCTAGGAGAGGTTTCATGTAGGAAAGCTATGAGTAATTGCTAGGTTGACCATTAATTTTCATCCCAAACTCTTTAAAAAATGATATGGGTATAGGGAGTTGATTTGAAGTCAATGTTCAACTACATAAATGGGATTTGTAAAGATATTCTTGTGATGCAAGATAATAGGATGATATAGTGATAAGATTAATAAATATTAGAGAATTGCTATGGAGTATGAACTAGTAGATGCCCCTCTACCCCAAATAAATAAATATAAGGAAAAGTTGAAAAGAGAAACCTAGTAGATCCTTATTATTTATGCTGTTGGAATGTTCAAAGTTCAAACCATATTGTCAATTAGAGTTGTACTTCCGAAAAATGCTATTCAAAGTTTAGATCAATACTGCCATGTTGATCGATTATATTTAATTAGTTATGTCATATTGATCGATTAAGTTTAATTAGTTATGTCATGTTGATCGACTAAATCTAGACGGAGGTAGCATAAAAATTTGATACAGATCGATACTTTTATTCGAAAAGATCACAAATTTGCCAAAAGATGTTTAGAACCATCCTGGAAAAACTGCAGGAACATTTTTCACTAGCAATAGAAAGAAAACTGTAGCTTATAGATTAAGGAGGAGGAAGAAATCAAGGGAGTCGATTGGTTGATCTGTGAAAATGTCAGATTGATTAGATTAGAAATCAACATGTTTAAATCATATATAATCAATTAGTGCAACCTGATAAACTACAATTTAATTTTTTTTTTTTTTAAAAAGTAAACACTTCAGAGGACTAAGACTAAGACATCAGCAAATTTGTCTTTGTTTTCCATCAGTAAAACCATAAAAATCCTAAATTATTTCTTCATCCGTTTACTTGCTCAAAACTCATAAGCGCGTTTCATTTAATAGGATATGATGTAATGAATACATTGTACCAAACAATTTTTGAACGTCATAATTAATGAGAGGCTCAGATAGAGCAAATCAGGCTAGTCAAAGCACGGCTTTCCATCAGCGACTCCAAGTCCATCATTACATTATACTCCCTCCGTCCCAAAATACAGTTTCCATTTTCATTTCGAATGTCCTAAAATATAGTTCCCATTTTCATATTTAGCCCACATTTTTCCGTAATTTGTCTAGAAAAACCGTGTCCCATCATTTATTTCTTTCTTGAATTTTTTTTTTTTCTTTGTTTATTCAACCCAAGTGTTACAATTAATGCTTTTAACCAATTATTCTCCATTCTCTCTCCTAAAATCATCTTTCCCCATAGAACATTTATTTAAATAAACAAAAAATCTTTACTATCCCACTTAAATTCTACTTGCATAAATTACCGTGAAAAAAGGGAAATGTGAATTATATTTTAGGACGGAGGAGACAACACTTTGACTTTTGTATCATCCGTTTAAAACTTTGGCTACATTTTTGTTACTGATATAGTAGTATAACAAACAAGACATATAATCATATATTGTCGAATTAGTCTTATATATATATAAAGCTATTAGAATTTAATTAAAGCTATTATTGAATAAAAGCTATGCCTTGACAAGCGTAAAAGATATATTAGAGTAACACCAAGTTTCCTATGTTGCTTTTCAAACTAGTTCTACCTAACTCATAATCAGTGAGATTTAAGGTTTAACAACCCTCAAGTTGATTCAGAAACTTTGTTCAAGCAAGCTAATAGTCAAACGTTTGACAGACCTAGATGCTATCTAATTTAAATAGAGTTAAACTCATCCAAATGCGTCAAAACAAAGGATATTTTTAACAGAGTTAGCTTGTCCAAGTAGACATAAATATTGTAATGTGATTAACATACATTAGAGATGACATTCTTTCATATTCTATATGCTTTCAAGAATTGGGAAGCTTAACTTAAACAAGGGCAGTCAATTCAATTCTCTAATGAACTTTAATCAGAAACTCCCTTATGTACATATATCAATATTTTAGCCAAAGATAATAAATTATGCTACCAGTCACAGATTATTATGAACTTGAGACAAAATATGTCACAAATTCACAAAGGAAAAGAAAAACTGGCATTGTGTGGATAGCTTAAAGCAGGTGAAGAAAATTAGCAACACGAAACAACTGCTAAATAAAACTAGTCCTAAGATTATTCTGAACTTGAGATACTAACACAAGTACTGGATTTCCAGATAAGTGAGGTGGTCAAGGATCTTGACAGAATTTGAACGATTTCATCCATAAAAGGACGACTTCCTGGATCTTTTCTCAAGCAATGATCAACTAGCACGAGCATAGTGTACGCAATATCAGCAGGATAATCATCCCCCAGCGAAGAATCGATAAATTCTTTCAAGCTCGAAAACCCATCTTTCTCACTCAGCACAGGGCCTAAGATCTCCGATAAGTGAACCTTAACCCCTTCATAGAGGCAACCAACATCTTTCCCTGTTAGCATCTCTAACAGCAGAACACCAAAAGCATAGACGTCAAGCATTGGGGAGACTACTCCATTCTCCAAATACTCGGGAGCTAAATAACCCTTAGTCCCCACAATATGCTTTGTTAATGTAAATTGACCATCATTCCCTCTAACTGGTCTTGAGAGCCCAAATTTGGCAATTTTTGCCCTGAACTCATTATTAAGAAGAACATTGCTTCCCCTTATATCCTTGTGCACGTGAGGCGGGCTTGTATAGCTATGCAGATAGTTCAACCCTGTAGCGACATCGCAAGCCACCTGCATTCTCTTCCCCCAACTCAAGGTTTTGCCATCAGGATTGTCTTGGTAGATCCAATCGCTCAATGGTCCATTTTCTGCATATTCATAAACGAAGTACCAAACCCCGTCATCAAAGCATACCCCCAGAAATTTGATGAGGTTAAAATGGTTAACCTTGTTTAGTAGACTAATCTCTTTGCTAACATCTCGGTCCATCTTCTTGATAACGACCTGATCACCATTAATACTTCCCTTGTACATTGACCCTTTAATCCAGTGATCAGAGCTGAAATTCTCTGTTGCTGCCTGCAAGTCCTCGAAACTGTATACTTTCAGGGAAGCTATTCTAGATATGCTCTCGAGAAACTCCAAATATTCTTTCTCTGGTGGCTGCTTCACAAGAGCCTTTTCTTGTGCTTTGGAGCTTTGGGATGACACAATTAAATCAGTTTTCTTCCTCATACCTGTCCTTAAAAACATGTAAAGAATGATCCCTAACACAGCAACAAATGCACTCCCTACAACCACCCCTACCCCGAAATAACCCCATTTCTTTCTCGAACTCCCACTAGACAACAATGGTGATGTTGCTTCTGTTGGAGGCAAAGATGGTGGAGGCGATGGTGGAGGTGGTACGTAAGGAGGATACGACAAACGAGAAAAATTTGGTGGGTGCTGTAGTGGAATGAGAAGGGTTGTAAAAGGTTGGATAACAGAGTCCTGCTCAGATTTTTCATTCGCGTCAAGAGTTTGTCCAACATCAGCTCCAAAATACGTAGCAACAGTCCCAATATTATTGCCTGGTTGGATGACAAAGCTCATAAGGTACCTGATCCCCTGATTGACTTGCTTCTTTGTAGGGCAGGCACACCTTAGAGGTATAGTGAGCTGTTCCATAGCGAATATGTTTACGATATTTGGACTGAGTTTCTGAGTTCGAATGGCGTAACAAGTCGTTAAACCTTCAAAGGTATTGTTAGCTATCATGTAGTAATTTTCGTGAGGTTTAACAACATAAGTGGTGTTAGTTTGGTAGAATCTACCAGTACAGGAACATGTCACAGGGATTATAACCTTAGTGTTTGTTGCCAAGGCCATGTTTTCCGTAATGTTGTTGTTGATTGCAGAAATGTGAGATGCATTGGCAGAAAAAAGAGAGGCAATGGAGGAGACAGTGTTATAGGGAGGCTGAGCCCGGTAAATGAGAAACGATTCGCAAGACCGGTTCAGACCATTGCAGTTGTACCCAAGAACAGCAGAGATGTTGCCAGATCGACGACAATTGTTTTGAGTATAAGGTTGCTGGGATGTGATCAAACAGGGGAAGTAGAACAGATAGAAACAGAAGGCAAAAATGAATGAAGGAGAAGCCATTATAATTTGATTAGATAGGGCTGAGATGTTAAGATAGGAAAGAGAGGGCTAAACTATGGTATGGTAATATAGTTGATTTTTGTGTGAAAGTGGAAGTATAGTGATTGATGGCAACTTTACTCATTAAGGAGATTTTCCATGAAAAGCATACTAGGAAAGCAAGGGGAAGTTTCAAGTTGAAACAAAATACTCACTTGTCGGCCATAGGTAGTGGTATTGAAGTCAATAATCAATTACAAGAAGACGGATTTGGAAAGGTATTTCCATCATATAAGTACCGAACAGTACAAATTAGTCAATACAAAACAATTTTCAATAATGTTACAAGCTAGTAGTAGCAATCTTGTAGCTCAGCTGATTAGAGGGGGTTACAACTTACAAGCGATATATGGAAAACGGAGATTATTGTTAAAAGAAGGTTTTGGTTACACTACATAAAATTTATAATGGCTGTAGGAAATATTTTGTGGAAAAATACCAACCCTCCAAAAAATCCATGAAATACCCAATGGTATTTTAGGCTTTTAGCTCTTAAGAAAAGCAAAAAATTACTTTTGACTATACCATGCTCGTAATAAATACGGGTGTACCTTAGAAGTTGCCCAACCCCCTTCATATACTAGTGCGTTGGAATTTGCCTAATTTGATAGAAACTTTAACATAGTCATATTAGTCAACTATCACTTTGTCTACAGCTAAAGAGTGCACATTGAATTTGCCTCACTAGTCATCGGGTTCACACTTTACCAATTATCAGTTAGGCTCCGTTTGGTTGGGTGTAAAACATTTTTAGTGTAAAATGATTTTCATGGAAAACAATTTACAATGGAAAATACAATTCCAAGATTTGTTTTCCGTTGTTTGGTTCCATGTAATAAAAATGATAAAATGAGAGGAAAATGAAAGGGAAAGTAAGGAGATAGTGAGAAGAGTGTACAAAAGAGAGAAGGAAAACCGTTTTCCCTTCATTTTGAAAGGAAAATGGTTTTCCATCATTGAGAGAGCAATTTTACTCCAAGGAAAAATGGTTTTACACTCCTTTGCAAACCAAACAATGTAAAATTGAAAATAGAGGAAAACAGTTTTCCAGGAAAATGTTTTACGCCCTACCAAACGGAGCCTCAATGAGTCAACTATCAAAAATTTTTTTGAAGGGAGTCAACTATCACTTTGTCCATAGCTAAAGAGTGCATATGAAATTTGAACACTCACTCACGTTTACGTCCCCCATACTTGTCCCATATGAATCAAAAAGTTCTGCTCAAATTCGAAGATTCCCAATTATAACGTACAGTTATATGAGGAATGATAAATCTATAACGGGAATTACGCATATTGACCCATAACATATAGGTACATAGTGTTAGTATTGGCACCACATAGTGTATGTGGAGATAAATGTAAAAAAAGAGAAAACCACAAATATTATATGGTGCTAGCCCAAACATTATATGCCTATATGTTCTGGGCCAAAATGCTTATCATTATACTCCTTCCATCTCACTAAGTTTTACCAACTTTTTTTAGACTGTTAATAAATATATTATTCACTTCTTTGAACCAACTTGGGCAATCGAATCCACCACTTATTCTCACATGACCCATCTACTCTCAGACCTTCCCTCTCTCCTTATCTACTTTTCTATCTTCTTCCAAGTACCAACATCTTCACTATGGCATCCTAATTTTATTGAAATAAAAAGCATGTAAATTTTTTGGAAACAGGGTAGTAGCTCACAAGGGAGGATAAGGAAACTACTAGCATTTAACAGTTTATTCTGTGAAGACCACAAATTTGCCAAGAAATAATGGAAACCATCAAGGAAAAGCACTCCTGGCCACTTCAACTGAAGCTTGCAAACTAACCCCGCCCCGAACATATCTACGACAAGAAAGGGGAAACAAGAACGATAAAGGAAGAACGCCAGAAAGTCGAATCAGTTTAATGTATGAAATGCCAAAGAACAATCAAGAAATCAGAACTTGAACCATATAATCAACCAATGTTAACTGATTGTAATCCGTAAACCTCTAAACCATAGTTTTGCAATATGTTATGATACCCCATAGCATTCCCAAATCTTTCCTCATTCTGTATCCTACTTCAAAGCATAGTTTATTTAATCTAAAGAGTGATCATAGCAAATCATGCAAAATATTACAAATCTACAAATGCAAATCACTGAATCAGGCAAATCACTGAATCAGGCCAGTCATACTGAGCTTTCCATTAGACATTATACTTTCTGAAGTTCTGCAAAATCGTCCTAGGTCAATGTTCCTCGTACACAGGTCGTGGCAGACATGGATACATCTCCCATAATACATTTATTTTCAGCCTGAAATCTGATTTTTTCGGGGAAAATACCAATCAGTCAATGTATAGACTAGATTATGCTATGAATTATGTCTTTGGGACCCAGCTAAATGTTTCTGTTCGTTCAGAAAATTATGTAGTCACAAGTGAACAGTTTATATAAAGCTACTTGTCTTCCAAGTTCTATGACCAGTGAGTGATTTACTAGAAACAAAATTGACATTTCACAAGATTAAGACTACTTGAACAAGGATGTACAAAGCCACATGCTTTTTGAACTTGACTCAGTCCAAATTCTTATGAGTAATTTACCAAAGTGACTCTAAGCAGAACCAAACTAAGCCATAAAGCTTGCCAAAATTACTTGGTCCTTCTTCTCCTATTTGTCCCCTTTAAAAAAAATCTTGGATTTATACCATGCTCTGTTCCCGGTCTAGGGGCGGAATCAAGGGATGGATGAATGAATCTTGCAGAACAGAAACATGTCTATTTTCTCTTCATCCGAAAACTCTTAGAGTTCATCTAAACTGAACTTATTGGCGTTTATATGAAATGTTTGAGCTTTATTGACCCTAATCTGAACATATTTCAGATGTGAATTGAATTTACTAGCTCAAGTTGAACCTATTAGCCCTTACCTAAACCACGATGATTATAAAACCTAAATCCCGTCTTCATTGTTGTCCCACAGGATCTCAAAACATCACTGTTAATCAATCAGCCATTCAAAGATAATGTGTGATCCCAGCATTAAATTGTCAAATCAAAAACTCTAGGAACCAACAAAATTTTCTTTCTTTTTTTTCTTTTGGGATGGGGGGTAATCAGCCCAAAGAAGGAGCACATTTCAGGGACAAATGCAAGCATAAGCCTGCAACCTGCATAGAGAACCTCCATTTTAAAAAAAAATTCTACTTTGTTTAAGTGATCTATACATATGATTCTTGTGTATATACAAAGATTTTACAGATCTATAATCCATAAGAAATTGAATCTCAATCAGCACATAGCATGATTGCAACAGGATCTTCATCCTGCTGAGATTCTAGTTACTTACCAAGATCCTAAACATAGATAAAGTATTGTAAAGAAGAAGAGAAGAGCCATACTTAACCAAAATGCACAGCAGTGCACAGTACATAAACGGCTGTTGCATCCTCCATTTGCATGTATCTCCATTATAAAAAGTGACATGCAAATTAGCAGACAGAAGACACCACCCGCAAGGCTCTCGCGTAGTTCATTGGCCAGCCAGTTTGGCATAACAACAAAGAGGAGAAAGCGAGAGACAGAAGCTGCAAGCAAGAATATTGCATTATGATGATTGATTAGCTGGGTTACATTTGATACAGGTGTTCATTTTTTTTCTTACCTGGGAAGATACTTGGAAAGCAGTAATTTGCAGCAATACCAAGAATAGCAACCCAACGTCCAAACTGTCCTCTGCAACATAGGGGAGATGTTCTTCAGTAAGTTTCTTACACACAATGAGTTCTAATCTGGGAAGGCCAGAGATTTGCCAAGAATCTTTAGAAGCACCGTAATATCTGGAATATAGCTGCTGGGAGACTAGCTGTAAGAAATAAGGCCAGAAGAGAAGCTTGCAGCCTGGATCTTCTCCCTAATAGGTTCAGTACTAACAGAAACCTACAGCAATGGTAAAAGAAGAAATAAATACAGGTACTTAGACCAATAGAAGTATAATGATATCAGTTAATTACAATTAAAGCAAAAAGAAAAATGAATGTTAAAGGAAGTAAACAGAACAGAACAGAACAGGCAGGATCAAAAGAAAATTATACAAGGACTACTATGAAGACAGAACATTATCATTGATTATTAACTTACTTATTTTAGTTATCCCAATGAGACATCCTGCTCTAAGAGTGTAAGAACTAAGACGTTATAATGTCAATATCCAAACTTAATCCTTCCCAGTCCAGCCTCTAACTTGTAAGTCATGACAGCTGTCCATTCAGTATCGAGACTCATGGTCATAGAAACAGCATGATCAAGTCATATCATGTATAGCTTGTGTATCTATGCCGAAATGACAGAAACTCAAACGGTACGCCTAGCCTTACTGTGTTTGCAAATGGACCTTATGTCCCTCTTTTTCTGCAATATGTGCAAGAGTAATATTGAACTTAATATCTGAATTTCAGAAGCTCCACCCCACACACTCTGAAATCTGAATGCAACGAAGACGTACAACGAGGCAGGGAGTGAATTACTTTTCAAAAAATTTAACTTTCTAAATTTTCATATGCTTCAATTTTGGTTTTCGCGAAAATGCTCTCAAATTGTCCTAATGAATCTCCTTCAAGGAGCACTAACTTAATGTGTTCATCGTGTGCCTCGCACTCTTCAGGTGCGCCTAGTGCTTCATTGTCCGTGCTGTCCCCAGGTTGCTTGAGGCAATGAGGCTCGTGCCTCAATGTCTCAATAAACCTTTGCCTCGGCACCTGGTGCACTTTCATAAAGCAGGTCTGATATATACTCTATAGAGGAGGGAAACCGAAATCTCTTGATTCATCCACATAACTACACAGTATATTTGAATAAACCGAAGCTGATGGAGGGTGCAGGTTTTCAATCTGTAAGTTTGGATTTTGAGGTCCCATGAAACTAATAGTTAGCTCTCATTTATTTGACTTTTAGGGGTCGTTTGGTTCAAGGTATAGAATGGAATGGGAATGGAAACAAATAGAGGAGAGGAATGGTAACAAGAATGGTTAGCTTTATTAGGTGTTTGGTTCAAGCCATGGAATGGAAATGAAATAGTAACCATTACCACCAAATAATGTATTTTGTTACTTGAGGGGAGGGAAGGATAACAAATTGGGGGAGTACATTACCACCAAGTAATGGTAATGGATTGATGAGGGGTTGAACCAAACAAAAAGAAAGGGAATCGGTAATTGATTCCGTTTCTTGGAGCCCAAAAACAACGAACCAAACGTGCTCTTAGTGGTCATCAAAAGACAACAATTTCTATGTTCTCTAGTTAAAGAAAAACTCTACCTTAGCAAACTAGTGTAATCAAGAGATCATAACTGGAAACAATTAACCAACACATACTATCTTTAGATTTTAATTGCGTCCAAGCTCAATAACAGCACAGTAATTCAGGACAACTAAAAGGGTTCTCATGTACTACCAGTACCACAAAATAGAAATTAAAAACTTTCACCCAATAAAACTACATCAAATTTGAAGACTTCTCCATAAAATACATGAAGCTCATAATTATGACGTAGAACAAGAGTGCAACTTTAAAAAGGTTTCAAAAGATCAAGAGAAAAGGAATAGTATTGCACTAGAAACACAGTGAAAGATATGGATTAATAAGAAATAGGCATGATAAAAATATATTCATATTTACTTTTTTTTCTTTTTTGGTGAGGAGATAGCCGTAAAGGGTAAATGATGTAGACGGAATTTAATCTGGGCACCCGACTTTAACAAACTAAGCTAGTTATCCACAAGTGATTCAAATTAGACACGAGAAATTCCTAATTCCCAAACCTCCTTAATGAAATTTAGTTCAGAACAATTAGTTCCGAAACCAAGTATTGCACAACCCAATTGTATTCCAACTTGATAATTACCAACCTGAATTTGACCCGAACCTGACAATGACCCAAACCATTGTTGCCCAGACCTGTTAACTAGCCGACCCGCATATGACCTGAACCTGAAATGACTTGCTACAAACCTGCCATAAACCCGATCCGACACCACATGGCCACAAAACATTACCTGTCCCGAAATTGACCGTGGCGAACCCGACCGAACCTGCAAGAACAAATAAACCGAGACAGACTTGACCGAATTACGACCGTTCTCGACCTGCACCCGACCTGCTGGATCTGATGACCTGATACGACCTGACCGAATATGACCTGAAACCTATGACCCAACCCGAACCCGACTCGAGTAACTGAATTGACAGCTCTTTGTATATCTTGAGTAAAAATGTTATATATTGAGCCATAAATATTGTACATAAGATTAGACATAGTAAAAATTCAAATAAGAGGAGAGAGAGAAAGAAAAAGAACTAACAGGACGGAAAAGGAAGCACCCCAGCGAAAGGCAGTAGAAGCATTTCCATTTTCCGAAGCAATTGCAGCTGACACAATCTGCGCCACTTCCATCTTCATATTATTATCTGTTTTGCGACGCAAACTCGAAAGGAATTATGAATTATGAGATGAATGATGATGATTGCCTGATTTGGTGATGTTGTGAGATAACTTGTTTACCAAACTGGGTCCCATCCCAATTCCCACCTAGATCAAATCTGGACCCTACGATTGCTATGGTTTCTCTGATGATCTTCCCTCACCTTCGGTAACAATGGTGGTCCTCATCGTACCCAATCAAGTCAACACCAGTGGGCAGTTGCTCTATCCTTGTGCCAAAGAATACACTTTCGCCCTTTTCTTGTTGTCTCTTTGTTTTTTATTTTTATTTAGTGGACGATTAGGCGATTAGCAATAGAGCCTAAATTAGGTCATGTGTAACGGGGACCCATGCCCTACTTTTTTTAAGGTCTGACTCATACCTAGACCTATTAATCTGGGGTGGCCGGTGGGGTTTGGATTGTGACGTTAGGTTATTTTAGGTCGAGTTAGGCTATGTTCGGCCCACCTTATTTTCTTTATTTCGGATCGGATCGGATCGAGATCGCACCGGGATCGATCGGATCGGATCGATCGACCCACGGATCGGTTCGGATCAGATCAGAAAAAATAAGTTCAGATCAGATCAGATCAGATAAGTTCAGATCAGATCAGATCAGATAAGTTCAGATCAGATCAGATCAGATAAGTTCAGATCAGATCAGATAAGTTCAGATTATGCTTATATTTAAAAACTTATTATTATTATCATCGTGATTATTATGATTATTAGTATTACTAATGCTATTATTGTTATTGTAATAATTATTATTGTTGTTGTTATTATTATTATTATTATTATTATTATTATTATTATTACTACTTTATACAATTACTATTACTATTAATATTACTATTTACTAGTACATTTGTCAAAAAGATTATTATTATTGTCCTTGTTGTAATTATTAAATATTAATATTGGTAATTATTATTAATGTCGTTGCTATTATTAGTCATTGATATCACTATTTGAAGATATTTATGTTCAGAAGAAGGATATTCTTTTTGGCATTTATAAGTGTTCTTTTTTATATTTATTCTAATTAATAATTTTAATATGTGATGTTCTTTTTGATGTTGTACATGTAACGAACATGACAATAGTATATGATGTTTATTTTTTAAAAGAATTTTGGTAGAATAATATAAATTATATATTACTAGTTTATATAAAATATGAGTAGTATGGGATAACCTAATGGTGTTGTCATCACGTTTAAAATTTTCCCTACAAAGGATTTCAACTTATCTTTAAAAACAAAGTTTATATAGAACAAGACAACGATATAAGAAGAATATTTAACCATTTTGTTCAAGATCATATGATTATATATATTTATAGGTTTATTTATGATAAAAAAGAACAATTTATTAATATAACAAATAACATGTTGTTAGTTAGATCCAAACATGTCATCAATATAAAAATAAAAACTATCTTTTATTTTTAAAATGTGTTCTTTAAATAGATCTTGTATGCTTCTTTCAAGTATATGTTCTTTTTTTAATATCATTATATGTTTTATTTTGTAATTGTGTGTTCATATATTAATGTGCTCTTTTTCAAAAAAAAAAAAAACTAATTATGCTATAATAATAATAATAATAATAATAATAATAATAATAATAATAATAATAATAATAATAATAATAATAATAATAATAATAATAATTATTATTATTATTATTATTATTATTATTATTATTATTATTATTGTTATTATTATTATTATTATTATTATTATTATTGTTATTATCATTATTATTATTATAATATTATTATTATTATTATTATTATTATTATTATTATTATTATTATTATTATTATTATTATTATTGAAAGTTGTGCATACTAATAAAATGATAATAATAGTAATACTAGTAATGAAATACAAAGTAATAATAACATTAGTAATAATATGTTTTTTAAAAGATAAGATAAGATCAGATCGAGATCGGATCGATCGATCGATCGGATCGATCGATCGATCGATCGGATCGGTTCGTTCAGATCGGATCAGATCAGATCAGAAAAAATAAGTTCAGATCAGATCAGAAAAAATAAGTTCAGATCAGATCAGATAAGTTCAGATCAGAAAATTTCAGGTGAACTAAACATAGCCTTATTTTGAGTTACGTCTCGAAAAGCGCTCAGTTTAAATTAGGGGTGTAAGTTATTTGGTTAAAAACCGAAAATCAAACCAAACCAAACCGAATTAATAATTTGGTTTGGTTTTTTTCAAAATTCGGTTTGGTTTGGATTGGAAAATTTTCATTTTTTCGGTTTGGTTCGGTTTTTATTTTAAAAAACCGAAAAAACCAAACCAAACCGAAGTTTGCCTATCCTATATGGGTTTTGATGTTTTTATCAATTATCTTTAGTTCTAGTACTTCAATTTTAAGCTTTAGTTGAAATTGAAGTAATTCTTCTATGTTTGATGATTTGAAACTTGATAATTTTCGTATTATTTGTATAATTTGGAAAAAAAAAATTGCATCATAAAAGAATTTCGGTTTTTTTGGTTTGGTTTGGTTTTGGTTTTGTAATTTCGGTTTGGTTTGGTTTGGTTTGGTTTTGGTTTTGTAATTTCGGTTTGGTTTGGTTTGGTTTTGGTTTTGTAATTTCGGTTTGGTTTGGTTTGGTTTGGTTTGGGACGAATTTTGGTTTGGATTTGGACTTGAAATATGAAAACCGAATTTATTTTGGTTTGGTTTGGTTTTGCCCCAAAACCAAACCAAAAACTGAACTTACACCCCTAGTCTAAACTAGAATTTTGGATTTGGGTCAATGTAGTGGATTTGAGAGCATTTCTTTCTATATTTTCTTTTCTAAAATGTATACAATTGAGTTTACAAGTTGTTATAGGCTCATTCTTCAATTTTTTGTTTGGTAATTGGTTGTTAGTGGTTAGTTATTGGTTGTTTTACTTGACTGTTTTAACCAACTTTTGTATTGGATATTTATGTTGGTTGTGTTGGCTATTAGCTGGTTATAAGGCGGACAAGAGGTAAGGGCATGTACTTGTACGTAGGGCTGTGCAAAGACCAGGGTCAGACCGGACCGGTCCGAAGATTTCGGTCCGGTCCTCGGTCCACAAAAAATCCCGATTTCGGGTTTTCGGTCCGGGCCGGTGGACCGGAATTTCTTATCTTTTAGTAAAAAAAAATTATATGTTAAAAAAGTTTAAAAGGTACTCCCTCCGTCCCAAAAATATAGTTCCCATTTTCATTTTGAGTGTCCCAAAATATAGTTCCCATTTTCATATTTAGTTCCACATTTTTCCGTAATTTGTCTAGAAAAACCGTGTCCCATCATTTATTTGCTTCTTGAATTTTGTTGTTTGCTTTGTTTATTCAACCCAAGTGTTACAATTAATGCTCTTTCACCAATTATTCTCCATTCTCTCTCCTAAAATCATCATTTCCCATACAACATTTATTTAAATAAACAAAAAAATCTATATTATCCCTCTTAGATTATACTTGCATAGATTCTACTAATTGTCTCAAAGTCGGAGTCGGACATCCATCGGACATCCGTCGGAGTCGGATTGGATGAATCGAATTTTTTATGAGATCCGACTCCAACCCTACTCTGGCTCGGAGTCAGACTTTTTAAACGGAGTCGGATGCGGATTTTTGTTTTCTCATAATCGGCTTGGATTTTTTGCCTCGGAGCGGATCGGATCAGGACGGATCCGGACTGGATTGCCATCCCTAACAGGGAGCCGCACTACACTTCCCTCAAATACATTATTCGTTAGGTCAAACAATTACGGGTGACTGTGGAATATGAATCACATCTTTATCCATCTACATCGACGCGATTAATCACCTATATGAACATCGATTGAGGCGGATAACTTGACACACATTGTAAGGCTACAATCTCCAATCATCCCATAATGGCAAGCTGCACTCTCCAATGTTGTTCTAATGCAGAGGCATAATATAGAGGATCGAATCGCCAATGTATAGTTGATGACGTACATGTTGGCTCCACAATCTTTCCATGGAGCTCCATTTCCTCTTTCTAACTTGTAAGACCACTCTTGGTTATCGTGATAACATTTATGCGGTATATATGTCACAATACTATGGCAATCACGTTCAGCATCAACAAACCAAACATGTGGAGTTACGTATCCACTTTGTTCATAAAAAGGTTGCAATAGGCCATACATGTAGGTGAGTTATATTTCCCTTCAACATTTCGGTATACAGAAATTTTCGCAAAAGGTGCTTTCTCTCTTCTTAGGTTTCAGATTTAGTCTAAGCGTACATCCCCTCCAACTCTGATTGCGGGGGTCTGATAACAAATAGGATTTTTTAACAAGAATAATACAAACTTTTGCCCGTTCTCTCGCAATAATACAAACTTTTGATTATTTTTTAATAATACAAACTTTTGATAAAAATTCCTCCAGTAGGACAATACCAGTTTTTAACTTGTTGTAGGAGGTAACTAGCTGAGGTGGTTCAGGTGGGTGGGGGGTTGGGGTAGGAGGGACAAAGAATAAAGATCATTTTGTAATTTTTTTTGACTTGTTTTACCGGTTACAAGTCAACTTGACCTACTGGAGGAATTTTGATGTAAAGTTTGTATTATTAAAAAATAATCAAAAGTTTGTATTATAGCGAGAGAACGGGCAAAAGTTTATATTATTGTAGTTAAAAAATCCTAACAAATATGAAAAAACAAAATTTGTATACTTTGTAAAGGTATATCTTTAATTTGTGTGATTGTATTTATTTAGAATTTCAATACCATTTGTATACCATTTCTTTCAAAAAAAAAAAAGAATTTCAATACCATTTGTAAATATATACCTAGAAATATTGATTACTGAGATTATCCTAAGCAAGAGAATTACACAATTCTACAGCTTGAACACGTGAAAAGGCCAAGATCGTCGATGAACAAGCTAAGCTACCCTAAAGTCATTTATCAAACACCCCTTAAGTGATCATAAAATTCTGTGACTATGCCCACTTGAAGTAATCTCTAAAAGATCAAATCCTTTCCTTGGCAACAATAATCATTTCGATTATGACATTGGACTAATTAAAGTAGCCTCACATTGCTTCAAGCTACAAATGTTATTGCCAGTATTTGCTTGCCAAATCATTTCAAGTATTTTTTTCTCCGGTTCTAGGAAGTCTCATAAACATGACTTCTTGCAAAAGCAAAGCCTCCAGTACTCCTACTCTCTTGCGCTAATAGGAAACCGATCTTGTCATGCATCATTATTATTATTATCAACCACCCTAGCCACCAAGGCACCAAACATCCATATGATCAGAAGTTACATTTATCATCAATTCATCATCCTGGCCTCCCGCTAACACAACCCCCACCCTCCTTAACCTATTTGACAGCACAAATTACTGGGTGTAATTAACAACCCACAAACCAACGCTTCTTTTTTCTTTTGTAAAAAGAACTCAAATGACATGAAATAAATGACATGTTATGCACGTCATTATTTGTATATTCCATGTCATTCTTATTGGAGTCTATGTCATTATGCATGTTACACAATAAGTTATGGTGTAACATGTTACACCCAAGGCGCACTCATTTCACAGCTGTTTACATACACAAGTCTTCCTTGTCTCCAAACATGCAATGTTATCACTCTAATAGTGTACTTAAACTAGTAATATAACCACGTCAAAAAAAACAGTAGTAATAATATAACAACCGATTTGGAAAAGAAATAGTCATACATTTAAGGTAGTACAAGTTTCTCAAACAGCCATCATTTGATGAAATTCATTAAAATCAAGCTCTCCATCACCATCTGCATCATAAACTTGAATCATGGCCTTACACTCCTTAAAAGACTTAGAATCTCCAAGACGAGTCAAAGCCCTTTGAAGTCCCTTAGGAGTAATCCTACCAGAACCTTTCTCATGCTCAAACATCTCAAAAACCTTCTTCAAATCTTCATCCGCACCATCTTTACTTTCCATAAGCTTAACAAAATCCTCAAACACTAGCATTCCATCATTGTCCGAGTCAAGCTCATCAATCACCTCTTGCGCCTCCTCCTGGGAAAGGATTTCCCCTATGGAGTTAAAATACCTCCGCAACTCGAAAGCCGAGATCTTCCCATCATTGTCCATATCAAAGTAACGGAACACATCCTTAAGCTCCTCTTCCCTAGTCCGCATAGAAACGGACCCGGGAGTGAACGAGGAGCGAGGCGAGCCCGAGGAGCTCGACGAGGGTGATCCACTAGCTGTGGCTTTCTTGGACTTCTTTTTGTGGAGGGTTATTCGTAGTCCTACATTTGGGAAGCACCTACTTTTGGAGATACAATCGGACGCCATTTTTGTAGGAAAAATTTTAGGTTGTTTTTAACTAGATACTACGAGTTATATGGTTTTTTGTTGATGATATATATATAGATGTAGGAAAGTGGAAGAGTTGCTCAAAAAAAAACTGAGGATAGGAATAAATTAAGTACAAGTAAATTGTACGCAGTGGAGAATTTGAGATGGAAATTGCTAACGAAGGATCAAAGTTGGAGACATTTACGTAGGATTTGCTTTAAGGAAATTGCATGGCAGTTTCGTTTGGGTCCAGCCCTCACGTAACGAAGCTGAGGTGACGCATCTAAGTCCACTTGTTTTAATCAAGTATATGCCGACTTTCATTTTCCAAAATGAAAAGTATGAGGAAATTTGAGTAAGATATAGTAAATTGTACTTTAACACCATATATTTTACTAAGTTATGTTGGCTATATGAGCTGAATTTGCTGATGGATAATCAACTTGGATCTACTACTACACTTTGTAGTTCAACTTTTGTTGGCGGTGTTTAGCGGGATGGTTTTCAATCCAATTAATAAGATATAGTAATACGGTGTTTTCTCCCTACTTAAAATTTTATGGTCAAATTTTAAAAGTTTGCCTATTAATAAATGTATGAAAGATAAAAGGCAAAAGGCAAAAGACAAAAGATATATAAGCCAAAGGAACTAGATATATTGAGGGGGAATATTTTTCTTATTATAGAAGTCGGTTTCTTTTGATAACATATGAGAGCGACGTACGAATTTATAAGCCTAAACTTATTTCCAACTCCATCACTACGTACAGCTTTTGTTTGATATGGCTATACTAACATGGTTGGAGTTTGCCCCCGTTCTTTTTAGAGATTGTCAACACCACGATGAGTGTAGAGCTGTCAGTTTGGTTAATGAACTGTTGGTTGAAGTGAAACAATTGAAATTTGAACTGGATTAAACTGAACTGGGAGTAACTGTAATTGAAATCAACTAAAAAATGCTGAATTGAAACTGAAATAAACTGTAAATGAAAAACCAAAACCGAATCGCAATCGAATCGAAACAAATCAGAATCGAAAATAATCGTGAAAATCGAAAAGTTGATCGATCAACCGAACCAACCGAACCCGAACCGAATATATAATCGAACCGATTCAAACCGAAAGCGAATCAATCGAAACCGATTTAAACTGATTTTTAACTGTACGTGAACCGAATTCACATATTATCCAAATTCATGATAGTACACCAATTCACATACAAATTTTATCATGATAATGTTTTATTAGTAATTGAATTTATGACATATAACTTAATTTCTTGATAATTTCCAGCTATGTCAAGTTCACTAATTTTATTCTCCAAACTGAATTTACATTTATATTAAAAGGCGTTCCTAAACAAGAAACGACACCACGTGACGCTTCCCTTTGAGTGTTTAACTCCATTTAATCCATGTACAATAAAATAATAGAAATGCTTTGTATAAGATTCAACCCCGTGATCACATACATGTATACTAAAGTCTTAACCACTAAACCAAATGATACTTGATGTAATCCTTTCAAAGTATAATATTAATAAATGAAAGATATAATTATCGGGCCGTAGGCCGAGCCTAAAAACTAGTTACTCACTTATAAGTTGAACGTGGAATTTTCTAACAAATAACATATAACTTGAAAGATGTGAATATATTGCAATAATAACAATAACTTAACTCATGTATCTTCAATTGTATATAGTGGTGTCGAAAAGCACCGACCGCCGGTTTAACCCGATATTGACCTCGACTTGAACCCGGTTCGACTCGTGAGGTCGGTCCCCGCACCCGACCGAAACATGACTTGGGATTACCTGCACTGACCGGCACCCGGCAATATCATATTCTGACCTGACCACACAGATCTACATTCAAACCCGAACCTGACTGTAACAAAACTAGATATTAACATAAAACCCGACTGGACCAAGTAAATATCAAGTTCAACCTGATTTGTTTATGACCGACCCGAATTCAACTATAATTCATCTTAACTAGATAAAATAAGATCTGTCTTAGTTTATCTAATTTTTCAAAATAACCAATTTGAACGACTAAACCCCACAAAATTATTAAAATTCAATTATTGTAAATTATTTTTACTAAAACTAAATTGAAAAAAAATTGAGTTGAACTTGACATATTTTAATTAAAAACCGAACTTAACTCAACCAAAATTGTTTTGTAAACAAACTAATTTATTATTATCTAGATCAAATTGTTCTCGAATACACAAGTCGGTTATTTTTACTTTATATTCAAAAAATTTCCTGTTGAAACCATATTGCTGCGGTTTTTGGCCGAAACCGTAGCAATATCTTTATTTTATATTTACCTTTTCTTTTTAAGTGATATATTGCTGCGTATGGGTAAAACCGCATCAATATCACCGCAGCAATAAGCAATTATTCTACTTTGATTTCACAAGTCGGTTATTTTTACTTTGATTTTTTTATTAAAATTATTATTATAAGGTATAATAACTTGAAAGATGCGATTATTTTACTAAAATTAGAGTGAACTTAACATTATAATTAATAACTTATGACTTGACTGAGCAATTTTCTAACCAAATAACTACAAGTCTACAACTATATACTATGTCATTATTATATTATAGGAAAATTGGACTGGAATAATCCCACCTTTGGGCGTTCTTCCAATAATAATCCCACCTTTGGATTATTCTGGAATAATCCCACCTTTGCTTACTAAATCGACTTTTTGGTCCCAAAAACTTGTAACTTGATAAACCGGTAAACCAAGTTACTTTTCCCTCCTAGGACCCCACCCTGACCACCGTACCACACACTTTGACCACCCCGCCTCCGCTCCCCTCCACCTCCCCTCCCCCCCCCCTCCACCGTCGGTCCGTCACTCGCCGTAGTGGAAGACGAAGGAAGAAACGGGGGGAGGGGGTCATGTCCGAAAGGGGAGTGGGAAGGGTTGCAGGTCCGACGAGGGAGGGGGAGGGGCTTGCGCGTTTGACGAGGGATGGGGGAGGGGGTTGCGGGTTTGACGAGGGAGGGGGGGAGGGGGTTCTTTGGGGGGCTGCGACGGGGAGAGGGGAGGGGAGGGGGTGGGAGTTGCGACGGGGGGGAGGAGAGGTGGTGGGGGCTGCGACGGGGGAGGGGAGGGGTAGGGCGACAGGGAACCCGGGTTGGGGCAGCAGGGATTTGGGGTGGGGGTGGGGGGCTGCCGGGGGTGGGGTGGGGGTGATGGTGGGGGGTGGCGGTGGGGTGGGGCAACGGGGAAAACTTTAAACTATGGAAATCAAATAGTTCGGCCCACTGAATATACTAGGCCAAACTTCCATTTGTTATATGACCAATGTTATCCGTGTGCCTTTTTAATACACGCTCTTCATCCCTCTCTTTACTTTCTCACCGATGTGGGACGTAAGGAAACTCCAACAACAAACAAAACCCGCCAGAAAAACATTGGACTTCACAATCAATTTGCTGCAATTTTTTTAAAATTTGTAATATATTGTAATTTGCTGTAACAAACAAACCCACTGAAGTATTAAGTATAGTGTTGCGCCAAGCACCTTTGTAATGTCTTCTCATTTTATTTTGACAGCTGTAATGTCTTCAATGTTTATATACATAATTTTGAAATGATTAAATTAGTTAATTGAACAAATGAAAGACTTCATAAATAGTCCAACAATATAATTAAGACATAATCTGACATGAAGTATTTTGAAAGATAGGAAGATTTTATAGAGAAAATAAGGTTGTTACTTACCTTCTATGTAGATGTGGGACGTTAATCTTACATAAATATTATCTAAAATGGTATCGAGCTTGTTCACGAACTCTCGAGCCGAACTTGATGAGGCTTAGGCTCGGCTCATTTACGTCTCGAGCCGATCCCGAACTCGAGTCGAGACGTCTCGAGCCGATCCCAAACTCGAGTCGAGACGTCTCGAGCCGATCCCGAACATGTTAGATGCGGTGATTAGGGATTAGTTTAATGCTAACATGTTATTGTGTTAACTTTGTAATATCATTACTATGTTGTCACTTTATCAATTATCTATTAATTAGTATTTTTACACTTAGTAACAATTAACAACTACAAGTTAGTGAATTAATGAGTTAATAGGTCTAAGTGAGCAACTGACTAAGTGCTAAGTTACTATATGATTGTTAACAAGTTATTCTATAGTAAGTACTTATTAACTTATTGGCTTATGGTAGATTAACCTTGTTAACAATTAACTTCTTGATATTGATTTTTAAGAAGTTAGGATTTTAGAAAGAATCGAAAAAATTGGGATTTTACTAAGATAAACTTGTAACCGAATGTTCACACAAGTTGATTTGACTTAATCGTTTGATGATTGATTATTAGTGACTTTACGTATATTGTTTTATTATATACTCTGCTGGAGTAACACATAACTGCAATAAGCCATTAGCCAATAATCTAAGTCTTAGTTTAGTAACTTTACTCATTTATATAAACTATTGTTATGTTTATTATTATTGTACAACATAAGAACCCTCGTTATAATCACTTAGGCCTCATATGAATCGTAGTTATAAACATATAATTGTCATTTGTTACAGTATTATAACATATCAAGAGTCGTTATATTAATTGTATACTCGTCTTTTGAGGAAGTTTATAATAATTTATATTGATATGAGACGTCCTTTTTAAATCAAATATGATATGATTTGCATACAACTAAAAGTTTGAATATCGACTTATATAAATTTGTCATATTCCAAATCATATATATCAGTAATAAAATACACTTTTACCAATGTCACTTTCATACACGTTTTTATGAAGTACAACTATTTTTTTCGAGGCAATTGCGGAAGTGCCGACAACACTTATTTGTTGCATTAATTTTTAACCGGACCCGAAAAAACATCTGGCCAAAAACCCGACATGAAGCTCAATTTTTCCCGAACAAATCCAAGAGTGTGATTAGCTTCTACCCGAACCGATGCGATTATCGCCGAAGTTATGTGGCTTTCGTCAATAACTGAAATTAACCGAAACGAAACTGAAAATAACCGCAACAAATTTTAACTGCTATGGATTCAACCGTTGGTTGGTTTAACTGTTTGGATAAAACCGATTTAAACCGCAATCGAACCGAACCGAAAATGGAAAGGAAAAAAAACCGAATTAAACCGAACCGAAAAGTTTGTTAAGCGAACCGAACCGAAGCGTTAATTATTCCAACTGGTACAAACTGAACTGATATCAACTGAACTGCTTGGTTATAACCATAACTGAACTGTTGCACTGAATTGACACCTCTAATCGTGAGTGGCCAAAAGGGCCACTCACAAGGGCACGCTTGACACTTCGCGCAAAAAGATTAAAAACAGACGCTGAACTTTGGTACCCAAAGTTCAGTAAATTGGTACCAATACCAAAATAACTTTTATTTTGGTACCTAGTGTACGTGAACTTTGGTATCAACTTTGAGTTTTGGTACCAATTATACTTACTTTTGCACCAATTACACTTACTTTGGTATCAACTATGAACTTTGGTATCACTAATACCTCCTTTGGTACAGTAATTTGTATCAACTTTAACTTTTGGTATTTGTATTGGTAATTTGGTATCAACTTTAAATTTTGGTATCTGTATTTGGTACCAACGTTCAGCGTTTGTTTTTTGTCTTTTTAAATTTGTGTGAGTGGTCATATAGTGGCATGTAATTCAATTAAGTTCATTAAAAAATAAAAAATGAATTATATGCAATTACCCGGGGCATCACCCGAGCCAATAACTAATTATTAAATACAAAAAAAAAAACATCTCGAGAATTATCTTCGATAGTAATAAAAATTATAGATTGGATAGAGCATATGATCAATAAAAATTGCATTAAATAAAAGTGATAAAATAATTGTAGCAATAAGAGGATGGATATTATATCATTTACGTATAAAAAAAAGATGCAGATGTAGCAATTATATAACATATAGAATCACATTTGCCAGTGCAACAAATTGCAAGAAAAATAATAACTATGAGTTTTTAAGATGAATTTTAATAATATATACAATAGTAAGTGTTTAAGATTAGCTTCATGAAATTTAAGAAAATACACAAGATACTGTGCATTGCACGGAGGTTTTATATCTAGAACAAAAATATATTTACATAATATTTGTTTCATACTTCATTAGTATTAAAAAAAAAAATGTGTGAATAGTTTTAAAAGTCAAGTAGAATAAGTAATAATACTCTCAGAGTCTCAATCTCTCCTCATCCCTTAATGTATACCCCAATATGTAGGAATAAAGACCGGTAATTAAGTTGAAACGTTAACAATTCGTGTTTTTTGTGATGAGAGAATTTATATGCCATTTATTTTATGAGAAGAAAGGGAATTTATCAAGGCAAGCAGAACAGCCAAAAATGGGAAAACAATCAATAATCCCCCTTGATTAGGGTGTAACAAAAATATTAAGGGAGGCAAAAATTTGGGGACGAACAAGCTAAGCTAACATATATAGCATGTTAAGCTCTTCCGGACTGGGTATTCCAGTAACCAAATCTATATTCTGATATAGTAATATGATTACTATACTAAGGACATGGAAATTTTTGAAAACACATACGGTCAGACAGCTAAAATCAAGATATATTACCATGTTGCAAACAACAAAAATGAAAATTACTGTTCTATTCACATAGATTTGTAATAAGCAAGATAAAGTAAGATCATATAGTATAAGAAAGAGCTATATACTTATTTTCTGCCTAGGAGAAAGATGAACATTGAGTGGATACTTCATCACAGTAGTAAATTCCTGCTTCTCAGATAAATCCACTTCATATCCATCCACAGCTTTCCATTCAAAGCTCCAAACTAGATTAGCCACATAATACTCTAGATGAAGCATGGCCAAGCCGAGTCCTGGACAAATCCGCCTACCTGCACCAAAAGGCATCATCTTAATTTCCCGGCTTCCTGTAATATCAAATTCTTCGTAGCTCCCCTCTGTTGTTAAGAATCTTTCAGGCTTGAATTGCATCGGATCCTCCCATACCTCAGGATTCAAATTTATATCAGCAACCATGAAATTTATGACTGCGTTTTTGGGAATCGTATACCCGCCCAACTCTGTCTCATGGGTAACAGTATGTGGTAGAACAAAATGACCAGGGGGGTGTCGTCTCAGTCCCTCTAATATTAGAGCCTTAAGATAAGGCATCTTTGACAGTTCATCTTCTGCAACTTCTGCAGCTTGTTGTCCAACAACTTCTTTGATTTCGCCATACAGCTTAGCCTGAATTTCCGGGTACTTGACAAGATTGGCCATAATCCATTGCAAGGCTGTTGAGGTGGTATCAGTACCAGCATTAAGAAACTCAGAGCAAAAACTCACCAGTTGCTCCTCAGTTAGCTTTCTCTTGCTATCCATTTCTGGGATTTCCAGTGTCAGCAAGCTATCCACATAGCAAGTAACTAACCTGCTGCTATTGTGAATCTGATCATCAGGAATTCTAGTATTCTCTTCCTGTAGGTGCTTCCTTGCTCTAATCTTCGGAATTAACAGATCTTCCTGTTTCTTCCTCAATTCGAACAATTCATTCCACCGACTGCGGAGCAGAATGCGAGTCAACCAAGGCCACACGTTGAGTATTGAAAAGTGTTTAATAGATGTCAGTGATCGGTGTTGAATTGCTTCAATCTCTTTGATCTGAAATTCATCTAGCTTATCTCCGAAACACATAAAAACGAGCAAGCAGAACATGGCAAACCGAAAGTGATCCATCACCTTGATAGCGTTACCATGATCAACAGTCAGACGGTTGATGAGGATTTCGAGAACCCAATTCCGGGCATGGAAGAAATACTTAGCCTTGGAAGGGTGGAGAATCTGAGCAGTCAGATTGCGTCTAAAGAGTCGCCAATTAGGCCCATAACTTGCTGAATTTATAGTGTGCTGATTACTGGTCATAAACTTAGATGTAGGGAGTGGCTTAGGGCGGTCAGCAAATACAGCACCGTTATGGACCAAGGCTTGGTAAGCCAAGGAACGGCTGGAAACAAAGATGGCAGGGAATCGGCCAGTAGGTAAGGTGACAATAGGGCCAAACTTGGAGCAAAGTCTTCTGAGGGTTGCTTCTATTTCTGTGGACGGTTTTCTAAGCCATTGGATGCGACTGATGATGGGAAAACCGCGAGGTCCTGGAGGAATACTTGACTTGGATTTTGAAAGTATCAAAGCCTTCAGCACAGCAGCAATGAATGTTGTTACAATGATCACAAACCATGCCTCCATGTTTTGTATAGTGTAAGTTCTTTTCTTCTGTTATCTGTTAGAAAAAGAACATATTACATCATGCATACTACATACTACTTTGAGTATGAAAACTAAATACTACTATGTTTGGAAATGTAAAAGGTAGTTCTAACGATCTCACATGATAAAATCTTATTACCAAACAACGGAGTATATATTAGTTATGACAAAAACTTCAATAAGAATGATATGGACTATATAAATAATGACTTGAATCTCATATCATTTTGTCATTTGAGTTCATTTTACAAAAGAACCAGCGGTTTGTAGGTTGTTACACCATAAATTATGGTGTAACGGTTACACCCAAGAATTTGTGTTAGTGTATTAACTACATTAGTAGTATTGATTAAAATATGTATGTCTAACATTTAAGTTTTTGTATCTATTTCTCTGTTTTATGATTTTAATTATTAGGAAAATTTGTTAGAAATTACCTTATACAAACAAGTTTTTGTGAAAAAATATCTTATGACAAATATGTTGTAGGATACTACATGTTAAAGCAACCATGTTGTAAGGAGCTACTATTACGCCAGATTCCGACCATTGACAAATTATTCCGACGTTGACCTTTTTAATTTTTGGTTTTTATTTTTTCCTTTCGGTTTCACCAAAATTTCCACACATTCACATTTAAAGACCAATTTCAAAGGAGAACAAAAATTTTGGGTGAAAATGCTGGTCGGAACCCGGCTAAAGATAGTTTGTTACAATATTTTTGTTTTGTACTCCCTCCGTCCCATAATATAGTGCTTGAATAATTTTTAGTGGGTCAAAATTTAAAATCTTTGACCAAATATTCTCATTAATGTATACAAAAAAAATATACTCAGATAGATGAGATCTTGTTTGATTCGCGTCAATGTGTAGTTTCATAATATCAATTTTTTATACTTTTTATTAATAAGGAATTAAAGATACCGAAGGTCAACTTCCTCTTGGAGACAGTATAGAAAAGAAATAAACACTATATTATGGGACAGAGGGAGTACGTAGTTTCTTACAAAATTCATTAATAATCATTTTATTTTAGAAAATAACTTGTCAAAATTTAACCGCAAATAGAAAGTTAAGTTTTCACATCTAGACATGGATTTCCCTTCTAAACATCATGTTCATCCCTCAGTCTCTCAGTCAAATGCTAGAAGTTAGAAAACTAGAGTATAATGCAACACTATCCATCAAGTAACACATACTACTATACTCCCTCCGTCCCATAATATAATGCTTGTTTCTCTCTCTTGAAGTCAAACCTTAAAATCTTTGACCAAATATTCTCATTTGTTTTTTTTTTTTTGGTGTTTGCACCCGGTTCACCCTTCGGGCTACATCCGGATCGAGGCCAAGTTCGAGGTGGTTAGGTTCCATTCCTCTCCCAAGGATGTTGCGGGGATTCGAACACGGGTCCGTCCTACCAAAGCCAGTCTCCATCACCACTGGGCCAACACTTACTTGGTAAATATTCTCATTTGTATATATAATAAAACATTATCATGTGGGATCTTGTTAGATTCGCCTAAATATGTAGTTTTATAATATTAACTTTTTATATTTTTTATTAATAAGGGATTGAAGATATCGATGGTCAAATGTTTATCTTGAAGACCGTGTAAAAAACAAACAAGCACTATATTATGGGACGGAGGGAGTACTATAGAGCTTCGATTAAGCATATAACCATGGCACCCCAAAAAAAGTCACAGTAGATCAAAAATCGTTATATCAGGAATAAGATCAGTTTTAAGCTGTCATCACCTCACACATTCATCTCTAACATAAAATCGATCATAAAACATATACATTTAGATAAGATTTAAGAATAACTCTACTGATGATTTCAGTGAAATGATAAAAAGTCATATATAATCCAAAATCAATAAATATATATAACATAAAAATTGGAATACGAGATAATTGACAAAGAGCCAAATAAACGTAGATTTGTTACCTAAAAGTGTGAAGAAATGGAGAGCAGAAGAGTGTGGTAATCCTGGCCTTCACATAAGAAATACTACTAAAGATTAGAGATAAGAAGAAGAAGAAGACGACATTTGATTCTATTTTATTAAGAAGGAAGAACAAACTTATTTGTAGAATCACGAAATAATATAAAGTGATATCAGATATTGTCAGGACCCAGGAGTTGCACCTTGCACCCACGTTCAAAAATCAATAAAATAAAATAAAACAAGATTTTTTTTTTCACGCAGAACATAAGATTAGCTTGATGAAAATTAAAAGGAGAGGACTAGAGGAGACAAAATGATGGACTGTGAGCTGTGTTTCATACTGTTTTATATTTATAATTTTGAAATAAAATAAAAAAAATCATTGATTCACGCAGAAATTAGAATAAGCTTTTAATTATTTGGTTGCGAATCGCGATGAATGAGCGAGTAGTAAAGGCCAAACTCTAAAGGGGATGAATGAGATGTGTTCTTTTAGTCTTATTTTCAGTTTAATTCAGCTTAATATTTTAATTGGTTTTTTCACCATATACCCTTGACAAATTTTTTTTTGCATCATATACCCTTTCAACTTTTCAAATTCACCATATACCCTTCACGTTTGAAAAAATACATCCACTAACCCTTTTGACTGACGGTGTTAGACTTCCGTTAGACATTAGACCCTAGGCCCCTAATCCTCCCCTAACCCTACTTAACTAACCTAAATCAAACCCTAATCCTAATCTAATATACTAACTTGGGTCCTAACCCTAACCACCCCTCCCCCACCCCTTACCCCCCACTGCCCCCATCACCGCGTCACCACCCCCCCTCACCACCACCACCTCCTCACCACCACCCTTTCCCCTTCTCCCGTTGACCCCCCCCCCCGGCCGACCCCCTACCCCTCCCCACGCAGCCCCTTTCCCCCTCCCCACCACCCTCGAAGCCCCCACTCCCCACTCAACCCCCGAGGCCACTTAGCCCCTTCCCCCGCAATGTACTGCCGCACCAACCCCCTTCCCCTGTTAGATCGCACCCCCGAACGAACAAAAAAAATCGAAAAATCGGGTCGCCGACATTAAAGTCGTCAATCGCTAGGATCTCGAGAAAAATCTGGGTTGCGTCGAAATTATGGGTAACCGACATTAAAGTTTTTTCATTCATCACTTGCTAGGATCTCGCGAGACGGGGAGGGGGAGGGGGTTTGGTGCGACGGAAAGTTGCGGGGGAAGAGGAGGGGAGGGGGGTGCAGGACCGAGGGGGAGGGGCGGGGGGGTGGGGATGCGGGGAGGGGGTTTGGTGCGACGGAAAGTTGTGGGGAAGGGGAGGGGGGGAGGGGGTTGCGGGACTAAGGGGGGAGGGTGCGGGGGGTAGGGATGCGGGGAGGTTCGGGACTAAGAGGGGGGTTGCGGGAATAAAATTAGAAAATTATTTACAAAAACTAAACCAAAAAAAAAAAGTGATAAAACAAAGAAAAAGTGATAAAGTACTAATTAAGCTATTGTTAGACATTTTAGGAAATTTATCAAACCTAAGGGGTATTTGGTGAATTAAGAATGTGACGGAAACTTAACGGCAGGGGCATTTCAGGAATTTTTACCAAACCTCAGGGGTACCTGGTGAATATTGAAAAACGCGAGGGTACCAGGTAAATATTAAGAAATCTCAGGGGTACCTGGTGAAAAAACCGAAATTTTATGAGGTAACATTGTATTTTGGGTTTTTTAGGAATGATACATGTTTCTACGCCTGTCTCAAGTATTTCCTAATTTGTAAAACGTAAATAAACTTAATAAAGATAGCATTATAGAGGTAAATAGTCCTATATAACTATCCTCTACAATCCACGATTTTTTTTTACTTTTTTTTAAAAGTTCATTTACATATCTGAGGTTTTTTTCTCTTTTTTTTTTTCTGGAAATTTTGTATCTCTTTTTTTTTTAAAGAGAAAATTCATTAATTGATGGCCAAACGGCATCTACAATAGGTATTAATGAAAAAACAAGATATAATTAAACAAGGCTAATACAAGCTTATACAAATGAAAATTTTGAAAAAATATGTAGGGTGCGATGGGGAGTTATATAGGACTATTTGCCTCTATAATATCGTCTCCAAAATTGTGAAATTCAATTACATTTTACATATTGTCATTTACCTGAGATAAAAGTGAAAACATGAAGATCAATTTTTTTCTTTTTGACATCTTAAAATGGCATAAAACACATATAATTTCCAAATGGGGGAGTAGTAACTAAATTAATATTAGTTCGGGGAAAAAAAAGGAAGATTCAAATGTCCAGATATTATCTTAGCCCCTTGGGCATCCACCGATCCACGAACCATTTGCTGGGCCAAGGCCCACAATCAAAGTGGATGTTATTTGCCGATCTTAATTTGGATCAAAGAGAAGTTTAGAAACTAGGTGTGGGTTACAAACTCACATGATCTCAGCTTGTATGATTAGAGCATGTGCAATGGACCGCGACCGCAATTGAAAACACATTTTGAAACTTTAATAGTGACCCACCATCTGTAAAATCCTGCATCCGCCACTGGTAATAGTATGATTTTAGTTGGTCTTAGAATAGCAACACCTAGCTTTAAATGGTTTTACCATTGTGAAAACATGATTTAGCTTTGGGGTGGTCTGGACTGTGGACTGCAAGACCAACGACGCCTCGGATGGCGTGTTGTTCACCACGTGTCATGAAGCTGGGTCACTTTTCCTTTTTTTTATTTTATTTTAAGTGCCAAACGACACAGTTGAGCCCAAAACGGAGCTTCAATATGCTAATGTCGTGCGTTTCAATTACATGTTGTCAGTGCTTCACTCATGGGCCAACTGAAAAGGGACGTGTGGCTTTTAAATGCAATGTAATATTTTAGTTCTTAAAATTTGTAACGTTAATATAAAAAAATCAGTTTCTAACTATAAAAAAAAACAATTACACCAACTATTATAAGATATTTTTATCTATAAATTGAGCTCAAATTTGATATGTTTTTACCATACTTCTTCCCAACTATTTTTTTATCTAATCAATTTTCCTACCCAAATATATTTATATTCTTCTAATTAAGCCAATATTATTGAACGTAATTTAATTAACACAACTTATTTAATGTAACTTGAGTTAACTAATTAAATAATGAGTTATCAAAATGCACGTCCTTACTGATCCTCAAAATTAAGTATTGGTGAATTTCGTGTCAGAGGGTCTCAATTAAATTCTACTAATCAAACCACCTAAATTTCTAACCTACCATACCTTAAACTTTTAATTATACTTTTGCTTTATAAATTATATATATAATCAGGACTTTGTAATTTCACTATATATATATATATATATATATAATATATATGATTAATCGCATCACACTCCTATAATTAGGAGACCTAATGCGATAAAAACACTATATTTACGAAATATATCCTGAAGAGAATTTCTCTTCATTCAGAATTCTTATCATTGTAAAAAGAAAAGTGAGTAAATTTTTTACATTAAGAATAAAAGATGAATCCTAAACCAATCAATGAAAATTTAAGTGGTGTATTTCGTTTGGCTTATTTCATCCTATTTTTGTCATATTAAGAATAAAAGATGAATCCTAAGCCAATCAATGAAAAATTCAAGGGGTGTATTGTTGTCAAGGATAATGAGTAGAGTATGTTTGGTAGTGGTGAGTGAGTGGTAACAATTGACAAGTAGCAGCATGGTTGTTAAGAATGCTTTAAATGTAAAAGAAAAAAAAGGCGTTTGAAACACGAACACATGAAAGAGGAGAGAGAAAACAGAAAGAGGAGACAGGTTGATTGCTAAAGTACAGATTGCAGCGAACCGAGGCCGCTTATGCCACGCGTCGTCTTCAATAGCAACTCAGCTTTTGGCTTTTTCTTAACTCTACCGTTTCACTCATTCCATCAGTTATCCTCCATCCTTCTAGAGTTGTTCTGTCATACCATGTCACGGTTCTCATCCAATAAACTAGTTTCGGATGTGTAAAATCCGTGCTTCAAATGAACTACTTTTCGTAATAAAATAAATGAAACATTTACTATTTTTATCGTTTTTAAAATAAATAAAACGTTATCTTATTTGGTATTTACTTCTCTTTATCTCTCATTATCACGTGGGTTTTTTTTTTTTCTTTCTCTTTATCTATTTCCTCTTATGAATTCTCGTGTTATGACCCTACATTTCATTTAAAATTGAACGGAGGAAGTATATAAAAGTATGTATAATAATCGTAGTATATAAATATTAAATTTTACAAAAAAAAGATACTTCCTCCGTTTCTTTTTAAATGTAACAATTGGACTTTTACGCGCAACGAGACATTACTTTGACAATAGATATTTATAATTACATATAGGTAAAAATTATAAAAATTACATATTATGAAAGTAGGTCACGAGACAAATCTTACAAGATCGCACGTGACTACGTTGTTCATTATGTAAAAATCACAAATCTTAATCAAAGTGATAGGTGCGAATAGTGAAAAATTCAAATTGTTGCATTTAAAAATAAACGGAGGAAGTATTCAATTTTACAAGATTAAAAACGGAATATTCTAGGCGAATACGAAAATATTAAAGAGTTAGCTTATATAATAGAGATATGAAAAAAGGCAAAACCAAACTATTCAGTGTTGAACAAATTGGTTTTTACCTTTTTGTCCATTTTTTAACTATTGAAGTTTTGTTTTATTATCGAGGTACAAACATACTTCCTCCGTTCTTTTTCTATTGCAATAATTGAGTTTTCACTTTTGACATTGCACAACTTTAAATCTTAATATCTTTAATTACATTATGGTAAAAATTATAAAAAAGTTGACATTTTGAAAGTATATATATTGAGACGAATCTAACAACACCCCACATGACTATATTTTTTCTTAAGTAAAAATCACAATAGATAGTGAAAGGGTGGTGATGAATAGTGTAAAAACCCAATTGTTGCAATATAAATAAGAATGGAGGAAGTATTGTTTTGATTCAATAATAAACTTATAGATGTGCAAACATATTTCGTGGTTGTAAGAAAAATTATGAAGATGAAAGATACAAATAGATTAGGGATATATGTACAAACATAGTTATTGGATGTGCAAAAATATTTTTTTTTGATGTACAAAGAGATTATGGATGTGCAAAACACAAAATAGATATTGGATGCACAAACATAAATTAGAATATAGATGTACAAAATAGTTTTTAGATATACAAATGAAATTATGGATGTACTATATTTGGTTGCGCAAAATATAATGTACACAATAATATATTACCTCCATTTTCTTTTAATTGTAACACTTTGACATTTTACACTATTTACAATTTCACTTTGACTATCTTTTGTGATTTATACGTGAATAAGAATATAGTCTTATGGGATCCTGTTATATTCATCTTAATATGTATTTTATTTAATATGTAGTTTTTATAATTTTTACAAATACAAAACTAGAGATATTACTCCTCAAAATTTTGCATTGACATGCATGAAAAGTGTAAGTGTAACAACTAAAAAACGGGGGGAGTAGATCATTATGGATGTGCAAGCATATTTTATGGATGTGCAAATATATATTTTTTTAGATGTGTATGCATAAATTTTTGATGTACAAATATATTGTATAGATAATCTATACATTGTTAAACAACAGCTAGATAAAAATTTAAAAAAAAATTGAGAAGTTTTTCGCCATCGAATCATTCAATATCTAGCCGAATTCAATAATTATGTCCAAATTCATTATTACTAATATTGTAAGGCTAAATGGGTAAATAACATAAACAATATGGAGTGTTTCCCAATTAAGCGGAATCTTGCTAAACATCGCCCCCAAAACTTCTTAAAATCGCCCGGTCCCACCCAACATTTCCATCTTTACTCTTCCCTTTTTTTCTTTTCTTTTCCCAAACCACGCCACCTCCATCCCCACAGCCACCCCATCCACCACCCACCATCAGGCCCCCACCCCACCCTCCCTCCACCCCCACCAGCATCCCCCCCCACCCCATCCCCGCAACCCCCACGTACAAGCCACAGAAAACCAAAAAAAATTGGGCTCCTCCACCACCGAAACGTCCGGGCCAGACGTTCCCGCCATCTTGGTCGGACGTTCCGGTGGTGGAGGAGCACAATTTTTTTTTTGGATTCGTTGGTGGTTGTGCGTGGTTTAGTTGGTGGTGTGCGTGGTTTCGGCGGTGGCTTGCGTGGTATCCGTGGTTGTTGTGTTTGTGGTGGTGGTTGTTGGGTAGTGAGGGGGTTTAGTGATGATGAGGATGAAAGAGAAAGTTAAGTGTAAAATTGTATTTTCAAGTGTGTTTTGGGGCGAAATTCTGGGGCGGTGTTTAACAAAATCCCCAATTTACGTTAGTAAAGTGAGAAATTAGAGAAATAACGGCTTACCAAATACTTTATTTATTTATTTTAATAGATTTTTTTTTGTTATTGCTTTGTATATATTTCTAAGTGGGCTAATGTATACAATTTTGACCATTAACATCTCTAATAATGTATTATAAAAAAAAAATAAAGGTTGCTTTATTAATTATATACATTAAGGTGGTTCCAACAATATCGTAATAATTGATACCAACTCTTCATTTATTATGCTTGCTTTTTTGTGTGCGTTTGTCAATGCACTTATTTGACCTTAAATATCTTCACTACATATTAGTAAAAATTACAACAATTGAATATCAATAAAGTACTCATTTAGATGAATCAAACAATAGCCCACATCACTATATTTTTTCTTATATATCGAGAAGAAGTTAGAAGATTTTCTCTGATTGTAAATAGTGTCAAGATTCTAAGTAGGCATAATAAAAGAATTCACAAGGAGTATTAGTTTTTATATGATAGTAAAAAAATATCAAATAAAGATGGTCATAGAAAAAGAAAACAAAGAAGTGTTTTGTCAATATATGTTAGGACATTTCAAAAAGAAAATGTAGCATTTAATTTGAAAAAGATAGCTCTTATATAGTTTAGTAAAATGTCTCTTGTTAATACATAATTCTTATTCAACGGCGAATCCAGGTTTATGAATATGGGGACACATACGTACAACAAACACAAAAGTAGTGGAAAGATTGTTAAATACATAAGTATTACAACCAAAATATGCATTGAACAATTTATCATTTCCTAATTGAATTGATAAAAATTACAATTGTATCCTATGAGCCTTCATATTTGAAATCAGTCAATGATATCTTCATCGGAAACTTGTAGGAATACATCCTTTTCAGTGAAAGTAACCAAACAATCATTCTGAGTTGACTTGGGTGTATCATTTGTCATTTCCTAATTGAATTGATAAAAATTAATCAACTGTTATACTTGTTTTCAATTTCAATAATCCCCTAATTAATGAATAATGTCAACATTCAACAATTTTCATCTAAATATAATCTAAGAACCTAAAATAATGAAAGTATGAAAATTGAAAACAAAAATAAAAACCTAAAATAAAACTTATTGTCTACAGTCGACTGAATTGGGCGGCATCGAAGGATAATGTAGCCAAGTGAAGGATGAAGTTGTGTGAGTGGTGACGTATCCGACGACAACTAGTGGTCGACGCCCGACAATTTGCGGCTCGGCGCCTCTGCGGTTGGCAACGGCTGTGTGGGTAGTGTTTCACAAATTGACAGGTTTGAGAGAGAGAGAGATAAAGAGGAGCATGAGAGAGCCAAAAGGGGCTTGAGAGAGGAGAGTTAGAGAGAGTCGGAGAGAGGAGCGTGAAGTGAATTCACGTGACTTTTTGCTCTGTTTCCCCCATGTGACCTTTTCCCTTTTTTTAAAAAAGTTGATTTATTTTTTTAATATGGGGGTAGAGTTGTACCCCCATGTACCAGTCTATGCCCGCCACTGTTCTTATTAAATAAAAATTTCATTTCGATTATATACGGCCATTACTTTCCATTGGCTCCAAAGAACAAAAAATATATTGGGAGGTTGGTTTGATTACAACTTTTCAAAATGAAGTAGTGAGTGTCTCGGGCGATACCTCAGGTTGTTGCTTTTCATAATTTTTTGTCTGGTGAGGAAAAATTAATGTCATGACTTATTAAGTAATTGCATGATATTGTAAAATAAACCCTAAAAAGTTTGGGGATGAAAGCAATATTTTAACTTTCTACAAGGAATTAGGGTAAAAAATATATTTATACATTAGTATCTTGTTATTACCATAAAAATGTCAGTGATCTAACAACTTGTGTAAGTCTTTTAGTTAGATTTAATTATAAGATCTTTTATGTTTTATTTTGAAATATTAAACAATGAGGTTATTATTATTTTTTTTTTAATAAGGTAAGGAGAAACCTTGACAAGTTGGGGGGAACAAAGGGGGTCCCAACTTGCCAAGGGTGAGAATCGATCCCAGGACCTCCTGGAACCGGGAGGAAAGTTCTAACCACTAGGCTATTGACTTATGGTTAAGTTCTCATTTTTCTTTTCAAAGGTCACATGCTCAATACTTTGGAAAGTGTCATGTGGTACATAGACTTTCTTAGTAATGCTCTTTAATATATAACTAATTTAGTATAGATATATTAAAGCATAAGCTGTTGACAATTGGCGGTAATTAGTAGTTAAATATTAATAATTTTGCCAAAGGAAGTACGGAAATTTACCATGTAGTTTTAATCTTTTTTTTTTTTTTTGAAAGAGAAATTTCATTAATTGAAAGCCAAACGGCATCTACAATAAGTAATAAAGAAAAACAGGATATAATCAAACAAGATCAGATCAACTTCGTCTTCGATGAAACTACAATGAACCAGATCGAATATTGTGGCGCAAGTCCCTTGTATTTCTTTGTCCCAAGCAACTATTAATGGAACCGTCTATCATTTTGACATAGTTTGGAGAAGAACCTTCTTGATCTATCCATATTGACCGCATCCGAGCTTCCAATACCTTCATGTTGATAGTTTTGGACTTCAACCAATGAGAACAATTTTCCATACCTACAAATAAAAAAACTAGACTCACAACTCCCATAAGGGAGAAGGAGACCTCCACAATTGAGAAGACTAGTCTTCCCATATTAGAAAGAGCTAAACTCTCAAAAAGAGAGACTAACTTATTCAACAAAACAAAAGGACAAACTAGAGAGGAAAAGGGGCTTACCATGGATGAGATCATCCATGGCAGCCCCTTACTGATGAAGGGAAAAGGGGAAAAAGGGAGGCGGCTAGAGAGAAAAACTAGGTTTAGGATTTCCTTCCGAAACTAGTCTACTAGCAAATACAATGTAGTTTTAATCTTCATACACGACAAATAGTCGTTGGTTTATTAATTATGTACTTTTTCTATAATAATTTCCTGTTTTCAAGGTGATATATTGGTAATAGATGAAGTCCTATTTAAACTTTCTACTTATCGAATGTTAAGAGGTGAAATCGTCTCATAGTGATATTATGAATTTATGATTCAATTACGTCCATGCACGAGGCAGTACATCAGATCTCATGTAAGTGGTCACTTTTAGTAGCTTGGAACTTTGTCATGAATTGTGGTCATATTCATGCTCATATCCAAAGGGAGGGCCCGAGTGTTGCAGACTAGCAGAGTAGTGATACATTAGTTTCATATATATGCGAAAACATATTCGCATATGAAATGAGATCAATTGATCAATTTCGTTTTAAACAGTCATATGAACAATTTTTCCGATTTCGCGCAAGGTGGTATGCTGCAACTCTGTTCCGTTTTAAAACACTCATGATCAAATTGATCTCATTAGAATAAAATTGACCATCAACACATCTTATTTCATAGTCGATCATCCACATTGTCATTCACCAATCACCGCGACTTCATCTTGAATCATGATCAAATTAGTTGAAATTATATATATAAACTAGTTTTTAGGTCCGACTTCCGAGTTATACACCAGGTTATTATATTTGCATTTAATAATAATTTACTTTAATGTGATAACACCAAATATCACTTAGTTTAGTAGTTAAAAATTTAGTAAATATAGAAGTTTGACGTCACGGGAACAAATCTTATACCCTACACTTTCTAACTTTTTTATTATATTGTATGTGGATTACATGGAGTAAAACACCCTAAAAGGCGCCACTTGAAAGTAGGAGTGTTCATTTCTGATAACCCAATCCAAAAATTTTTGTACCGGGGAAAGTGTGGTCTGAATCGGATATCCGATAACAAAAAAGTTGAATTTTTCAAGGAAAAGTCTAAAAAATAAGTTTATGATCGGAACATATCATCATATATTTTCGGATAACTGGTCATGGAGCCGGATATTTTCGGATATTCAGTCTTGAAAACTGAAATTGTCAGATATTTCAGATCAAATATCCGCAAAAAAAGAAAAATCCCCGTATTTCGGATATTCGAAGTTGAAAATTTTCGATCCGTACCCAATCTGAAAATTTCAAAATGTCCGAACTGGAATATTCGAAAACTGAAAAATCGGATCGGATATCCGATATACCACATTGGAACGACCAGATCACGGAACAGATCAACCAAATCGGATATTTATGCACACTTCTAAGTGAAAGTTCGATCCGGATAATACAACCATTACCTGAATTTATACATATACTTAACAATCCAAGATTACAAGTATACTCAACCTTGACATTTATTTGATCCTGATGTGGTCCAATCTTAGATTGTCTTGATGATATGAATAAAATCTGGATCTAATTGTGAAGACCTATATTGAACTTAATTTAAAATGACAACGGCTCGATTCACACTTAACCTAAATCCAAGAATGACAATTTAGAAACTTGACCTTAACCTGAAATAATTTCTCGCAAACTATTTAGATATAAGCCAGATTAACTTGAATCCCATATATTGTCCCAACTAGACCACGATCCAAATGGAAACTTACGATATCTAATCAACATGACCTGATCACTATTCGACTCCAACCAAATTGAAATCAACTATAACCAAATCTTGCACGACCTTAGTTCAACACGATCAACCTTAGATGCCGTGACTTGAAAGCACCCGAGTACTCCCTATTTCCTATATCAATTGTTACACTTTGACCCGCACATAATTATGGAGTTTTTATTTATTAACTTCTTATTTTATTGCTTGTAGTTAACAAGTTTTTTATTTATTAAAATTAGTAAATTATGGAATCTAATTTTTTAAAGGATGAGCATGAAATGTATTTAATTTCTTTATTAATAGTAGTAGAGAACTACTTAGGCATTTACAAATAGAGATATATAATATAAAATTAGTTAGACCTTACCATATTATTAGAAATTACATCAATTACTATGGACAAATAAAATAATTAATATAAGTCAAACATATACTTCTTCTGTTTCGTTTTAAGCGCAACACTTTTGATTTTTACGCAATTCACACACCTGTATTTTTTTTACTAATATATAAAAACAAAAATGATCATATAAAATGTTAGTATTAGATTTATTTCAATTGATGTTTTCATAATATCAATTTGTTATAAACAAATGTAAAAATTAAACTATTACACTTTCTTAGAAATGAAGATTAGTACTCCCTCCGTCCCAAAATATAGTTTCCATTTCCCTTTTTTCACGGTAATTTATGCAAGTAGAATCTAAGAGGGATATTAAAGATTTTTTGTTTATTTAAATAAATGTTGTATGGGAAAAGATGATTTTAGGAGAGAGAATGGAGAATAATTGGTGAAAGAGCATTAATTGTAACACTTGGGTTGAATAAACAAAGCAAAAAACAAAATTCAAGAAGCAAATAAATGATGGGACACGGTTTTTCTAGACAAATTACGGGAAAATGTGGGACTAAATATGAAAATGGGAACTATATTTTGGGACACCCAAAATGAAAATGGGAACTATATTTTGGGACACCTAAAATAGAAATGGAAACTATATTTTGGAACAGAGGGAGTATATAAAAAAAAAATGTATCAATTAATATGAGACAGAAAAAACACCCAAATTGACAGTTTTATCCTTGACTCCAAAATACTCCATATAAAAATGTCCTACTAGCTAGTTTATAAGTTACTATAAAATTGCACCCACATAGTTTAATTTGTAGCTTAGCAAATTAGCATAGACGTACTAGGTAAAGAGAGAGAAACAAGAGAAGAGGAGAGAGAGAGAGAGATATGAAGGAGAAGTTGTATATGCAGCAGATGATGGTATTCCAAAATAAAGTGTCGTACTGCTGGAGAGAGGATAAACCTTGTGCGTGGTGGGCTGAGAAGTATTTTAAGGATTGTCTTTGCAATTTAAGAGATGATTTTTCTTTCGCTTTTGGAATTGTTAGCTTATTATCTTGGGGTGTTGCTGAGGTCCCTCAAATTATCACCAATTTTCGCACTAAGTCTAGCCATGGCGTTTCTCTCCTCTTCCTCCTTGGTTGGTTTTTTGGGTAAGTAAATTCATCTATTTTATTATATTCTCTCCCACTCTTTTTTAACCACTAATCCTATTTAAACTTGGTATTTTAGGTAAATTATATACGTATATAACTTGATAAGGTAGAGTTTGAGTAATATCAACCATTGAATAAAAAAATCAATGACTCGTATTTTATCTTTTCAAAATCCTTTCTATTTTTTCTCGTCAAAATCCACCCCCTAATTTTCCCCTCTGACTAATATAAGCCCTTGATTTTAAAATGTATGGTTTAGATACAACTCTATCTTTGTAGAGTTTTATTAAAACTCTTAACATTTTATATGGGTGAATCTAACAAATTCTTTGATTTTTTTTCAGTGATATTTTTAATCTTGTGGGTTGCCTTCTGGAGCCTGCTACGGTGAGTAATGTCCATGATAAATGAGTTCTGCTATTCGACGTTTTAGAATTTCTTACTAACGCTCTAAATATTCCTTTTAAACCGTGAGCTTCACTTTCAATTTTTTTCTTTTCTCGCTAGTGATTATTTTATTTTTTATTGAAAGGTTTCTCTCTAGTGATGTTTAGGTACACTAAAGATTGCTTCACAGTTCATACTACTACTTCATAGTGTCGTCATACATAAAGGGTTAAATTTTTTTATCTTTAAAAAAATTTGAATTAGAAGAGCCTGAGACTCATATAAAAATTACAAACATGGGTCATTAGACTTACATCTCGTGGTGAATGACATGTTTGATGTTACAAAATTATCCGGATTGGACAATCCAAGTGGTGCACATCTGTAGCGAACACAATCGTGCGACGGATTGGCTTGCTAATCAAGACGTAGCTCACAAATCTCGACTTCATACTTTCACTTATGTTATTTTATATTTATATATAATCTTGGACGAGGACTCTACGGATGTGTCTATATCACGTTTAGTGCTCGTTTGGTATACATGAAAATTTAAAACCTGTAGGAAGTTTATTTCGTAGGAAATTACTTCCCTTATATAATTCCTAGAAAATGACTTAAATTTGTTTGGTTGACATCAAGGAATTTGTAATTCCCATGAAATCTGTTTGACCAAAGGGGTTGGGTAATTAAATTCCCACATTTTGTGGGAATTTCAATTTCCCAATAAATTTCCATTGCACCCATTTTCTTAATTTTCTGTCAACCAAATAACTTCATAAATGAGAAAATCATGGGAATTTTCATTGTCTACATAAATTCCTGTCAACCTAACGAGCACCTAATTCATAATTAGTTTTGTGTTTTAGATTTCTTTTGTTCATTTCCTTTTGTTTGGATGTTTTCTTCTGAATAAAAAAACTAAATTGTCGTTTTACATATGTAGAGTTATCTAGAAATGTAGGGCATATAGGTGTTTTTGCTTGTGTGGGCCTCATCTCAAGATTATTCTAAAGTTTTTTTATATAAACAGTTGTAAATTTAGATCAATTATTTTATCACTTTAATGACAAATGGTAAAGTGGACAGTTAAATATCAATTCGAATAGTATTTGTCTAGCAAGTTGAGATAATTTAGAGAGAATGCAACAGATTAGAGAAAAAAAGCAGTTTTTTGGGGAAAAAATCCAAACATATTTTTTTATTTTATTTTAGATTAACAAAAAAAAAAAAAAAGCCAAACATGGTGAAGTGAGAAGTGGTCATTTATCTCAATTCTCATGCATTTATTGTTAGCAACACAGGCATGACAGTTGCACCTAAACAAAAACCATCCACCATTTTTGGCATGTTTATTTCTCATTGGACCACACTCTGCTTCCTCCCGTTATTTTCTCCTTCCCCAAAAATAATCATTAATTTTGTTAAGTAGTAATATTGTTTGATTTCTTAATTCATGGAAAACAGCACCATGTTTGGCTTTACGCCTTATTATGGCTAAATAATTGGCTGCTTTTGTTTTAGTTAGGATATTCAAAATAATTAACTTCTTTTTTGGATTTTTTTTGTTTTGTTTGTATGTGATATTACAGCTGCCAACCCAGTTCTACACAGCTTTTGTAAGTATCTTAACTTTACTTGTTCCTCCGTATTTAATACTCCTCTTAAGTACTACAAGAAAAACCATGAATTGTTTAGCTCAACTCGTATTACTATAAATTAAAAAACACTCTGATGGTAAGAATTTAACTCTTAAAGCTACTACCAAGATCTTCTAATATCTCCATTAAAGAGACAGATTGTGAATTTTGGAATATGTTATTCATTCTAATCTGGATTCATGATTGCTTAGTTGAAGTATAGGAAGAAGGTCGTCTATATATGTAACTTTTATATTGCTAAAAGTTCGTTAAGGTGTTCAACTTGTCTAAAGAGCATGATGTTTAATTCGTCCTCGTATTACTATAAATTAAAAAACACTCTGATGATAAGAATTTAACTCTTAAAGCTACTACCAAGATCTTCTAACATCTCCATTAAAGAGACAGATTGTGAATTTTGGAATATGTTATTCATTCTAATCCGGATTCATGATTGCTTAGTAGAGATGGCCACTGGTGCGGGCTGGTCTGCGGGCCCTAGTGGGCCGGGCTGAGATTTTACGGCCGGGACCGGACCAGTGAAATTCACGGTTTGGGCAGGCTGGTCCACGGCTGAAAAATCTTGGCCCACACCGGTGCATTCTACGGTTTTCACGGTTCGAACAACGGTTTTGGCGGTTTGTGGGCCTACCGGGCTAGTGGGCCGGCAAGAGAATTTTTTTTTCCAGAATTATTTAATCATTAGAATCATTTATTATTGTTACATAAAACCTTTAAAATTAATTAAAATATATACGATTATTAATATTAATGAATAATTTCATTATTTTTGAATTTGATTGAATTATAATATATGAAATTTGATTAAAATATATACAATTTGATTAAAATATACACAATTTGGTTGAATAATTACTTGGGCTGGGCTGGTCCGGTTCATGGGTCTGGGCTGGACCGATTTCGTGGACCGGGCTGGGCGGAGGATTTAGTAGCGGGCTTTCGTGGGTTGGGCTCAAAAAATCGGCCCACGGCCCACCCACCAATTTCACGGTTTGAGCTGGATTTGGGCCGGGCTTTTCGTGGGCTCAGCCCACACGGCCCAAGAGGCGGGGTGGGCTGGATTGGCCCGCACTATTTGCCATCTCTATTGCTTAGTTGAAGTATAAGAATCATCTCCCTCAAAGTGAAGTCCAAGTATGAGAATATTCCCTACAGGATTGTTTTACACTCATTGACTGTGCTTGAAAAATCCCATAGGACTTTAAGAATATTCCTTTAATGGAGTATCATTTTATGTGCCAAGTTCTCATTCCAGCCACATATTCTCTTTTCTAAGAAAATAAGAGAACATAGATAGCTTTTTCACAGTTAAATCAAATTGCGGAAATTATCTGGTTAACTTCTAGCTTAATTGATATATTCTTCTTAAATTACGGGTGTCGGCTAATGTAGTTGATAAAGTCTTTCGAAAGGCAAAGCTTATACACTGCTAGAAACTCCTACCTCTAACACTTGAAGTCCATTTTGGACTCTAACATGCGTTACAAAATGTAAATCTTCTCGTCAAGAAAGAAAGTTCAATATAAATCTTGGATTGGTAGAGGGATGTGTTAGTTGGTACTAGAAAATTGTTTATTAGTACTAGGAAGTTTATAAATATATCTCGCGTAGTACTAAAAGTTGTATTAACACTAGGGAGTGTTGATTGGTACTCCCTCTATTTTTTTTTATCATTCTCGCTTTCTTGTGCGTGTCTCCTCAATGCACATCTTTGAACTTAAATATCTTTCATTATATATTAGTAAAACTATAACGATTGAATATTAATTAAGTCTTAATTAAGACGAATCAAACAAGTCCCTACTACATGACTATAATTTCTCTTATAAATTGAGAATAATTGAGAAGATTCTCAATAAGTATAAATAATATCAAGGTTCCAAGTGAGAAAGATAAAAAACAGAGGGCATACTATGAATTGTTGTTTTGGTATTAGAAAGCGCACTAGTAATATCTTTGATAGTACCGACAAATGTTTGAATAGTACCAATTTCTTACTTCAAAATATATGTTCTTGCGAAAAAGACAAAAAATTTGCTCCTGATAAAGTCCATAATTGTTCCAAGTAAGACTATGTTCTGTTGAGCTTACTTCCTCATGATGCATCAAATTATCATTATTGTTGAAACACACTAGATGTTGCATTTAATTAATAAGGAAATTCTAATACTTATAATGGTGATCATATATTATATTTTTTGCAGCTTTACACAACGAGCACAATAGTGCTAGTGTTGCAGAGTGTGTACTATGACTACTTCTATCAGTGGTTAAAATGTCGTCATAATGGAGTCCATGAAGAGGTAACTAATATATGTACTACTTTCCAGTCGTGCAATAAATATTCCTTTTTTTTTCAATTGGTTCTCAACCCCAAATACAAAAGTTTTGTTAATATATTACTTGTGATAATCCTATAGGTTGAGGAAGAGAAGAAACCGCTGAATCCAAAGCCACCAGATCAGGCAGGTATCCCCATTCCAAGTGCCCCAGTAAGAGCACCAATACGAAGATATTACACGTAAGTACTAGATAATCCTGGGAAAAAAACAGCTAGCATCCAATTCCGAATGTATTGAACAAGAAGATAAGCTGACTAGATAGTTTTGTTTGTTATCATTGAAACTAAAAATGTAGGTCAGCAAGGTCTTTAGCTGGGAGTGGCACACCCCCATTCCGATCTTATCTGACGACGGGCCCTAGGAGTGGTCCCTCAGCGTTGGTGCATGGTTACCACTCGTCTTCCGACGATGAAGAGACTAATCCCATTGCTATGCCTGCCAAGAGAGGTACCACTAGCCTACCCAGACAGATTCCACGCCCTGTAAGTTATCACTTTTTTCAGAATTTGTGAGATTTGATCATTTACCAGTTGTGAATATTTTCTTGTGCACATTTTTAACTAGTTTGTACTAGTTTAGGGGTAAAAACAAGTCATTTCAGTATCTTGATCACTTTGTAATTTGCATCTAGAATACTAAATGCATAGTTGGTGTCAATGGTATATGCATGTATATCAACTAATTTTAAATCAGGGGTACCTAAGATGAATGACCTAGTTGGACCTAATCCTGCACGAGTCCCTCAGTCTATTATGAGTGGCCCACACACCTTGAGGGGGGTGGAGGGTAAGAGAATCCCTTACGGGATTACCACTTAAGTGCCTCTAGTTTAAGTCATTGTATATTTGTACGTATTTAAGCATAAGAGGTCAAGATAGCGTAGTGATCTATTTTCCATGTCAAATTATATACTTCCTCCGTTCTGTTTTAAATGAAACATTTGCTTTTTCACGCAACGCGCTTCTGTAATCATTAATATCTTTAGTTGTGCACACGTAAAAAATATAAAAACGTTATAATTTGATAGTATGCATCGAGACGAATCTAACAAGATCTCACTTGACTATGTTTTTTTTTAATATAATGGCGATAAATTGGAGTCAAAATTGATCAATGAATAGTGTCATTTCACCTAATGTTTCATTTAAAACAGAACGGAGGAAGTATATAAAAGGGATTGTGTTGATTATGTCATATGTAGTCCAAGGTTTATCAGGATAATCTTGACAGTTAATTCTACTGGTCCCCATAACATTCTAACACACTGGTGGTATGTATGGGAGGTTGTCTTAGTTCACTTTTAACGGTCCCCACAATGTCTTCAAAAGGTTCTAAAGAACTTCATTTGTCTAGATTTGCTGAGATATTTATTACCTGCAAGTCTCTTTTGCACTCAGGATTAGCTATATTACACTGATTTGAATGTTATTGACTTAAATGGGTTGAGGCTTCCTTTCATTAAAGCACATATTGTACGAGTTTATGAGGCAACTCAATGTTAAAGATAGTCACTAACAAAAGAATAATAAAACAAGTCATGGACCTTAATTGACAAAATGAGAAATTCAAAGATAATACTACCTGGAAATAATGAGGCATTGCAAAAAAAAAAAAAAAAAATAGACCTCAGCTATGTATTGCACAAGTAAGCCCACAATGTCTAATTCATACAGTACTAAATTTATCCACTCTCTTTTGGTCAGGCTGCTCGAGGAGCAATGGTGGCTGCTGTATCTGTCAACTTACCAATCGGAGGCAATGCATTATTAGAAGCTTATAAGGGATTTACTGGAAGGAGGATGTTAAGTGTATGTTTTTGCATCTCCAGCAATTTTTGATGCAATTCTAACAATTCTAACCATATATTTTATGGTACTAAATGAGAAAATAGGGGCTTATTGAGACTGATTTTTATATGTGCAGGAACATGGCTCTGAGCACAGTGCTGTTGGTCAGTGGTTGGGATGGTTGATGGCTGCGATTTACATGGGCGGACGAATTCCGCAGATTGTGTGGAATGTGAGTCATCGATTTGTTTCTAAAATAAGATCAGTCTTTTGAGTTGATATCTGATTTCGCTTAATCTCTTTTTCTTCCTGTAATCTCTGATACTAACAAGAGTTGCTGTGTTTTATTGACCAGATTAAAAGAGGAAGTGTGGAGGTAATAAAATATTTTTCATGGGACCTTATTAACACTATTTCACTTGAGTGTCCTATCTTGTTTGTATAATGGAAAACTCTGCTGTCATTTTATTTTGTAGGGCCTGAATCCACTTATGTTCATATTTGCACTTATCGCTAATGTCGCCTATGTTGGAAGGTACTCTCTCTCATTTTTGGCTTGTTACAAGAGGTGATAATCTGTACATACAGCTACTTGAACATTGACTGCTCCATCGCTCAGCTCAAGTGAGTTTGAGCTCAGTTCAAGGGTTAAACGAGCTAAGCCTGGCAAAGCTCGATTCAATTTGGTCATAGTGATATTTGGTACTTAGTCAAGTGCCCATCAATGGAGAATAGCTTTGACTATCTACAATCTAAATGAGGCTCTTTCCTGAAACCAATCATCGTTGGTTATAGGAGTAACCCCTTGAGCTTTATAAAGTGTTCTTTATTTTCCTTCACTTTTCGATATGGGACAACTCACATGGTATCTACATGAGATCTTAACAGAGTAGGCTCAATTATGTAAATAGAATAAGATATATATATATATATATATATATATATATATATATATATATAGGTTGTGGTTTATGAGTAACAATATTAACTACTCTCTCCGTCCCAGAAAGATCTGAACACTTGTTGGGACACATAGTTTAAGATGATAAGTTATAGTGTGGTTATCAATGTTATTTTATTTAAAAAGTAGATGTGATAGGAGTTGGTGGGGTATTTTTTATTAGAGGCGAGAGAAAGTTAGGTAACTTTTTATTGATAAAAGGTAGAGTGTGTGCCAAAAATGGGAAAAAGAAATAATATATTAATAGTGAGACCATACCAAAAATGGAAGTGTTCAAACTAATTTGGGACAAACATAAAAGGAAAGTGTTCAAACTATTCTGGGACTGAGTAGCAAAGTACATATTATTAGCAAATAGTCGGAGATTTGAATATTGTAGCTTGAAATGTTTTATTAGCTGGAGCCTGCGACTCAGATTTCAGTTACTTGAGCTCGTGTCGAGCTAAAGCCAAGCCAAGCCTGAAAAGTGTGGGCGATATGAGCTTGAGCTCAAGTTTGAGTTAGCACGAGTCTAATCAAGCTACCCCAAGCTCGAGCTTGGCTCAACTTGTCTTTTTATATCTCCTACGTGATTACTTCTATTACTTTTTCTCTCTCATTTATGATTAATCATTCTTAACCTTGAAGTCCTTTATACAAATGCAGCATAGTGGTGAGGCGAACAGAATTGACAGAAATCAAAGCTAACATGCCTTGGTTGCTGGATGCTGTAGTTTGCGTCGTGCTCGACTTATTTGTATCCTTTTCTTCCCTTGATGTTGATCTTTAGCCTCTGTTTTCGCTACTGAGATATCAATTAAAGGTCTAGATCTATGGACGCATTCGAGTAAGTTTTTGGAAACCGGTTTGTTATACCTTGACAGAGTCTCCTTTCCAGATAATCATGCAGTATGTATACTACCAACACATGCGAAAGAGGAATACAAGAGAAGAACATGAATACAACTATGAAGAAGCCCAAAAATCTGTTGTTTACTGAGTACTATTTGTAGGCACTAGTACATCAAAATGTCAGATTCGAGAAAATTATAGGATCTTGAGCAACTATGATATATTCATGCTTCTTGTAATGTTAATCTAATGACATTATGCTGACCAACTGAGATAAATAACCTGGTTATAGTTTTTCCAGTGCTCGTCTAATCGTCTATATTACATTCACAATCTAGACGGAAGTTATATAGATGTCAACTAGTTAAATTGGTAAAATCTTTCAAAATAGGAATCTGGACGTGTTTATGCGACCTTTTCTGTTATGTAAACATATTCTTTCCTTTATAATAAAAGTTAAATGGAGCTACTAGATGAATAATATTTTGGGGTTTTTGTCAGAAAATACATAATAATTTCAATTTTCCTATTTTAAATGGCCTCCTCCAAACATATTCAATTCTCACAGAATTTTCCACCCAAACATCGAACGCTGGAATTTGGTGGTTTGGCCTGAAATTCATAAAATGGTTGCTAACAACTGGAAGTATTTTAATATGTGTTTTTAGACAAAAAAAAAATTATTAGGTCCTTCCCTACAAAACCTGTGTTTTATTAGGTACTCTCTGACAAAAAATACCCTAATATTTTCCAAGTATGCTTGAATATCACCACATAACCATGCACTTAGAACCTTTAGTTCTAATAGGATTTATTTTCGCAGTTTATTTCTAGTTATCAAGAAGTAGAAGATGACAACTAAGCTCAATTGCATGCTTATAAATCTTGCGATTGCAAAGTAATACATTTGTAAATATATATCTATATATCAAAAGAACACATAGAAGTAAGCTTATTTTTTTTTTCGAAGGAGAAATAACCTATTGGATTGGCACCTCATGCGGGTCAACGTATCCAGTTTAGGAGGTTAGACTCTTTAGGAGTAGGTGGGAAACGATAGGGAAAACCCACCCCTAAAAAGCTCTTACTGGAGTTTGATTTTGTGACCTCGAAGTCATTAGAAGCATCTATCATCACTAGTCCAAGTATTGCTTCGTAGTAACTTTTAAAGATACGTATATCAAAATTTAGGTACATATGTCATATATGCATCCTAACATCCTACCTATAGATGATAGAATGTACAAAAGGGTGAAATCTTCAGGGGTCAAGTGAAGAAGGTGTCTGCAACAAGTCATAAGGAGCCCAAAGTGAGTCCAATGGGCAGGGTCGTCCAGCATCAAGGCGAGCCCAAGGCTTACCTTTGCCACTCCAATGTAAAAGACTAACTGGGCCAGGATGTAGATCTCTACACAGCCCATGAAAGTTATCCCCACCAAGCCCATGCTGGTTCCATCGATGATCAACTGGGGCTATATGGCCTGCAAAAACCAACAGAAAAGGTGGCAAAGAGCCCAATTCATAGATCCTCATCCTTTTCTGCAATTCCATCCATTCTGTAATCTTTGTTGTGAAGTCTCCATCTCTCCACCTCTCCAGATCTATCACCATCACACCTATATGTAATTTTGTGATATCATTAATTGAAAATCAACAATGACATTTGTTTAATGATTTCAAGGAAATTTTGACAAGAAGAATCCCAAGTTTGGGTTATAAAACGATAATCTCAAGTCTAATAAAAAAGTCTCAAAATAATTCCAAGTTTGATATAGTGTGACATATATCAATTTTACAACTTTTATAATACACTCGGGTGTATCGTGACCATGGTAATCCTAGATTATTTTTTTGTTCATTGCTCATTTGACACCTCCACATGTGCACAGTTTGCACAATAGACAGAGCACCAAATGAACAAATGAGCAAAAAATAATCTTGGGTGTATGGTACACCCGTGTGTACAATAAATATGATTTTAAATCCTAAAAGTCTTTATTTTCTACCTCCTTGCTCTCTACAGGATTATTTGTGATAAAATTAATGAACACTCCGCTAAATCATTAGTTCACACATATGACAACATAACAAACTTGAGATTATTATGAGGGTTTTATCAGACTTTAGATTATTTTTGTTTGATGGCCCAAGCTTTGTGATTATTTTTTTTAGCACAAATTTGGGATTAATTTTGTCAAAATTTTCTAATCTTAGTACTACCCTTTATTAACCTTATAGATATCGATTAATAATATAAATACATTTTTGCTTCAAACCAAGTATATATGTGAGTTTCTAAGTAACAAATGTATTGTAAGACAAAAGTGACTTTCTACCCGAGATAGGATTGACTTTTGTAGCATATTGAAAACTTTTGAGGAAATATGAGGTGACATTGTTTGCTCTATAATGATGTAAAATAAATAATTGGACTTTTTGGAGCTTATCCTAATGTCCTCTAAAGAACCATTTACCCCTTAATAGAGTATGCGTCTTTTATTACATTAGGTTTTCAACCGTCATCAAATACTTTTTTTGAAATAAGAGTGAATATTAGAATATCATCTATCCCTTACTTCGTGTGGTAAAAACTATATCTTTCACTTATCAACTCTCTCTCTTATATAAAATAATGAATATAAAATTATTTATATATTTATCAACTCGTATTATGTACTTCATTCATTTGTTTTTTTAACTTCATGTCGAATATAATAAAACATTAAGTATTACTTAGTTTTTTTTACGAATTTTATCTTAAATTTTAACGATCTTGAGTTCGAAATTTCAAATCATGCCAAATGTAAAGTTTTAGAGCGGGGATTCCTTTATCTTTGCCCGTACTTTCAAACACAGGACTCCACTCATATAACAGTTTGATAGAGGACTTTAAGTTATGCTCCAAAAGAAGTTGGAAATATGACCTAAGACCACTTCCACATATCATGTGAAAGGTCAACATACTAGGCCCAATGAAAGTAAGTAATGCAATTGGAATTTAGTAACATTCCGTCTGAAATAAACCACTTTGCAAGAGACATCATCACATGTTTAAACTCATATGTTCTCCAATTGTAGACACTTTCCATCATACTTCAATACTATTAGGTTGTTTTTCTTCCGGCACAATACTATTAGATTATGATTTATTTTTTTTTCGTTAATGAGGGGAAATGTCCTATCGAATTATATTCTATATAGGTTGACTCATACCAAAATAACTAGCAAGATTTCTTGGATCGGGGAAATGAATGGTGAGGGAAATTTTCATCCTCAGAATATTCTATAGGTTTTGATCTCACAATCTTAAGATTATGAGATGCAAACTTTACAACTCAACCAAGCTTTTCTTGGTTATAGTGGATTTTGAATTAAATCTAAATCTATATATTCGATTGTTAAGAGGTAAGAATGTAAATTGTAATACTACGAGGCTCCGACCCATTAATGGTCCAAATCAACCTTTTCCGGATTATCCTCAAAATATTAACTAGGGTAATTTAATTTACTCTGTTTTATCTTTTATAAAAAAAGTTTACTCTATTTCAAAGGAAGAAGTAAACCGAACGTAGATATGCTTTTTCTTAAGACTAACATCTATTTTATGGAGGAAATTAAGACGATTTGCCATCTGTTAATATATAACTTAGGGGTTGCAGTGTTGTGATGAAGATAAGTAATGTAATCTAGTAATTTTTTGTGATTTTATATATACTAAAGATGACAGAAAAAAGTCTTTTAAACTTCGAAAATAGAGGCAAAATACCATATGATATGGGAAGAAAACTGCAAAATTTACACCCTCGTGCAAGCTCCAACAGCCCAACAACCCAACAGTGGTGGGATGCAGCTCTTATTGCATCCGATTTTTTGTGAAATAGAATTTTTCAAATTTCAACTAACTAATACAATGATATGACCAAATGCTAGAAGTTTATCGAACAAACAGGTTGAAGATCTGTAACTCTGTAAGTTAGATCCTATACATGGTAGTAGGATGAGCATGAAGCACACAAACAGAAACACGTGTAGATTATCATAAAATGCATGCATCATTAAAGAAAGGGAAAATTATAGGACATTAAGTTCATTCAAAAGAACATGGTATTATAATGAACATACAATGTTGTTGATTGAACATTTACGAGTTATGAATTAAAATTCAAAATTTAAGATTCAAAATTTGCAAGTTATTACTTGAACATTTGCAATGTTGTTGATTGAACATCTACTGGTTCTTGGATTAACATGCAATGTTATTAATTGAACATTTGCAAGTTATTAATGAACAATATGATGTTTATTTCTAAAATTCAAACATTAATACACATTTACTTATTATTGGTTAGACATCTGCAATTATTTAATCAACATTTGCGAGCTATCGGTGAACGTTTACAAGTTCTTCAAAATTCAAAATGTGTATTTCTTAAATTCAAAATGTTTATTGATTGACCATACCTTTGTTTTAGGATGGAATTTTTGAAGAACCTAAAAGAATATTATAATTGGGTTAATTTTTAAAAATTAAAGATTATCTTTTATTTGACTTAATATTCATTTTATTATACTTAATGTTCATTCGCATGCCATTTTTGACATGTGCGCACAATGCTCATCCTACATTTGTGTGAACTATCTACCATTAGGTGGATCACCATGCTCATACGACACAACAAGTTGGGTTATGCGAGTTACGAGTCCTTGATCTATAACGACAAGCCAATTGAGTAAGGATTTAAGACAGAGAGAAAAGAGCGCACATAAAATTCAAATTTAACCATGTGTAATTTTTTTTTAAATATCATTATTCTTTTACAAAATTATTGAGTTTATAAAGTGAGCTCCAACGAAATTCCTAACGGTTAAAGGCCATGTTTATTACATCTTGATCCAATCTTTACACCCATTAGGCTACCTAATAATTAGGTCTACGTGGAGTAATATCAAAGCTCTAATTCTCATTTTGTTTGAGGTTCTATTAGTTACCAAGTTCTCTGATCTAATATAGATTGCAATGTAACTAGGACTTTTCGCTCTCTCCTAGTTATTGTATGAACCTTTTTATTTCGGTTTGTAACCAACATAAATTTATCTACGTTAATTTCTCTGTTTTTAGAAGAAAAAAAAAGAGTACTTCTAATGGGTTCAGAGGTTCAGTCTCCACTAGCATTTGCTATGACATATCGAAGGATCAAATTTCTTAATAACTTGAACCAATAATCTTACAGTATCTTATTTTAACCATAAAAAAAAAAATGGCTCCACAATTTCGCGCCCAATAATGAACACTCTGTGTTGCCTTAATATGTACGAAAAGTTAAATTAGAGAGTGTATAGTCAACTTGATCAGTTTTCAATCTTAAAAAAACCAACTAAAAAACCATAAAATGAGTCTTGAAATAAAGAAAAACTAGTCAAAAAGTGAGAGAAGAGTAAATTACATACCTGTATTAAAGTAGCAAGCTTTTCTGCCCTCAAAAGTCATAGACAAAGCAGGATTAGCCCAAAAAGAAGGCGTGAAATACAATCTGAAATTAGCGTTACAATATTCTGGAGCAGCTAACACAGCACAATCTCCAAGCGAAGTAGCACCAAGTTTTCCAATATCATCCACCAATACCACATCATTATCAAGGTACACTACCCGTTTTACACTCTTCGGCAAAAGGGCAGCTAAGTAATTTCGCGCATAATTAAGTGGACAATCAAGAGAAGAACGTATAGACGTAGAAATAAGACCTGCGACACTAGAATCATTTAATGAGTACATATGGTACGTAAGGTACGGGAACGAGCTAGCCATAGTGTGGTTAAGATCGCGGTTAGTGGTGGTTGAAGCCGCGGTAATGAAATGGAATTGAAGGTGACTCGGGCACGAGGAATGGTGGAGAATGGATAAAATTGCGGCCATCGATCCTCGAAGGTACGCGGCGTCTAGGGTCATGGCAATGTGGACCGATTGAGGTTGATCATATTGATCATGGGTTAAGCAATTTGGTGAGTTGTAAAAAAAGGGAGCTTCTTTGAATTTGACAGCGGAATTAGGAGAAATATTGGAAGAAAATGATAGTAGGAGAGTGAGGAGAAATAGTAGAAAACAAGCCATCTAATTTACATAACTTGGTTATCAAGTGAAGGTGTTATATTTTTTATGGCTTGAATTTGTGTATACTGGCTACTTTACTACAACTAGCTATATGAGAGAGTGGGGAAAAGTGAAAGAGAGATTTCATATTTGGCGTTGAGCTAGTGGTGTCACTTGCCAACTTTAGCTTTAAATGCGCGTAGAGGAATAGGGATGTCGTTTGGTAGAGAGTGTAACAACTAATAACATTACAGATTTAGGCTAAGTGGAGTTGTGGTCTTGTGGACCAATGATAGCTTACTAGTCAAAGTTTTTCATCATAGGTTCATTCTTTTATCTTTCTTTACTTTAAATGGTTATCAAAACAAAAATTACCCCCAAAAAACTTTTTGTACGGGTAATTGAGGTCCATCACATTCATAAATGTTAATTAGGAATAAATTATGTTCATAACAGATTTACTTTTTGAAATCAAAGGGGGAGATTGGGGGATTTTGATGAAAGTGTAAAGAATACGAGTATTTGAGGTAGTTTGATTAAGAAGGTTTTGTTTCTAATGATTTATAACAATTACTTGTAGAAACTTACGGCCCGTTTGGTAGTTGGTTATAAATGGTGGTAATGGGAATGAATTTGTGTGTAAAATTGTGAAGAATATCATTGTCATTCCGTGGTAATCTTAATTTATCCTAAAGTCGTCTTTTCTTCTAGAATTTTCATTCCCATCCAATACCATCTTGTAGGTGGTAATGAGTGGTAATGAAAATTACTTCCCCTTGGAGACAAAAACACAAGTTTAGGGGTGAGACTGCTTGCCCATAGACAAAAAATGCATCCCCATGGAGATTTTAAGGGTGCTTCCCTAATAACATTACACTTAAATTTCATTCCCATTACCGTAATTTATTGACGACTACCAATCGGGCCGTTAGAGTTTCTTGTGAGTAATCTACCCATTGCAGTTCGATATTGTATTATGTTGTCATATATACTTATAATGATACATTATTTTATTTTTTAAATAAAAGTAAGAAGAAAGAAGATTAGAAGACCCTCTCATACGAGGAGAACTCCTAACACATCTTTTACAATGATAGTGTGTAAGGTAGAATTACTACAAGCTTTTGTATGAAAACGAGAATCAACTAAGTAACCTACATTAGCTATCCAATCTGCTGCATTATTACTTCTCTGTAGATATGTCTGATACTCCAATTGTTAAAAGACTGGAGCAGTGCTTTAATGTTTTGGATGATGTGTCATATTTGCCATGGGGGGACCATATACCTTGAACAACATTAACAATGAGCAAGTTGTCACCTTCTATTTGTAGATTTTGAATTTTCTCTTGAATGGCTGAGACGATACCTTGATGAACAGATGTTGCCTCCGTAATTAAGACTTGAGTATTTGCTAATTGTAGGTAGTGACTTTGCATATGTTGCCTTGATGATCGTGGATGATAACTTCACCTGCTGTTGAGTTAGCAAGAACCGAACTGTCGAAGTTGAGCTTGTATGAGTGTAAGGGAGGTGGCTCCGAAGTAATAAGGATGGAGGAGTTGCTGACTTGAGGAGTAGAGATGTTAGATATTATATACGAACATAAATTGATATTGTTTAACTAGTTGGTAAAATCATGGATGTTATTTAATTATAGTATGCTTTTTAGAAGACAATATATGATACTAGTATTTGTTATTTTGCATATTTGTGTATGAGTTAAGAGTTATGCGCTAGAAATATACTTCCTTCGTTTCTTTTTAAGCTACGTATTTTTCTTTTTGGTCTGTTTCTTTTTATCTTCCTTTCGCTCATTTTTCTTACATGGAACCAAATAACAGAAACTAATTTTGGAATTGTGTTTTCCATTGTAAATTGTTTTCCACGAAAATCCTTTTACACTGAAAATGTTTTACACCCAATCAAACGGAGCCTAAGTCAAAACTCTAATAATGGTTGAAAGTTGTATTTGGTGAAGTAATATTTAGAGTAGCTTTTGGTGTTTGAACTAGTATTCTGGAAAAGCTATAAATATTAGTTTTTGAGGTAGAGGTAGCTTTTGGAGTAGCATTTGAAGAGTGAATATAGTTTACTTTTGTTATTTATTTAAACTAACAACTAGTTTTATCAAACACTAATTATCATAAAAGCTATATCTACAATTAAATTCTAACATTGGACAACTGACCGCTAACAGTTACTTCTACAACTAACCGCTAAAGCAATAACTATTTTTGCAGAACAGACCCTTAATTACTATCAAACCTAACATGACTAGCTAAGAGTTTAAAAATGAAATCATCCAGAAAAAATACAATCCCATTACCAAAACATAAATTGAGGACTTTATAATTACCAATTTTCTTATAAATACTAGTTATTTGCCAACATTCTAATTCTAAGTCGGCTGATGGCGAAGCCCTTTCTAGTTTCCATAAATGGACATGGGGAAGGGGATGGATGGTGAAACCCTTTTCATAGTGGTACGTAGTGGAGAGTTGAAGATGATAATCAATGACATAGACAAAAAGATGGTGGAATTGTGCAAGCACGTAATGGAGTACATCCTTTATTAATCATCTTAAGGACTTCATTCATGTGTGAGGACTTGATAAGTAAAAGTTTAATAATTCGAAATCAACTGGCACAACATAAATATCTTTTGATGCACAAAAAGTATAAAAAGACCTTCAATTTGAACATTTATGATGACCACATTTATTTCCAACCCCCCGATGATTTCTCAGACCTTTTACTTACCAAATATCTCAACCATTTGAAAAAGCGCATTCAATACAATATACTTATATTACATGCGGTGACACCTAAATTACATCACAAAATCACATCCATGATTTCCGAAAATGTATGGCTTAAATGGGGACATCACACTTTCTAAAGAATCACAATGATCTTTACATATCACCGCAATTAAAGCAACAAGGAGGATCTAATTTGCTTAGGAAAAGTTCTCGTAAGCATTCAAGATTTAACCATCTTAACATTGTCTAGTCAATTTTTTCACCCATGTGTAGTTGAATTGATTTATGCACCTTGACGTCCCAACACGTGTAACCATACCCAAGTTTCTCTGACAACAAATATCTAAAGTTTGAACAGGACCTACTTAATTACTTGTGCCGACTTCCCTCTTTCCGAGGGAAACGTTCTAAATAGCTCAAGAAACATATCATATGCATGAAGGAGAGGTGGTAGCTCAGTGGAGTACCACCCCGAATTTCATAGTTCAAATCCTCGTCCCAATAATATATTGGGGTATTTACCTCTAGACTGTTTAATCTTGTACCCAGCCTCTGAGCTGATGTGCCCTACAGGCTAGTAGTCTAATAGGGGTTAGTCCTCAGACCAATTATCTTTCCTAATAAAAAAAATATCATATGCATCATTTATTAGTTGCAATGTGCAATTAATAAAGCTTGATCAATTTTTTTGAAGTATAAAACAACGTCCAATATTTTAACGGTTTTTTCACCATATACCCTTGATAAATTTTTTTTGCACCGTATACCCTCGCAAGTTTCCAAATTCACCATATGCCCCTCACGTTTTAAAAAATACACCGACATACCCTTATGACTAACGGTGTTACAGTTCCGTTAGTCATTAGGCCCTAATCCTACCCTAACCCTAATTAACTAACCTAAATCTACCCCTAATCCTAACCCTAACCCTAATCTAATACACTAAACCTAACCCTAACCCTAACCACCCCTCTCCCACCCCCCTTACCCCTACGCCACATCACCCCCTCACCACCACCCCCCTCACCACCACCACCCCTCCCTTTCCCCAGTGACCCCCTCCTCTTCCCCGACCCCCTCCCCTTCTCCTCCCCCAACTGCCGCGAACCCCACTTCCCTTGCGAACCCCACTCCCCTCCCCTCCCCCGCGAACCCCACTTCCCTCCCCGGCCCGCCGTCGCTAACCCCCATCCCGGCTGAACCCCCGTCCCCTTCCCCCGAACCCTAAACAAAATTCGAAAAAGCGGGTTTTGTTTTTTTGTGAAGAATCGGTGGTGTAGAGGGGGTGTTTCAAAATCCGGGTTTAATTTCGAAATTCAAAGTGGAGCGGCGGTGGTGCGCCGGTGTGATGCGAGCAGGAGAGGGGGGTTGCGGCGGCCGGGGAAGGGGAGGGGGCAAGGGGCTGGTGGGAGGCTGCGAAGAATCGGTGGTGGAGAGGGGGTTACGGGTTGCGGGGGAAGGGGGTTGGGGTTACGGGTTGTGGGGGAAGGGGGGAAGGGGGGGGGGGGTCAGTGGTGCGTCGGTGCGATGCGGGGCGGGGAGGGGGGTTGCGGCGGCCGGGGAAGGGGAGGGGGGGCGGGGGGCAGTGGGGCTGCGAAGAATCGGTGGTGGAGATGGGATTACGGGTTGCGGGGAAGGGGGGAGGGGGAGGGGAGGGGGGTGCGGTGGTGCGCCGGTGCGATGCGGGGCGGGGGGGGTTGGGGCGGCCGGGGAAGGGAGGGGTGCGGGGTGGGTGGTGGTGGTGTAGTGGGGGGGGGGTGGGGGTGGGGTAAGGGGGTGGTGGGGGTGGGGTGAGGGTGTTAGGTGTTAGGGTTAGGGTATTAGGGTTAGGGTTCGGGTTAGGATTAGGGGTAGATTTAGATTAGTTAATTAGGGTTAGGGTAGGATTAGGGCCTAATGACTAACAGAAATCTAACACCGTTAGTCATAAGGGCATGTCGGTGTATTTTTTGAAACGTGAGGGGTATATGGTGAATTTGGAAACTTGCGAGGGTATACGGTGCAAAAAAAAATTTGTCAGGGGCATATGGTGAAAAAAGCGATATTTTAATGTTATTTGATCTTAATGTATATTGATTTAATATCAACTTTTAGAAGTATTGGTGTGATGAGATTTAATTCTTCAAGTTGAATGTTTCTCTGCATCATTATAATCACATAATGATATATGGAGAAGAAGTTACAATAATATATTGTAATAACAGGAAAATGTTTTATTTTAAGCCAACCATTTGTACTGATAAATTCTAATCTCTTACGTTAAGTTACATAATTCCACCTTACCTAAGACTTGTAACTTAATGAACATCAATGGATAAAACCTTTTACTATTCAAGATGGCTATACATTACAATATGACTCCAACCTGAAAACCCAAACCTGCCAAACTTGATCCATCTGTAAGCTACAAAAATCTAATATAACCAACTTTTCAGAATTTATGGTAAGACGATGGTAATAATATGTCTTAATGGGATCACATATATATTAAAAATGACCCGTTTACAGTAGTAGGTAGATCCATGTCCACGACATTTAACTTATAAAATAACCCGTTTAATTTTAAAAGCAACCAACTTAGGGCAAAAAGTAAAATCTTTGTAAGACAGTGTTAGACAACAAGACTAATTACACTTCACCATACTACAATATGATAGGCTCCCTTATTTCCAATTGGCACTCCTTTTCCTTTTAAAATGCTGTCAATTATACTATTACTTCTATCTCACTATCTCATTTCACATTTAATTTGCTCTTGAAATAATAATACTAACTAGTGTTTAGGCGCGGGCGATGTCCCGGGTTTTCTCCGTACTACAATTTAGTAGTAGTTATATAAGTCATCTCATACTCATTTAAAAAAGTCATGTCATTCATTATATGGATTTTTCAAAAGTTTTCTTTTCATATATCATCATTAATTTTGATTAAATAAGCAATAATAGTATGGCGAAGTGATGGTTGAATCTCTTTCTTTCATACATGAGGTTGTGGGTTCGAATGCTCACGTTCACAATGCTTCTTTTTTTTTTTACTATATGAGAAAGGCGTGGATATAATGTTACTGAATGGGGGATGGTGACACGTGGCACATATACGTTCTTAGGAACGCTTTTTAATATATTAGACTGCTCTTCAAATGGTATCGTGCATACATAATTAATTTTAATGAACATACGAATTTATTTATTTATCTTTAAGGATGCAAGGGCTACGTTTAATAACATTAACTAATTACAACACATATATGTAATTTTGTGGAAACATGGATCACTAAAAGACGTTAGATTAGATGGTGATTCTTTGGAAATCCTTACATAAGGTCAGGGGTTCGAGCCCAGGCTTCAGCATATTTATTTTTTAAATAATGACCACTTGACTTTGTTGGTTAATATACATATGGCAAAATTCTGGTGGGAGGAGGAGGGTGCCACGTGGCGCATAGACGTTGTTAAGCACGCCTTTTAATATATTTGTATAGATTTCCCGCTAGACTATTTTCATCAGAATAATAGAACAATAACAAAGTCTTAATCCCAACATAATTTACAATTGCCTCAAATAAATCGTCTCGGTCACAGATAAAACAAGAAAACTAATGAAATAAATTCGAGAGAATAAACACGAAAGATCAAAAGAAAGTAAAAGTGAGAAATGTAAGACGAGAAAAAACACAAGGAAACAAGAAAACAAATTTCTTATACTCCCTCCATCTCATAATATAAGTCATGATTCTGTTTTTCCACGGGAATTAAGGTAAAGTAGAATCTTATTTTATTTGAGTAAAAAAATTAATTTTTATTGGAAAACACCTACATTGTTTTTTTCTTTTTAACAAAAAATAAAAATTGAACATTAATGTTACATGGTTTAATGTTCAGAAGAGTACAACGAGATATAAGATTTCATTTTATCATTAATAATGGTGCATTGAAAGCTGATATTATAAGGACTTTTTGGAAATTAAATTATTTTCACGAAGCATTTTGGGCATAATTATTAATTGAAAATAGAAACAGGACTTATATTTTGGAACACTTTAAAAGGAAAAGGGACTTATATTATGGGACGGAAGGAGTATAATAAACAATAAGTTGCCCAACGACAACATATAGCTCAATGCCCTAATCCTACGACGTAGGGCGTGTTCTCCCCACCTTATTTTCAGTTCAGTTCAGTTCAATTCAATTCCTATATGATAATCATTACTATTAATTAGTTTTAATTTAATTCAGTTCAGTTCAGTAGTTTTATGCCGAAGAGAACAGGCCCGTAGAGCCTGATATCAGCATTGGAACAAAGACTTAAACTATTTACCCCAATTGCTCTCGAGTCTTGATGCACACCAAGGATTGGTAATTCAATTAGAGCCCTAAATTTAAGCTTTTGGCAGATCCAACAAAAGAGCGAGCTTACAATCTACATCCACTACCACAGCAAAAGTTTGTCCATTAATCTAAAAAAATAAGCTGGTAATTCCACTAATTGAGAGAAAAACAAAAAAAATGCAGCAAAGCAAAGCACTCAGCAAATTGACATATGCTTGCCGACACTTGAGAAGATATGTCATATAATGGTGTCAAGTGTGGGTCACTCCATGCAGGGTAAGTCAGCCAAGCTGTAGAAAACCTAGTGAATGACATTGTATAAATCATTATTATTCTAAACTACTCAGTTTACAAAGCATTTATAAACCCAGCTCTTTTCAATGGACTTCAGTAGCAAAAGGACAAGCTTGTCTGAACAACCTGCAACCTCTTTAAACTCTCTACTACATTATTCATTTCATTATATTGGATTTGTATCAATTGAAAGCTTCCAATTAAAGTTAATTCTGATGAGAATGAATAGAGTTCACATAGTTGCTGCATATATACTGATGCAATATTCTCCTGTAGAACTCCTACAAACTGATATAGTAATCTCTCTTTCTTTGAGCCAAATTTGAACATTATGTCCCCAAACTCTATTGTAAATGCAGTCTTAATCTCTTGTTTTGGTATCCATTTAATGCAGACAACCTCAAAACTCTTAAGGAAGATTCCATGCTATAACCCTTCAGCAATCCCAGAACATGAATTCAAGATTGTTGTCCTATGAAGCTTTCATGACTTGTTTGATAGATAATAATATATGTAGCAAGTGAACAATGAATTTTCAGGTACTTGTGTCAAAAAGGTACCATGCCAATCAAAATCCGCGTTTTTCTTCACTATTTTCTTTTATTATTTTTGAGGAGTTATCAAATGACAATGAAGCACAGAAACCTCTAGAACATGAGATTTTTTTATTTAGAAAAGGATTCTATTTCCAAAACCCCAACTATTCATGCTAATGAAACCTAGAGATTTTTTTATGTTTCAAAAGGATTCTATCCCCCACCCTCCAAATGCCAAAACATATTCATTTCCGCTATCCCAACCATTTCCGTGCTACGTATACATAAATCTATCAAATACTATCGGCATTGACATGTTTCCCGATGTTTCACTACCATATATTACTAGCTAAGCAGCGTTGTAACAGATTGTCAGTACTCAGTATGCTTCCAGGTGGGTGGTGGGTGGCTGTGGCGATGGGGTGGTGGTGGCAGGAGGTGGATGGTGGTGGAGTGAGGTGGTGGTGGGGGTGGTTTAGGGAAAAAGAAGGAAAAGGTTAGAGATGTAATTTCAACTTTTTTTGGGCCGATTTTAAGTACTTTTAAGGCGATGGATAGAAGTTCAGCCTTACTGCTGGAAATTTCAATCACTCATCTAAGATCTAACATTGACTTGTTGTGAGGACACAATCTTCACTAAAAGATTGACACGTCAAACAACACAGACAGCGCAACCAACTAGCACTAGCAATAACCAATCTCTACAATCAAAAAAAAAAAAAAACACGCAAGTATGCAATCCAGCTTCTGTCTCTCTGTGTTTCCACTTCTCTCTATCCATTCCATCTTTAGTTGGTAGAATTATGGAAAAACCAAGCAGCACATAAAACGGAAAAGGCACAATAACAAGCTCGGATGAAGAATGTCTCAGCTTATACACTAGATTCAATGCATCAATTGATAGTGATACTCCATAATCCCAATTACTCCAAGCTGTATATTAAGGGGGAAAAGGCACAATAACAACCTGATTACTCAACTTATACACAAGATTGAATGAGCTAATTGATACTCAATATCCCAATTACTCCAAGGTCCAAGCTTTAGAAACACTATCACCTACATTCCACATCTGAAGTGCTACATCTAGTGAAATTAGGCAACCAACAAGACAACATATCACGACATTTATGCGCACAAAATGCAATATGATTTAAATAAAAAAATATGAACCAAGAACAACAAAGATGGATAAATGAGGAATTCACGGTACAGATCTTCACTTCATCAAAATTTGTTTGGTTGCATGGACGAAGGTCTTAAGGTTTCTGCATTTAGTTAGATGTTTCATCGAGAAAACTGGTGTAATGAAGTAACTCCAAGAGAGATACTAAGATGGCTCCAGCATACCAGAGATACAGATGTACCACATCCTATAGACACATAGGACTCCCTTCCTTATCACCAGATGATTGTACATTGTGCTAAAAGAAGACGAACAAACCCTCGGCAAAAATACCATAACAACAACATAATGATGTACAGTCTCATGTTCTTCTCATCAACACAAGATTTTTTCGCAAGATTAGATTTGGTGTTGCTATCTCAATTAACATTAACAAAAGTTTGGTGTCAAGTATTTTTGCAAGAAAAGCCAGATGCTCAACCTGCAGGACTTGGTGGGGACTAAAGTGGAAAAGCTCACATTTATGGTTGACATTCTATGAATCCAAATAGAAATGGTTCAAAGTTAGCTCTCTAGCCAAAATCCAAATGCCATAAAAATATGCAACGGATTCACAGAAATATGGTGTTCAAAATACCCCACCAGATCATGAATGTATTTCAAATGTTCCGACTTTGACCTTTTTATGTAAATGACGAGGAGGAAGAGCAGACATCCATTTCAATAAAAAGGCCCAAGAGAACTAATTCCAACATAGAAACTAGAGATCACTTGCCCACACCAATGGGTAAAGAATGGCAGACTAATAATCATATCCCTAACTCCCACGCCTAAGCTAAAATACTGTTTGCAAAGTTAATAGTGTGCTACTGATACAATCTAGTATCTACTATTCTCTGGAAAAGCGATTCAAGAACAACCATCCCCCAGCTCCATCAGCCACATTTCAGTCAAGTACTCAGGTCAGCAAGACAAGCTAAGAACAGAAACTTGCACTGATTAAAGACATCATCAAGGTTGTAGCATCCAAATCATCAACCAAAAACACAGACCCAACTACTGCCAAGTCTAAAGTTACATGATGAACAAACTTCCTGGAAATTAAAAACAAGCTCTTTCCAACAACAGATGCAACCAATTAAATTGGTCATTCCACTTCATCTATTACACCTTACAAGAGACTCTCAAGTCTCAACTTCTACACTCATGATCGCAAAATGCTTAACATGGCCAAAAATCCGCCAGAAAATTGAGGGTAATGAAAAAGAGTTTCAACCTAGAAACTGAAAAAACAACGGAATGGACTTGACCTAGAAGTTCACCTAGACACAAACAACATGATAACATAAACCCAGTAACTGAAAATTACCGACCCATCTCACCAGGAAAGTCATCAAAATGAATTATGATAAATTCAACGCATCAACCAGACAACCATAAATGATAAATCCCATTTACTCCAGCTCAAAAAGCACTAAAGCTTATCTTGCACATATAAAGTCCCTAAGTCCATGACTTCAGGCAACCAAAAAGAGCATATATCACTAAACTTTGCTGCAAGAGATGAAGCAAAACATATCGACATCCAGAATGGTCACTTGTTGGTGGCATTTGTTTAGTTGAATACAAAAGGTAAGGAGTGAATCCAGAGCATAACGGGTGTCTCATCATAAAAGGGATCATGCTACCTTCCTTGATTGCAAAGCACCCATTGATTGTATATTGTGCAGAGAAGAAAATGAAAGGCTCTCAATAATAATACCTTGAAGAAGTCATCCGTCAACAAAAATGAACTAATGTCATTCACAGTCTAATGTTATTCTCACCAAAAAAAATATTGATATTCTCGACTCAAAATATTTGCGCAACATTATCTTGATCTTGCAATCGCAATGTTCGCAAAAGGTCAGTATCAAGAAAAACCACTTTGCAAAACTTACATGGCATGAACACTAAGAGCATGCTTGGTTGGGAGTAATGAATTAGGGGTAATAGATATAAAGTGAAAATAAATTTAGGTGGTTATAGAAGATGTAGATAATGCAAGGAGGGGGGATGGAAGAGGGAACTATTACCTGAAATGAGGCTAATACACTAGGGGATGGTGGATGACTATTACCCCCAAAGTGAGTGTAATAATCCCCCCCCCAAAAGCCCCCCTCCTTATACAATCAATCCATATTTTATCTACCACCACCTCCATTCCCCTTGATCTTGTAATTTATTTTTTCTAACACCCCATTAGTACTAACCACATTCCAAGGATGCCCATAAGGAGGAAAAAACAAAACATATATGATTGACATTGTTTTAGTTCAATGCGACTAATGAAAAGCCTTATCCACTATCATGCATTCAAGACCCCCCAAAAGCACATAGGAAAATGATATTCTATGATAACCTAGATTACAAGGGGTTTTAAGTTCAACTGATCCGACTTGAAATTTCCATTGAAGACAAGCAATAAAAAGATATGTACAAAAAAGATGTTGTAAGATATCAATCCCCAAGGGGAGCTTAGATCACTAGCGATACAGCCAAAGTAAAAGAATAGGTAAGTAAGGCCAAACTAAACTAAACTCCCTGTCTAGACTTCGGAAATTTTTTTAACCTCACTGTTGATTAATCGTCTACTCTAGCTCCCATCATTGACCAATTTCTGACGAAGTATATTAAGCACTCCATGCTCCAGCACCAGCAACCATATTATCAGACTTGTCAACAAAGTAAACTACGAAAAAAAAAACCAGTACTAAGACAAAATAATAAACAGGTCTTGGCTTCCAATCATCAAATAATAAAGTTCCCAAGTCCAAAAATTATTGTAGAAATTTCATATCATAAAGAATTAAACAAGAGGATCACATCTAAACTACATTAAAGGAAAAAATGCATGCCTGATTAATAGCAATGAACTTAAGGACAAAAGGAACGAGACAGCAGTCATAATATTGCACAAGAAACAGGAGTTTAGGGAATTAGAGATAACAAAAGCTATTTCAACATTAAGTAAAGAGAACACCACCATGTACGGGAAAAAATTTGCAGGAGGACATGACACATAGAAATATCATAGCAAACAATTACAGAGTAGTTCCTACAATGAGTCTGACACACAATACAAAAGTCTATCCTTAGTTATACATTCAAAACAATGAAATCCACAGGAAGTGATCATTGGCATCTTATTATATGGACAACTTCCTCGGCCAACATACAGAAAGGGCATAAAATTGTACAAGATCAAAAAAGTATTAGAAGCTAGAAATATTACCAGCACAAGAGAGTCACCAGCACAAAAAAGCCAATAAACAAAAACAATTTCTTCAACAAAGAATCTTGTCCTTGACTTGCAGAATGGTGATGATGCTGGTACCCATGACCATGGCTCATCCCATTACCATGAACTGTATGTGGATAATCATAAGGAAAACCGTGGGCGGCTCCATACATTGTGTTATGTGGGAACCCATTAAACTGAAAACTCAACAATGAAGGGAAAAACCCACCAAAACCAGCAGACATAGTCATGTTACCAAACCTAGCAGTTGCCATTGGCATAAACCCTCCCAAAAATCCAAACCCGAGATTCGAGAAATAGTTATGATCAGGCCCCGGAGGGGGCGGGGCGGTTTCAGGGCGCTGTCCGGAAGGACGATTCGGAATATCAAGACCCGGAACAGGCCTTGATCTAGGGTCAGTGTTGGATTTTCCTCTTCCATAAAGAGGTACAAGTTTGTCTTCCTGAACAAGGGCTTTACAAACTGGGCATTCTTGGGATTGAGAGTGATATCGTAGCCATCTATATAAACAAGGCCAACAATATAGATGTCCACATAATGTTACAATTGGATCTTGTGCTAATTCAAAACAAATATTGCACTCAAAATCACCTGCATCATTATTATTACTATTATTACTGTTTTCTCCATTACTCGAACTTGGTTCAGCCTTCATTGATTCTTCAAACCCACTCCCCATTTTTTCTAAACCCTAATTCCTTCAAATCAAATACTAATTCCCAATATTTCTCCGCCTGCAAATCGTGGGATCCAAAAATTAAATGCAGTTGAAACGCTCAAAGTACAAATTGATCAAGCAAATCAAAATATAGCATAACCAGTAAAATTAAAATTAAATTCAAAATACAAAATTGAAAATTGAAAAGAGCAAGATCAAGGATAAAACTCACCAATAATTCAGGGGTTTGTGTTTTGGGTTGCTGAATAATGAATATACATCGTACAAATTAAGATATGAAGATTGAATAAATTGAATCGAAGCAAAATAGTAGGAGTAGTATTATAGTGGGTAAGCAAGAACACACGGGTCAAATAGAGATGAGGAAGTTTCTAGGATGTCATCTTCATCTATCGTCTATACCAGAAGATTTTTCTAGTGGGCTTTCTTCTTTGAAGGACCCTAATTGGCCCAAGATTATACTACTATCGTTATCGTTTTCGTTTTAAAAGCTTTTTAACTTTTTATTATTTCATATCAGTCTTAGGCTCTGTTATTTTGAACTGAATTGAACTGAACTTAATTTGTCTGAACTGAAGTAAATGAAAACTTTGAGAGGAAACTAACTGAACTAAACTGAATTTTCATTAATTTAGTCCAAAAGAACAGAGCCTTAATATTGGGGATCTTGTTTCAGAATGGTTCTTTAACTTAATTATTCGATAAATCAGTTAATTAAAAGATATGAAACTCACACAATAACTTCTTTATTTAAATTATCTAACGCCAATAAAATAGGTAATGCGTCATGATTAACAGATTCAAGTTAAATTAGCTGGCAGACCGTTCAATAAAGAGAACCACCAAAGTTCAGACGGTTGTGAGATGATCAAAAGTTGAGACTTTATAAAGTAAAGTGACCAGTAAGGTAAGACGGTTATTTTATACAACACGAAAATATTATATAAATAATAATTGAAGTAGATTTATCACATTATTTTTTCAGTTTACCAACTAATTTTCTTCCTGAATCAGCAAATATATCAACTTCTTATTCCATGTACAATTTATTGTTTAAATTATTCTGTTAAGTTGAAGAATAAAACCTTTTGATTTAGACTAATCAATTAAGTTATTATAATCCTTCCACAAAAGCAGGTTAGAATAAAAAAAAATGATGATCGGATAACCAATATATGTGCTAAATTTTGGTTTTAAATTACAAGCTTTTCAACAATACTTACAATAAGATGGTATTAATTTTCAGCTATAAGCAACTAAATGTAACCTTAAACTTTAGTTCCTCCATTTTACATGAGTTGCAATATTTCTTTTTATAGGAAGTTTCATATAAGTTATAACATTACTTTATCTAGTAATAAGTTTCTTTATCACTCTCAATATCGATTGGGTCCCACTTTTTAGTTCTCTTTATATCTCTTCATGCTTTAAAACTTTTCTCTCTCCCTAATGTTATACTCTCTCCGTCCTATAATATAGTGATTGTTTCTGTCTTTGGAGGCCAAACTTCAAAATTTTTGACCAAATATTCTCGCTAATGACTTAGAACATGGCCAAAACCAAGTAGCCAACAACTACAATCACTAGTAAGGACTAAGGATCATAATAAGCCGCAATAATACGGCCTCTTGGTTTGCTGAGGAAGTCGCTAGCAACATGCTGCGCTTAGCTCTTATTAATCTCTTATAAGCTGGGACACGTTGGAAAATAGACGTCGCAACGCCATATAACACATGCATCTCGTGGTCGTGGAAGATATTTTTCCCCCTTTTTTTTTTACGGTGGATAGTTTGACACAAAGGAGAACAGTGACATAATTGAGGGTCCAGATAGAAAATAACAATAATATCAACTTCTGAAGATTCTCTTTTGTTTCATTCTTTGTTAAGCTATGATATCAAACTTCTTTTAAGCTAAAAAGATAAATTTCAAGTCCGTGCTATGTGTTAGTAGCGTTGCTCCTTGTGCTAGCAGTAAGTCAGAAGTTAATAGTGTCTCAAGTCCGTGTATGAAATCAGTTAGTAGTACTTATAAGGATGGTCTTGTGAATTTATGTATTAGGCGTCCTCAAATAAACGAAGCCCGAAACCTAGCTATAGAAGCTAGGGGAATGGGCTTTTGTACTTTAATGCTTTTATATTATTGCATGTCCTTGTTGCCAAAAAAAAGAAGATAAATTTCATTAATTGATAATCATCTGACATTTATAATAGATATTGAAGAGAAAAGAAAACATATCTAACAAACTGAATATATTATAAAGATACAAGTGAAATAGAGTATTAATGTCAACTAGTTTTTTATTATCCCGTATAAAATTAGACTTGAGAAAACCGACCTTACTCGAAATAACCTGACCCTAATAACCCGTTCCGAGTTCTGAACCAAACTCGAAAATGGCGCCCCGAAATGACCCAACCCAACCCGACCCAAACCAGGCAGACCCGAAACTATCCCGACACGCATGAACCTGAACTATATCGTCAACTATATATGACTATTCACTACAATATGGTCCAAATTTTTAGTTTTTTTTTTAATTATCTATAGAATATTATCTCATATCTATTAATAAGTGACTTTAAATATTTAATTTGAGTTATCACATATTATCAAATTATATATCTAATTCAAAATCTGACTCGTCCGAAAACATACCGACCCGAATTCGATTCGTTCCAACACGAATCCAACCAAAAAATAAGCAAATCTAAAAAAAAAAACTTGACCGAAAGTGACCCAACTCGGATAACCCGTTTCCCACCTCTATGCAAAGTAGAGCAACGCATTTCTGTGTGGCCGCGCGCGCGTCAGCTCTATTTGGTCATAATCAAAAGATTATATCTCACTCATTTTTATTGGAATTGAGCTTTTGCCCACGTGTTGAAAAGCCATCGAGCCAAATTTTCATCTCCAACTTATATCCTACAAAAATGTTGAGCGTGTTGTGAGAATCCATTTGAAGTTGAATGTGTAGGCGAATGTACTTTCTAATTACTACCCAAGCCATTCCTAATGTATTTCTGCTAGAAGAATGTGTAGTACTACAAAAAAAAAAAAAAAAAAGTCCTAATTTCTTTAATCTCAAAAATTGTTTTTCAACGGGTGTGTGAACTGTGGCCAATCACGGCTATAGACCAATACCTTCTTCTAGTGGCATGTGGTAAGACTGGTAACCGACCTTGAAGTTTAAGCGTCCGCAACAACACACTAGTCTACATATATCTGCGCCTCTACAATTAATCACATTCACTTCCTCTGCGTGTTTTTCTACGAGTTTGAGCCCTTTAGACACCCTGTCTCTTTGACCCAACCCTTAAACTGTTCTTCCGCCCACATTCCTCCATAACTCTCCGTCTCTCTGCTGCTCTTCAACGTATAAACTATTATAAACTATAAACCCCCTTCGCTTTCCCATTTACTTTCTTTTTCAACTATTCAATCGCAAACTAGTTTTTAGACCCAGGCTATGCCCCGTGTACTTATATATTTAATTTATTAATATTTTACATTGAAATTATAACACCAAATATTACATAATTTAGTGGTTAAGACATTAGTACACAATTTTATTGTACATAGAGTACATGAAGTCAAAACTCTAAGGGATAGCGCTACGTGACACAGTTTCTTGTTGAGGAACGCTTTTTAATATGTTAGTACTAGCAAATTATGCACGCGATGCGTTCTTGATTTTTTTTTTAAAAAAATTCAAACATAAATTCTAGCCTTTTTAGGCATAAATAGAGGTAAAAATTTGAACATTAGAGATTCTTTTGCCTAAATTTCGTAAGTTAAGTTTCTATCACTTAACCGTTATTTTATTAATTTTTTTTTACCTATTCTTTCTTTTAGGTTTTCAAAATTAAACTTGATGAACGATAAAATAATGTTTACTAAATTTATTTATTATTTTTTATGTTGTATTAACGTAATCTTTTGTGTTAAATAAATCATTTCACTTTGTTAATTGATTGGATTTTCTGTTTTGATGTAATAATTATTGTGTTTGTGAACTGATGGATAAGATATTTGATTGATTTAATATTCCTTTTTACTTTTTTAGCATAAATGTACTAAATCTTATAGTCAATCTTTCTTTTTTTAATTCTATATTTAAGTTTGACTTCGTTTTTTTGTAAAAGTTGATTTACTAATGGACAGTTAAGTAAATTTATAGGGGACACCATAGCTCCCCTTTTGATCCATATGAGCCACGAAGGCAGTACAAAGAAGGGGAAGGGGGGATTCGAACATGTAACCTATTATTCACAGTACCTCAATTCTAACCCCTAGGCCAAGACATCCTTATATACTAGACCTAGATTAACATTTCCTTCCACTCACATCTTCCCACGTGTACACCTTTTGGCTTTTATATTATCATAACCTTAAGATTAGCTTCCTCCGCTCGTCACCCACCATTACTTTTCCACACACACCCTATTTCCTCGTTCCACTTCTCTCTCCTCCTCCTCCAAACTGATTCATTCATTCATGTACTGGTGGTGGTGATTAGATGTAAATTCAGGTTTGTTGTTGATAAATATATATATTCATCTATTCGATGTCAACGACGACGACGATCGGAAAATACATAGAAAACATAACATATTACTTATCACAACACCCATCAATCATAAACTTCCGATGGAGCTCATCTCAATCATGGGGTTCAACATGGTCATTCTTATTCACATCAATCTCTCTCTACCTTATCTTATCTCTTTTCCTCCACCTCCTTCTCTCTCTCCTCCTCCCACGTCGTCGGCCCATCCCACTAGGCCCAATCCCAGCCCTCCACTCTCTCTCCATGGCTTTAATCTCCTTCACCATATTCTCCGGCATACTTCTCTCCGCCACCGCCGAGATCCGCGACACACGGTGGTTATGGCGGCGGTCTAAAACCCCATTTCAATGGCTCCTTTGTTTCCCACTTGGTACACGTCCATCTGGTCGTGTATTCTTTTGGTCTTACGTTTTTTACCTCTCTAGATTTCTTCACCTTTTCCGTACCTTTTTTACCTCCTACGACGCCGTAAATTACCCGCGCACCATCTATTGAACCACTCGATTCTTATCTTTTCGTCGTTTTTATGGCTTGAATTTTCACAGTCTTTTCAGGTTCTCGCCATTGTTTTCACAACTCTTGTTTCTTCTCTTGTTTATGGGTATCGGTTTTGGACTGCTATTGGATTGCCTAGTGCGTGTTTTCCTTTTGTGTTGAATTGTCAGATTGTTCTTCTTGGGTGTAATTTGATCTGTCATGTTGGTGTTCTTCTTATGCATTTTCTTAAAGGTGGATGTAATGGTATTGGTGCTTGGGGATTTAATTCGGTTTTGAATACAGCTATTTTATCCCTTTTTTTGAATTTCTATGTCAAGAGGTACCTCAGGAAAAGCAAGGTTAGTTCCAATAATTGTAATAATGGTGGCAATGGCGGCGGCCGCGGCAATGGCAATGGCAATGGCAATGGCGATAGCTCTGAGCTAGAAAAGGTTAAGGATCTTTGATAATGATGATGCTGTAATAGATTATTTTGTGCGGGTTTTTGTTTGTATATAAGGCATTTAGTATCATGATTGAGGTAGATACTAGATATCAGATATGTATGTTATATATGGTAGATGAAACTGTGAGGTGTGAATCAATTGTTGCAACAGGTTTTCATTGTCACTTGACTTTGTTGCTTCAATTTGTTACCACTATCAGGTTTTTTTTTTTCCATTCTCGTGTACATTGATTGTAGTGGAGAGGAAGAAGAATAGAGAGAATGAATCTAAATAATGAATTTCCTCTTTTCTTCATTTTTGGCTTCAAATTTGTTGGAATTTGATCATAGTAGGCTCTTTTTTTTTTTTTTTTTTTTGTTCTGTGCAGGAAAGATAATTGGTCCGAAGACCAACCCCTACTAGGCTACTAGCCTGCAGGGCACACCAGCTCATTGGTTGGGTAGAGGAGATTTATACCCACAACATTTTTATACAAACTCCCCAAATTGGGGAGTGATGAGAGTCGAACACCGACCTTGTGGTTGGGAGGTGGGAGCACCAACCATTGGGCTCCCACGAGGACCTCTATCATAGTAGGCTCATGCTTGTTGCTATGGTTTTATTTGCTTGAGATCAATTATTGATGCAATTTTAATGTCATTCATATATCATTAAGAAAGCAAAATCTTATCATTGGAAACTTGGAAAACTATTTTCATAGGTAAATTTAATTACCCCCTTGTTTTATTATGCAGACACTAAAACACTATTCATTAATCAACTTTGACTATATTTTCTCACCATTATGTAAGCAAAATATAGTGAAATGGAATTCTGTTAGATTTCTTTGTCAATGCAATGATTCAAAAAAATATCAACTTTATATAATTTTCACTTATATATAATTAAAGTATATCGAAAAAGGAAATGATACATCTGAAAAAACAAAAAATGGCATTATCCTTATTCCTTCCAACCAAACCCTCTCTAAAAATTGGCATCTGAAAAAATATCTTGTGAATTTGGTAAGAAAATTGATGTACTCCAAACTCCAAAGTAGAAGATTGCATTAATGATTTTCTTTTAAAAAGGAAAAGAAAAAACAACTATTAAATAGTTTCGTCTTCCAAAGTAGAAGATTCCATCAAGTTTCAGATGATGGTGTTTACTGTTTACTAGTATTACTTTTTACGTTTTAAATGGGTGTTAAAACGTTAGTGATAACAACAGCGATGGTTGGATATTCTTAAATATTCTTTTCCTTCATGTTAATAAACCATGAAACATATAGCGACTTTTTTTAGGGCTTGTTCTTTTCGGCATAAAATAACTGAACTGAATTAAATTATAACTCATTAATAGTAATGATAATAATTTAGGAACGGAACTGAACTGAATTGAACTGAAAATAAGTTGGGGAGAACTATATAGAATTAAAATAATAGTAAGAATATTACTCTCTCCGTCTCCTTTTGTTGCTCCTATTTGAAATCTTTTTATAAGAGGAAATTAGTCAAAGTAAGAAGAACCTTCGTAAACGGATAAAGTATACCATTGGAATCGTCATCATGATAAACTAGAAAAACACAATAAGTCAATAAGCAACATGAATAACAGGTTAAAATTTTGGGAATTTGCAACCAAAAGTAAGTTGAATTTGAAACAGATAGGTTATGTTCTAAGACAAAAGTTGTAATATTCATTAAAAATAGTCACAACTCACAATGAGCATCTAGAAGACTAGAAAGGGAATTGCGACAAAAGATTATTCCAGAAATATTTTAAGTGTTTACGGGCAGAAAATTAAAATAGTCATGAGCAGCTTCTTTTCATATTTATGTGTTAGACTGGTAGTTGTGGAATTTTCTTTGCGGCATAGTTCACATAGGCTTTGGCATTATCCGGTGGAGAAAGTGATACATAGGCCAAAGGATTTGGAGTAACAACTACCAAGTACCAAAACAATTACTCCCTCCGTCCCATAATACATAATATAGTGCTTGTATTTCTTTTTAAGTGTTCTAAAATATTGTGCCTATTTTTTTTTCTATCAATTTATCTGGACTAAATTATCCTTCATTTCTACTTAAATTTTCCAAAATACCCCTATTTTTGTTTCAAACTATGTGCCCATATATATTATTTTACACCATTTCAAAGAACATTTATTGTCTTTTTATTTTATTTTAAAGGAAAAAGAAAATAAAGAACTAGTTTCAAGACAAAAGTGCCAAAAATACTTCCTTAAATATATTTTTTTGGAAATCCTACTACTCAATTTTTCTTAATTCCTGTGAAAAAATGATAATGGGACGGAGGAAGTATTAAACATTATGAATTGTTTGGTAATTGAGAATTGACGAGTCGTTGCTGGTTTTTCACTCATTTTATTTGATTAGCTACTTGTATTGGTTGTTTGACTATTGACTATCCATGTTAGACGTGGAAGAAATAAAGTAGCTCATAGCTAAGCAAAACTTCAATCTTTTAAAGTTGGAGTTAGACTTTGGGTTGACAATGGCGCCGAAGGAGATCATGTACATAATTGATGAAGACATATGTGAGTTCTGTAGGCTAATGAATAGTTCCACTTTGCGGTTTAAACAAAATCTGTTTATAAATGTGGTTGGTAAAATTAATGGTTATTTTTGAATGGTCGATGCAAAATAAAAGTAAATGCCAATATGAAGAAACTGTAAAATTAATGGTGAGACGGATAAATCCGTCTAACCCCATGCCTCATCTCCGGGAGTTTAATCTATTCAAGCCAAAAAATAATTCTATGAGAACCACCTGATAGTTTCCATTTCTTTGGCGAACTTGGATTTAGCTTCTTAAACATTCTTCGTATAAAGAGAAGAAGTTTGTCATACAATCGTTTGACCGCCTCAAGACCATAAGCCAAAAAGAAAAACGTAGCAACTAAATTGAAACATCTATTTAAGATATTTGTAATAAGTCGTTTGACCGCCTCAAGACCATAAGCCAAAAAGAAAAACGTAGCACCTAAATTGAAACATCTATTTAAAGTATAATAAGTAAAAAGATATAGAGGAATATTATATTATAGTCAAAATTGTGTATTAGCTGAAATCATGGAAGCATTTACAAAAGTTGTTTAGTCTATATTATATACTAGAGAAAGTTGTTAGGGAGTTGTAGCATTTTTAGGGAACTAGAATATGTAAAAGAAAAAAGAAGAACTAGTAACAACTAGAAGCATATTCTTGAACCAATATGATAATCCTAGTCAAAATCCATGAATCGAATTCCATTCAGCTGATGAAGCACAAGTTGACTAAGTTGAAGAGTGAAGGTTTAATCACCAAGAAAAGAATCCGTAAAAGTAGAAAACTGTGCTTCAGATGGAATTCTACCAGAAAAGTTATTATAGGAAAGGTCAAGTGTCACTAAGCAAGTCATATCTTGCATCTCAGTAGGAATCTCACCAAATAGATGGTTTCTTGACAGGTTCAGACTGCTCAAAATCTTCAACTTAGAAATTTCATGTGGGATTTTTCCACCCAGGTTATTCCTGCTGCAATCTAGGGAGATCAGAGATGTGCAGTTTCCTATTGATTTCGGTATCTCCCCGTTCATGCAATTACCTTTTACATCGATGATCGATATGTTATTCAGACAGAAAATTCATCAGGTTCTGGATAGATGGAGTTGTTCAATAGGTCTAGACTGTAGAGTTTCAAGAGAAGTTTACCAACCAAGTTGTTGTGATTAAGCTCATAATATAGACAATTGGTAAGTTGAATACTCCAGATGGGTTCGATCGATTCAACGAGTTTGATGCTAATCTAACCCGAACCAAGCTCTTGCAGGTACCTACTCTTGAGGAATAGAACCCAAAAAGAATTCCCATACAGTATTGATCCTTGTAGTTGCCCTCCTTTAGATAGCTGTTCTGGAATCCGACATCTAACGTGATTTATTGAGACATCAACCCACTCTAACTTTCCATTCTGGCCAAGATATGTGGAAGTTAAGAGTTAAAGTTGTTTCCCCATAGCTGTAATTTTTTCTAAGATTAGGGAGCTCAGAGATGGAGTCAGGAATTTTACCTTCATATAGGTTGACAAAATCAAGTTTGTTTAACTGGGAGAAACTTTCAGGTATTATACTAGCTTGGTATATGACCTGTGGTGCTGTCATCGTGCAGATAAAGAACCTCTAGTTCACTCGGATACCTTAAATTTAAGGGATTGTGCCTGAAAGGCCACAAGAAGCGGCATCAAGAACTCGAAGTGACTTTAAAAAGCCCCATTCGTAAGGGATACCTCCCTCAGAAAGTGTTGTAGCAACCCACATACCCGAAGATTCAACAGATGACGCAAACCCGAAGGAAGCTTATCAGTAAGTGCATTAGCATTTAGACCTAAGTACTCTTTAAGTTAACAAGCTCAGAGTATGTAAATGGAATCTCACCTGATAAGAAGTTCCCTCCAAAGTGCAGATGCTTTAAGTTTTTGCAACCTCTTTAGGCAGCAGGCAAGCGAAGTTGTCATAAGCATCCAAAACTCGCAGTTGAGTCATTTTGTTCGTTAAAGTTCAAGGGAAATGGCCACTTATGTTGCCTGAAATGTTGAGGAAAAAAAAAAGGACGTTAAGTTTGTCCTTTGATGCGGGAGAGTGCCTGTCAGATTGGTTAAAGCTAACACCAGAGTCTGAAGCTGGCTGAACTGTCCTTTTTCGGGTGGGATTATTCCAAAGTTTGAGTAATATTTAAAGAGATTACTCGAGAGCTCTTGTGACATGATACTACAAGCAACGCGATGTTGGAGATGAATATTGTTTCCAATCTTAAGGCATGAGCCCTGAAATTCTACAAAAGATGCCTTTAGTTTTAGTAGGGAATCGAGTTCAGAGTAACCATAACAAGTGTAAGAAAAGAGCAAGGCCCCGTTCTTTTGGACTGGGAGAAATTGAACTGAACTACGAGAAACCAAACTGAACTGAAAAAATAAGTTCAAAAGAACGGGGCCTAAAAGGCTAAATTATCAGTAAATTTTGCAGCAAGGAACTATATTGAACAATCAAGTTTATATAATATCGCCTACTAGTTCCAAAAGCATATGCCGCTTACAAAAATGGGGGATCAACAACTCTAAGACCCAAAGTGTATCCTTAGACATTGCGCCCAAACTATAAGGTAGCAAGTTCAATCCACAAAAACTTACGACCACAACACGAGGTAAAGGGCATCAAAGAACACTCTCCTACCGCCTACGTGACAACAACTTTTTTTCACGCTCACTTAAGGCTGTTAAACCACAAACAATCATCCCGGCAGTTCCGGACAAGTGTTCTTTTGCCGTCACTGGTTCTGTATTCCGTTGTTCTGAAGAAGCAGCGAGAGACCTGCAAGTCAAACAGGCACATGTTCATGACAAAAAAACACAACCATCCCAACCAAAATGCTTTCAAATTGCTCAAGGAATATATATGTAGCTACTTACTTGACTCCCTCATCTTTGACAACCTTCTCGTTGTGTTTCTTTGCCTTATTAGCTTGTCTAGTAGTATAAATTCCAGGTTCTTCTGAACGACCATGCCGTATAGATCTTATCAACAAAAATGCAGAAGGAAAAAGCACAACTTCAGTGAAGATGATGGTTACAAGAGGAAGAATAAGATAAGAGATACCCAATACACCCATAAGCTACAGAATGAAGGACAAAATTAGTTATTGCACTATCATTGATAATAGAATTCATTAAAATTAGCCACCTGATACTACCATCTTCAGCAATTTGTTTCGTTGGATTCGCAACTTCCCTGGTTTCCGTTGCAGGAATTTGTGAAGGGTCATTTACAGCTCTTATCAACATAAAAATCGCATGAGAAAACACCACAAGACACAATATTAATTAATGCTCATCATCATAATGAAAGAGGATTATAGATATAACACCAGACGAGGTGTATCAACTATAAACATAAATAATATTACTAGACGTAGAACGTTCTAATGCGAATGATATTGCTAGAGATGATTCATATGGTTAAAGTAAAACCAAACACATTCAAAACCATATAGTAAAAATAAATGCATATTTAATTCAAGGATCTTAACTGAATTCTAATGATTCCCAGAAGGATTGACAATTATAGTTGTCCTAGCTTGAACAAAACCAGGACAAGAAAATGCTCAAGATCTAGTTGCTTGATGCATTGGTATTGGTTTAAACAAACTTGTATCAATAATAGAACTACTTTATCAGATTTTTTACTAACTTCTAAGTTGGCAATTATCTAACATATAACCGGATATAAAAACTGAACCTTCTACCCTACATCATTGCCGATCTTTTTTTATCATTTAATAATCAAAGGTTTATTTTATTCATATTGAGATGCAGAACTAATGCTCGATAGTCGATACAACTGGGGAGCATATAACTCCATATACATGGAAGTCAAATCATAGAAACCGTTACATAAACAACCAATGATTTCAAATGTACAAACCAATAATCACTACACCCATAAAGGAGACAAGGGAGAGGACAGTAGAAAGCAAATGGAACCAAATTATAATATAGAGGGTAGTAGTGTGGACTCATCCAACACTTTGGGCAGCCAAAAAGACAAATAGAATCAGCTCATAAGAGCTACTATGGTCTGAATAAAATCTGTAAATCGCAACTGGTTCAAATATTGACCCAAACGTTCAAACCAGGATGAAATGTTGGCTAGATAAGGACAAAAACCATTGGATGTCATGGCCGGGAGTGAAGATCCTAAAACGGAAAGGCCAACATCACCAAGGGCCACAGCCAATGACTAAAAACGAAAATTGAAGAACAAAATAAGGTAGAACTAAATGAAGGTGCTATCCAGCAAATAATATGATACAATAGGGAAAAAAGCACAAGGGCAACACACCTGTTAGGATCACATTCAACAATTTTTGTCTTCGGTTTTCCAAGTTTCCTGACATCAAAAACAATACATAGATGTTCGAGGAGAGTTATGCCTTGGAAATTTAATAAAGAAGCACGAGGAATTACCAAAATATTAATCCAAATTGTAAAGACAGGGGAGGGGGAAGAGAATTAGTAATAAGATGTCAACAGATGGGAAAAAGCTATGTGATGTTACATCCCTACAGAAGGATTTAAGATAAACTGACATAGAGGAAATCATATACTTAACAAGTTTATCATTAGTTAATACTATCCGTATAAAAGCACCTGATAACATAATCATCTTCAGAAATATGCTGCTTCTTCTTTTTCTTCTTCTTTTTCAGCTTTTCAACTTCTCCAGAATCAAGCAAAGGAGGAGGGCTAAGAGAGCGACACAATGTTGACCTTGTCAATAATAGGCACAAGGACACGATATAAAAATTTAAACATTAGACCGTAAAGGTGATCCCGCATTTGATATTCCATCACCCTGAAATCACTTGGAAGAATATCATAGTAGATGAAATGCCAAAAGGAAATAAACAAACATCACTTAGAAAAGCTTTTTGGAGAGTAATATCTTTAGAGCTTCAACCTTAAAGAGCCTTGTTGCCTCATCAAGAATTAAAAATAAAATAAAATAAAAACAATTTGACGTGAAATGTATTCATTTTATATGCGCTATTCATGTCCGTAAATTCAAAATTGTACTTACGAGTTAAGACAGCTATACAGATCATGCAAGCAAACTCCAAAAACAAATCGGGTGTTGGAGTTGAAAAGGTGTTGTCATTTATAGTTAAGAAATGTGAGGTGGTAGAGAAACATGTTTATGAACCCTCACCCTTCATCATTATCTCCATCCATTTGCTCGTCACTTGGTGGAGCGTGCCCTTTCTTTCTTTTCCAACCATTTCCCTTGTCGCTATAAACACAAAGTAGAGGTAAAGGAAGAAAATAAATCAAGTGCACCATCATAACTCATAAACAACACTAACTATCAAGTATAAAAAATCCAGTATTATTAAAGTCCAGTTAGCATATCACGCAAAAGATAAAGCAAACAATGCTCGAGCTTTGCAGATATATTGATTATACAAAAGATGTTTTCCAAAATACTTTGGCAAGATGTTCGAGGAGAGTTATGCTTTGTAGATTCAATAAACAAGTATGAGGAAGTACCAAAATATCACATCCCTACAGAAGGATTTAAGATAAACTGACACAAAGGAAATCATATAATTAAAAGCTTATTATCAGTTAAACTATCCCTATAAAAGCACCTGATATCATCATCATCTTCAGCAATATACTTCGTCTTCTTTTTTCTTCTTTTTGAGCTTTTCAACTTCTCCAGAATCAAGCGGAGGAAGAGGGCTAAGAGAGCTACACAATGTTGACCTTGTCAATAAGGGGCATGAAGAGACCATATAAAAAATTTAAACATTAGACTGTACAAATGAACCCGCATTTGATGTTCCATCACCCTGGAACCACTTGGAAGAATATCATAGAAAATCAAATGTTTATGAGCCCTCACCCTTCACCATTATCTCCATCCATTTGCTCGTCACTTGGTGGAGAGTGCCTTTTCTTTCTTTTCCACCTTTTTTCCTTGTCGCTATAAACACCAATTAGAGGTAAAGGAAGAAACTAAATCAAGTGCACCATCATAAGCAACACTAACTATCAACTACAGAAAATCCCATATTATTAAAGTCAAGTTAGCAAACCACACAAAAGATAAGCAAACAAGCTTGAGCCACAAGACAAAATGCTTGAGCTTAGCAGATATATTATACATAAGATGTTTTCCAAGATACTTCAACCACCTTTCTATAGTTAAAGCTTATTATCAGATAAAGCTCACTTCTATTTATCATAAAGGTGGATCTTAATGACAGTGCCAAAGGGCTACAAATTAATAAGCCATTGTTGCAAGTATAGTTTGTCTAGCTACATAACTTTAAAAAGTCGTACACTATTCGAAAAAATATTTATATATAAAGGCACCTCAAGAAAATCAATATCAAAATTACAAGCACAAACAGTCAATTATCATGCAAAAGCAGACTTTCAACATTTAATCCTTCCTACATACTTGCATTGACTAGTTTTAAGGACAAATGTGCTGGTTAGTTGGGGACTTAGTACTGATACACCTTGCAGCTTTTTGCATAAAATATATAATTAGAATCAAAGTTGCTTTATAATCTAATGTACATGCAAATTAGAGATGCAGAATCAATACTACCAATTTAGATTCATCAACCATACACCTGAACATTCAATGTGAAAAATAAAATTATGTTACTAAAAAAGATCTTTGGATAAGGTCAGTGATAAAGTTTGTTATCCAAACTTCTTATAATTCAATTAGATCTCTAATTTAGAAGTTGATCACCGCTACTATAACTGTATTGCCATTTGAAATTGGAATAGATAACATTAGGCAAGCAAGAAAGACAGTACCTCATTGTTCCACTTTTGTCTTGTTTGCTGCAAGTCACTTGAGTAGCGTCCTGCTCCACTCTCTGTTCTATTGGCTCGTGTTCACTGCTAGTCACTTGAATGGTGTCCTGCTCCACTCTCTCTTCTACTGTCTCTTCCACCTGAATATCAATTTTTTCCACAACAGGATCAGTAGGTGTCACCTCCTCCAGTGTTACTGCTTTCTGACATGGATCCCGCATATGTAGGACATCATAATCAAGCTTTCTCTTGACCCAGATTGTGCTGAAAAGAAAGGTGAAAGAAGAAAGAAGAAGTGAACAAACCCAACAACTAGAAAAAGAGAAATCAGTTCCATAAAAAAAAAAAGGAAAAACAGAGATGAGAACAACTTGAAATCAACTAAGATAATGACTTAAGTTGCTGATCGGGCTACATTAAAACTACGGAACAATTGACAACATATGCTGATGAAGATAACTAAGCATAAGAAAGGAAAGTTCCAAGTCTCGAAGCAGTTCTTCACACGAACAAAGGTTAATCAAGTTTATTATTCAATCTGTTACTTATTGCCAACTTTTTATTTGAATAGATTTTATACAAGTGTTATTGAAGTTGATATGTTATAGACACTGTAGGTAGGTCCAGAACTTATTTTCTAAATATAGGCTAACTAAATTAAGGACGGGATAACACAGAATTAGACCTAGCCTCCCCCCTCTCTCTTTCTCTCTCAAACCCTAGCCTCCCTTACCCCTTCTTCATCAGTTTGGGGCTGCCATGGATGATTTCATCCATGGTAAGCCCCTTTTCCCCTTTTATTTTCAATTTTTAATTCATTTTCTAGTTTTGTTTAATAAAATAGTCTCTCTTTATGAGATCTTGTCAAACCCTGTTATGGGGTTTTTAGTTTCTGTTTTGGAAATCTCCTTCTCCCCTATGGGAGTTGTGAGTATGGTTTTTTTGTTTTTAGGTATGAGTAGGGATGGCAATGGATCCTGGACCCGACCCGGATCCGTGGATCCGGATCCGTTTTTGCGGATCTGGATCCTGAAATTTCGGACCCATCGTATCCGGGTCCGGATCTTGCCCAAGACCTGGACCCGGATCCGTGGATCCGTTTACTTTTAAAAAATTATTGGGTTGGGTTGTGCGTCTGACTCTAACCCTTTACTAGTTTTCAATTACAGTCCAAATGATAACTATAAGCTTTTAATGCTTTTAACTCTAATCTGCACACCTCACGCTTCTCTCTAAAACCCTAACTCACACCAGCCACCACACCTCAGTCATCACCGATTCACCCTACTCTCCTCTTACACAACTTCTTTTCTCTTCCACCATTGTTATCTCTCTCTATCCTCCATGCGTCTGTAATTCCAAAACTCAAACCCCAAAAAACTACGACACCTGCGCGACAAACATCGAGCAACCATACACGCGAGACTTGAGATTTCCTCGAATTTAACACTCAAGGAGGAGATGAAGACGACGACGTCGCTTGCTGTCACAAGAATTGAACTTCCTTATTTTTTTCCCCTTCGTTTTTAAGCCAATAATTTGTTGTATTAGATTTATTTTCTTCTGGTTTGCTTTATTTTTTTGTAAATTTGTAATCTTTAAAGTTTATTTTTTCTTTTTGTTACCTAACAAGTTCTGCACCACCAGGCACCAGCTTTCTCATGTAATTGTTTAAATACTATGTTTTTGTTCTTGAATATTCCTCATTTTTGTTAGGTTTTTGTTGCAACATTCTTCCTGTAATCTTGCTAATTACGAATATACTAGGTTTTTTGGTGAGAATTTGTTGACTGAAATGTGTGGTAAAATTGCCGAATTTGGTTGTAAATTTTCAGTGACAGATAGATCCGTTTAGGACCCGGATCCGTAGGATCCGTCGGATCTGGATCCGGGTCCAACCTTTTCAGATCCACCGGATCCGGGTCGGATCTGGATCCAACACCTGAAAACGGATCTGGATCCGGGTCCTTAAGGACCCGGTCCAGATCCGACCTGTTGCCATCCCTAGGTATGAGAAATTGTTCTCATTGGTTGAAGTTCGAGACTCAACATGAAGGTATTAGAATCTCGGATGCGTTAAACATGACTCGGTCAAGAATGTTTTTCCCAAACTACATCAGAATGATAGACTTCCTCATCAATAGCTGCTTGATTCAGCAAATACAAGGGGGTTGTGCTGTATTGCTCGATCTGGTTCATTGTAGTTCATTTGAAGATGAATTTGATTTAGCCTTGTTTAATTGTATCTTGTTTTTATTTAATACCTATTGTAGATGCCGTTTGACCTTCAATTAATGAATTTTCTCTTTCAAAAAAAAAAAACTAAACTAAGGACGGGAGTTTCCAATTCTTAAGAGTTAAAATTGCTGTGAATTCCAAAATCTCCTCTACCTTTGAATACATTCATAGAAAAAACAGCTAATTGAATTTAATCTTCAAGCAATATCAGAAGAAAAAAAGAAGCACGCTCTCATTTTAATTAATCCCCTTTCTCTACTACATTTTCGTATACTTGTGGTTGCATTCAGTTTTAACTTTTAACTGAAAACATGTATGCCTCAGTCCAATGGATAAATTTCATCCAAACTTCAAGAAGCCAAAGGTTGGTTATCCCTTAAAGTTTGCCCTACTAATTTTCATTCTACACATCAGTAATACATTACAAGTTTGTAATAACATTAATACCTTCCACAACTATCCTCATATATTCTATCTAGATGCTTAGCATGGCAGAGGTGTTGACATAAACAATTTTGACAGGTCAGCAAATACAGTTCAAAGACTCCCAAAGGGCAAGAGTTATTGGAATACAAAAACTGAAAGGAAACAAAAAAGAAGAGGGAAAGTTTGTTAGAAAACTCAAGATTTCTATTAGACGCAACTAAAAAGTAAAAACTACAGGTCTTGGACTTTACTTGACCTAAACATATGAAAATGTAGATACTCACCCTTGTTCGCTTTCATGCTGAACACCTTCCATCATTTGAGGATCATTACATCGAGAAGCTTGTTCTCCTCTGTTTATCTCAGCCACCCATTTTCCGACCTTGCTCAATGTACCTTCAACATCAAGATTTTCATCCTCATCTGAAGATGATCGTGTTAGTAGATATATAACAAAATGGAAATTATGTTAGTAATAACATGAAATATTGACTACGATATCAAGTTTGTATGGTTGACTTTCTGTGTAATATTGAGTCCATAAGTAAGGAATGAAGCTGCATATCTTTTTTTGACGTTTTATGGTTATTATCTAACAGCCAACAAGACCTTTCCCCTTAAGCTCATATCAACTATACATATCAATCTCTCATTTGTACATATCCATTCTTATTATATTACTTTATTTGCTAATATAGTACATCACAATGATTTCTTTTGACGAGGAATACTATTATCGACTTTAAAACACATTTTTTAACTACTTTTACACCAAAGCAATAACTTATCCCAAAAGTCACAAAAGTAAGTCGAGCAGGTGGTATTCTACCATGCAGATTACTCAAACTCAGTATGTTGTAGGTGAGGGGAGGACAGCTGTGGAACAAGGGCACTTCATTTGCACACACTTTACATGACCGACCTTTTTTCTTATGATCATTTTCAAGAAAGATTTTGGATGACGACTCCTGTCTTTTCTTAGCAATTCCTCCTCGATTGGAAATGCTGCAACATCAACATTAAGAGTAAAAGATTTGATCTTATTGTTTCACATTAATGAGAAAACTACAAAACCGCAAAGAAGGCAAATGGAACTATTAACGATGATAAAAGGCTAATTAGATATAAACTAAAATAATGGAGGAGAAATAAGCATACGTCTCTAAAGTAACGGAAGGATCATCATAGAGATAACCAACTATATGGAGTTCTCTAGGGCCATCAGCCGCAAAGACGATGTCCCCTGGTCCTCCAAGTTTGACATCTAGACTAGTCATCTCCTTTGAATTAAGCCGAAGACAACATAGAAAAACTTCAGGACTGTCACCAATTTTACAAGACAAGAAAGTTCTGTCTTCTTTCACGTTATCAACACATAAGTGCCCTAGAGTGACCTGCAAGAATCCAAACATTCTTTCCATAAGAGAACAATTTGTCTTACATAAATGTGGCGAAAGAAAGGATAAAAGTGAGCAGAGGAAAATTAAATCCACCAATTCCTAACTTCTAATCATATGAAGTATTGAAATCCACATTATTTATAGTTCATACATATACATTTCAGAAAGTGATAATATGTGCAACCCAAAAAGAGACTATAGATCCCGCTTGGTTCACTATTTTTAGGGTCCAAGAAACGGAATCAATTACCGATTCCCTTTCTTCATGTTTGGTTCAACCCAATCCATTACCATTACTCGGTGGTAATGGACTCCCCCTATTTGTTACCTCCCCTCCCCCTCAAGTAACAAAATCCATTGGTTGGTGGTAATAGTTACCATTCAATTTATATTCCATGGTTTGAACCAAACACCCAATAAATGTAACCATTTTTATTATTTCCTTCTATTTGTTTCCATTCCCTTTCCATTTCATATATTAAACCAAACAACCCCTGTATGTATACTTCATATAATTAGTAAATTATTGCTATAAAAAACTACTAATCATTATTGAATAAATTATCTAAAGCAAAAGTAAAAGGCAGACCTGAGAAATGTGAAGGCGTTTGCTGGGATCATTGTGAAAATTGACAGTAACTGGCTGTTGCTGCGACACTTTCACCCCTTCATCAAATTACACCCCCAAAAATTACAATTAATAAGTAAATTTTTGATTTTGGAAGTAAAGAGGAAAGTTAAAGCATGCAATGTAGAAGTAGTAATATAACTAAAGCATTCTACATAATCACAAAACAACTACAACAATAGAGTAGAAACTCAATTAAACACATGCAATAGGCAAAATGAAGCTATTAGGTCGTGGGTAATGATGTAAAGGCAGAAACTTGATACAAAAATAATAATGGAAATTACTAATCTTTCCAAAAAAGAAAAAAAAAAACAAATTACCCCAGAAAGTGGTAGATGAAGATATTGTAGAGTTGAATCCTCTAGGGTTCATATTAATATTCTCATCTTCAAGTATTTCTGAAATTAACATTGCTGTGAGAACACAAGATGACAGAACAAAATGGTGGAACTTTTTAAAAACTTTTGGTTGCCCTTAATTACAGAAAACTTGGTTTATACAAAAGCAGAGAGAGAGAGATGAAATTGCGCTCGATTTCCAAAGCACCGTAGTGGCAATAAAGTTCCTACTGCCTCCACAACTAGTCTCTCATGACTTGAGTTAACGAGTCTCTCTCTTAATTTTGGAGTAGTAGTGTCAGTGTGAGACTGATTTAAGCGCGGGATAGAACCTAGAAAGGCAAGAGTATCAATATGAGAAAAATGAATTTAGGGGTGTTCATTTCATATAATCCGGTCCGAGTCGATTTGAAATTTTAGATATTTGAAATTTTCGGATCAGAAAAATACGATCCAAATTTGACTTGAAAAATTCGGATACCCAATTCCAAATTTCAGATCTAATTGGATATCCAAAATTAAAGAAATACATTTTTCAAATGAAAAGTACATAAAATTAGTTTCAGATATCCTGTCATGGGAACGAATATTTTTGGATATATATATTCGAAAAAAATCCCCATGTTCCGGATATTTTCGGATACTCGAAATTGAAATTTTAACGATTCGTGTCCAATCCAAAAACTATTGGACCGGATATCTAAATTATCGGAACGGTTCGGCCGAATCACATATCAGATATATATGCACACCCATGTAAATGATAAATATCTATATCAAAGATAATTAATTGTATCTAGCAGGGTAAGGCTGACAATAATATATATAGGAGAATAAAAGTAAAGTTGTTATTCTAACAAAAAGTTGACATTGAAAAACTGGATGCTAACAAATAGTGCTCATGCAATTACAAATAGTGTTCATGTAACTAATGACTTTAAATAGTGTTAATGCAACTAACAAATAATATTGTTCATGAATCCCTTTAAGCCTTGTTCGTTTGGACACAATTTCAGTTCAATTCAGCTAGTTTCTTCTCACATGCATTTCTAATTCAATTTAGTTTAGATCATCTAATTTCTTCTCACATCTTGAGTTCAATTCATTTCAGTATAAATGATCAGTATGCAAGAGCCATATACACTAAAAATAAAGGCATGAGTTTAATACAATAAAATGAGGATATGGTTGAGATCACGACAATTGGATTGTATTTGGCAATTAGCATGTCGCGTAAAGAAATCACTAAGTTAAATTTGTGTTCATCAAGGAAAAAAGTCAAACCCCCCTCAAAAATACCTTTTAATAGGAGAATCCCCAAAAGCATACAAAATTCTCCTGTGATATGCTACTATTTTAAATCATAGTAATAATTTAGCTAGCACAAACGTGTTGGTTGGATGAAATTTGACTTGTGTTGGTGAAAAAGCTAAGGTTCGAAAAAGTGTCTCTTTATCTTTTGATGGCATCTTATAACTTAATTATATATTGTGTAAAGTAGGTCAGGAATACCTCAACTTATTTACGACTAAAAATTTCCTCATTGAGAAATGAGTGTATCTTTGTTGAATTTTTTATCTTAAGGTATTATGACTTTGCCAACACTTGATAAAGTTTATTAATAATAATCTCCAACCTCCATCCCTCCCTATTCTATCTTATAAAAGGATAAAATTGAAGTAATTTATACCTAACTACGTATTATTATGTCATTCATTTGTTGGAGACATAACACGACAATGTTAGATTTGCCTTACCCTATCTTGTATTAATTTTACTTCATGTTTTCAAGTATCTACACCAAGTTTCTAGCAGTTTTATATAGTTTTTTTATTTCATTATTATATTGTTGCAACTCCAATGTTCACAATCAATCATTTCTTTTAAGGGCAAAAGATGGGACAATTATTATAAATTCACATAGTTTTAAAGATACACTTGATGATCATCGATCAATATGAAACCGATGAAGTGAACAACCAAATACTTTTTTTGGTGCAAAAGAAGGGACAAGCCAACAATGACTAAGTATTACAACAATTATTTTTAAAAAATACAATGTGTTAGGCAATTGGTTATCGTCCTTGTCGATAGACGGTTAATTTTGGTGGCTATTTCATTTAGGACATAATCAACCGTCTAAAAATACGTCGAGATTAATATGTGTCAACAAGATGACATAATTACAAATACTCCCTCAGTCACATATTATAGTGCTTCTTTCCTTTTAGAGTGTCCCAAAATATATATTCTTGTTTCTATTTTGATTCCACACTTTTCCATGATTTTCCTAGAAAAATTGTGCCACCCTTATTTATTTGATTCTTGGAAATAGTTTTTTGCTTTGTTTATTCAACCCAAGGGTTGAATTAGTCATGTATTTAATGTTCTTTCACAACTTATTGTCATTCTCTCTCATAAAATCAGCTTTTTTCCCATACCTTTTTTTGGTAATACACAAACACTCTCTACATTCCTCTTAGATTCTATTTACCTTAATACCCGTGAAAAAATAGAATCATACAGCATAATATGGGACGGATAGAGTATTATTTTAATAGTAAGTAAATGGTAATTGATATTTGATATATACTCTGATTTCTTAGATATTGTAGTACCATTTACCACATGTAATCGTTATCCTATCAACGGACATCATCAACCGTCTAAGAATATCCGAGGAACACACGTTAGAACACCATTTATGTGAATTGTATCATGAAATAGTTCTAGTAGCTGAATAATAATAATAATAATAATAATAATAATAATAATAATAATGATAATAATTCACGAAATCAACCGCCTTGATCTAATGGGCCAACACCCAAAAGTTATGGACTTGAAGCCTTTACACGACAAGTGAGTCAAGTCCAAACACTACTACACAACACACATGGCGAATGTTAAATTACTATAGTATATTTTTTGATGATTTTTGCGTTGTTTTTAGTAGATATAAATAAATTAGTATAGATATGAATAAACTCAAGATGAAAAATGCATGGAAAAATTGACAAGAATAATCCAAACTATCACCGTTCCGCTCAAAATAATCCCAACTATGGGTTATTCTAGAATAATCCAAACTATTGGGAGTACTTTCTCAAAATAATCCAAACTTTTAATTATCTTATATATAATAGACCCAAAAGGGATCGTTGAAAGCAAGAAAAATAAAAGTTTGGATATTTTGGGAAGGTACCCCAAATAGTTCGGATTATTCCGGAACAACCCAAAGTTGGGATTATTTTGTTTTGACCTTGCCATAGTTGGGATTATTTCGTCAATTTTTCCAAAATGCATTACAGAAGGTGTGAAACAAATGATGTCGCAAATGTACTAGCAAAATAAGGATTGACAAGGTGTGTAGATTTTATAGCATTAATTAACATAGAGAGTTTTTATCTATGTTGTAAGGAGTTGTGTATTTTTACGTTATATTATGGGAGTTTTGTGGTATGAGCTGATGTATTTATATTTAATTTTCCTAAGCATATGTTTGTGTGAATTCTCCGAAGACTTTTCTAAGGGCTGATATAAGAAGCTAAAAATGAAAAAAAAATACATTAATTGATCATTTATTGCATCGCTTGATGCATAATTTTTCCATAAATTCACATGTTATTTCCATTTTAGGTAGTGTAGCACAATCCATTACTTAAATAAGTAAGATGAAGATCCCTGGCAAGGAGGGGTATATAGGGATCTCACTTTACAAGCGGCAAGAATCGAGCTCTTATCACAAGAGTTGAAGTAAGGAGGGTCTCTAACCAATTAGGTCAACCTTGATTCTTCTTTAATGCTATAATATGGAAAATTTTATGGACTCTTTAAGAGTATTTGTTATATGACATTAAATCATCAAAAATAAAGAAAAGATATGAATGAATTAGTGTATGAGTGTAAGAATTTTTTTTATCAATTTATCTCTAGGTAGGAGCATATTGTCTTTTCATGTGTGTGAATATCAAGAGAAGTGGAACAAGTAAAAAAAAAGGGGTAATATTGAAATTGTCACCTCCTCTCCTCTCCCCACCTCCAACTTTCTTTCTAGGGTTTTTAATTTTCTTGGCCTTCTAGGTCGGAAATAGTCTAATTTCCAAATGGAAATTAGATTAGCTATTTCCAACCTCTTTTCATGTTTTTTAGGGTTATTATCTTCTTTACTGCATTCTTTTGTTTTGTTCTCTCCACCTGTGAGAGTTTTTCTTCCACTGCTTGGTGGGTTGCTTCTCATCTTTGTATGAGTTTTCTTGTTTTCATGGTGTTAATAATTGGGAACATGATCTGGATCCCTGAGGGTTTAGGTTTTTTCAGCAATTTGTCATTGGGAACAATTATATCACAAAATCAAATTGTGAAGGTCTCTACTTGGAAAGATTCAAAGACATCGAAATACACCGCTCGCGTCAAGCTCAAAACAGTGGAGTTGGAGTTGTGTTCGAGTATGCTTAAAATTAATTGGTTCCATTGTAAAAATTATTGTGATTTGCTAAATCTATATTTTTTCAGATCTTAATTATCATTGTATGTGCCGTATGACATATTAAAAACAACTGGAAACTTCAAATTCTGATAATACAGATCATCTTTTGCAAGAACTTGTTTAACAGAAGTGCAATGCATCATCTTTCTCAACATAATCCTTCGCTAACACGAATGCGACACTGCATGGGTTAAAATCTCGCACCAATCTTTGATCATCCAGGCTTCTAAAAACCAAATGAAGATTAGAAACTCCATTTGGAATTGAAACCAAGCAACACCCAATTCCAAAACATGCTCTAGTATCAACATCTTCGGCCGCAGCACAAACTGTCATGCACCCGGAACAGATTACTCTTTCGTTCTTCATCGTACCATTTAACGTCACAAATGTATCACACCCAATGGCACCAATAATGTTTCGAGTTGTCGAGAGAGGAAATCGCTTCGTACGAATCTAAGCTTTGTATTTAGATGAAGGACTAGTACTATTAGAGTGATCATCATAGCAACGATATGAAATAGGGTACTTTACCAAGAGTTCACCCTCCAAAGTAATATTTAGTAACTGTACTTTATTCCCTAAAGCTAAGGTTATAGGAGTTGTAGAATGATTACAGTTGAGGTTGAAGTATCTACCGTCGTCGTCGCGTTTGCCGTAATGACATTCATCTCCTATACCGAACGGGTAAGGGACGGTAACGTCGCCACATTTTTCTGGGCAATTTGGCAGGGCTGTATGTGATAGTGAGACTACCTAATACTGATGATGATCCTTAAATAATTTGGAGGCATAATAAAACTAATATTGCCCACTCCCTTCCTTTTATGATTGCCATAAAAGGTACTGATATACGACGAGAGTTGGTATAAGATTTTGGATGTCGTACCATCTCTGCAATACTTTACCAACTAAGCGACGTGACATCATCTGCTTTCAACATTGTTGTTTTGTGCGATTTTGAGGTTTATGTTGAATGATAAGTGAGGATTGCCTTAGTTTGATTGAGGAAAGGAAACAATATGTTCACGTCATTATATGGAGGAAAGTAGATCAAGTTCAATGTCGACAGCTATAAGAATAAAGGAAAACACGTTGTGTCATCAGTGTCAATGTCTTGTTCTTTCATAGTTTCATCCACCCAACTACCGAGATATATTATTTAATATTCCCTCCTCTTAAAATATAAGTTTTCTTTTCTTTTGGACAGTCTCCAAGACACATCTTTGTCCTTCTATATCTTCAATTTTCGTATTAGTAAAAATTATAAAAAGTTGATATTATGAAAGTATATATTAAGACGAATCTAACAAGATCTCACACATACTTTTTTATTTATTAATAAGAATATTTGGTCAAAAATTTTAAAGTTTGACCCCGAAAAGAAAAGGGGACTTATGGGCCGGAGGGAGTATAATATATCAATGGTATGTTGACTATTATTTCGTTTTGTACAACTTTTTGGTGTAAATTTTGATTATGAAGGTTTTTCAATTGAGTAATTTAAATAAGTAATATTGGATAATTGTGAATTTATGATACACCGGAGTGTAAGATAAAGGTTGTAACTCAAATAAGCCCCGAAGAGTAAAGCATGGGCATCCCATAATGTAATAATTTTGTTGTCGTAGTATCTCTAGTCTTACTACGTACTTTCTTTGTATTGTTTGACTACTTATTCTTTCTTTGCTAAGCATTTGTACACTATACCAATAGATTATTAGATTATACTCCACCCTCTTTATGCTGCACATGGTTCTCATAAAAGGATTACCTGAAAATATATTTTTACTGTAGTTGTAAATCTTACACCCTCTTTATTTATTTTGTCTGTCTAATTCAAAACAATTTTAGTCAAAGTTAAAAATCTTTGAACATGTTAGTAATTAATACTCCCTCCGTTTCATTTTAATCTACACACTTACACTTTTCACGCATGCCAATGCAAAACTTTGAGGACATATATCTTTAGTTTTGTGTTTGTAAAAATTATAAAAAGTACATATTAATAAAATACATGTTATGATGAATCTAACAAGATCCCACATGACTATATTTTCATCCGCGTATAAATCACAAATGATGGTCAAAGTAAAATTTGTGAATAGTGTAAAATATCAAACTGTAACAATTAAAATGAAACGGAGGGAGTATGAAGTATGAAAGATATAAGGGGCGTTTGATAAGTAATATTAAGGTGATTTTTTTTTGCTTTTAACTTTTTCATTTGGTTAAACAGTCAAAAATGTGTTTGTATAAGAGACATATGGAGTAGTTGAAAAAACAGTTTTAAGCCAAATGTTGCCAAATTGATCCAACTAAATATTAAAACAACCAAAAGCAAATGGGGTAAACATATAAGTATACAGGGAGTATAGAGGTGGCAATTGTATTGTATAAATCAAATTGGATTTGAGTTAATTCGATGTTGGGTGATGTGTTATCAATTTCTAATTGGTTTTTGTTCTCAGCGAAATTCAACGTGAAAATGCTACATATTGTTGTAGCTTGTACATCGTTCGCACGTATCAAAACGACATCTGAAAAGAACAAAACTTGTGTGCATCATCTATATGCAATTAGAATGCAAATAAACATTCAGTTAAATCAAAAGAGTATTTGTAATTTTAAAAACCCGCGGATTACTCTAACCTATATAGTTTGTAATTTTTGAAAACAGCCAATTTCACATTCACTTTCTCCTACAATTTCTCTCTATCAAATTTAATTTATTGGGAAAACATTCAAATCTTTCACAATCTTCAACAATTTTTTCATCAAACGTCAAATAACAATTAGGTTTGCGAAGGTATTTCACATCCGCTCACTAGCATACACTCGGCATATGATGAAATTGGGGGGGGGAGGGAGTCGAAACAAACAATCAAAGTTATTACCTTGGCAGCCATAGGAAATGTATGGACTACCATAGTAGCCTTTGTCACATAAACAAATGAAACCTTCTTGCATCTTTGCAGTATAATTATAATTTTGACAGTGCCTCTTGTCTTCATCGGACGAGGCATAGTTATACCAGTAGAATTCGCAACCATCCAGCCTACAACTGTGGCGCTTGCTGAGAACCGGCTCAAATTACTTGAATCAACATGGAACTTGCTCATGTAACTTTCACTAACCAACATGGTGCTTGTGCAATTGTTGGACCCTGTAGGAAAGTTGAAAACATTTAAGCTGTACTGATCAAGACGGTCACTTTCACCTAGACTAATTTGATAACACCCAATACCAACGCAAGAAGTGACAACCTTATTATCTACATGATGCCGATCATCACAAAGCGAGCTGCACCCACTTATTATCTACATGATGCCGATCATCACAAAGCGAGCCGCACCCACCCGGGATTTCGATCGCTTCGTTCATCACAAAGACGCCGCTTCCTGACCCTCGACTATCAAAACATTCTCAGTAACTGGGAACCAATAAGGATTTTCACCAAAGTTGATGCTGCTTATGTTTGTATTTTGGATACCACAGGTTCTGTCTGCTGGAGTCTTCACTGTGATCCTTTGGAATTCGTTATCCAAGAAGCTTTTTAGCGTTATCTCTTCAACTTCAAAGTTGAATAATCTCAGATAAGGTTTCCAGGGTTGCAAAGATTAATTATAGATAATCTCATACACGAGATCAAGGTAGCACCCCCTTCCGATTCCATATGGGTAAGGAATGCTCACATTTTCGCAGTTCTCTGGACAACCAGGCTTTGTTATAGCCAGGTCAGCTGCGATGGATAACACTGGCATCCATCCTAGTATTGCTACAATCAGCACAACTCATAATGTTGGCTGGCTACTCGTTTTTTTAAGTAATTCTATAAGCCTTTCCCTTTTTGGAGGTGTGCCTTGTGATTTGCCAGGATGAATTACATGAGTAAGATACTTTGACTACTCTACTTTCACAACGTTAGTTACTGTACATCATTGGGGTAAATTTGCTGAACTGGTCCAATTTTCATTACCTAATACTTTTATAGAGACATTACTTTGATCACTAATATCATTTATTACAGGGAAATTCTACATGGTGGCTCCAAGTTTCAATTTTTTTATATGGTGACAAAGCAAAAAAAATATTATACAAAGTGACTCTTAACTTTGAGAATATCTACCTAGTGATCTTATTTCATTAATTGATAACCATCCACGACCAAGTGCTACCCTCCTCCACCTCCTCTCCAACGATTGCATCAGCTTCGGTGGGAGTCCAACCACCAAAACACCCACAAACCACCCCCTCTAAGATTGAATATATATATATTGAAACAAGTATAAGAATCTCATATGGACTATATTTTTCAAAACATATAAATCCCCAAAGATGGTCAAAGTGAATATCGTGAGTACTGAATAGTATAAAAGCCAAACTACTGCAACTAAAAACATATTGGAGGTCAAACATACTATTCAAACCAAGTAGTATTTGGTGTATTTTGTAAGGGTTCAATCCTTATGAGCAGAGTTTCAAAATTTCCCTTATCCTTTCTCCTTACTCCTAAGGGTTTGTCTGCGGAAGATTCTAGTCTCTTACTATGTCATCCGTGTATATAACGAAATACATACTATTCTAAGTCTCTTTGCCTCTTGCACTCATCACTCAACAGTCGTAATTATTTAATAATAGCATTTGGAACGAAAAATGCCTTCTATTCAGCAAATCAAACGTCATGTATCTGTATTCTTTAAACAAATGCCATTCTTTCCACTGAACATACGCAACTGCAGCATATGTAAATCTTTAAAATGCTTCAAAACATAAACTTTTTGGGGTTCTTGGTGCCCAGTAACACCAATTCTCACTTAGCGTCTACGACCACATAAAGCAATATATATAATACTTCAGATTCAAGTTTTCGTCGGTCCAAGAGTCAGCGGTGAGAAAAGTCAGACTACACCCTTTTCATTAGAGGTCAATAGATGAGATTAAAATTTAACTCTCAAGTACATGTAATGCATATGGTCACTGAAGATGCATTCACATTTTCCAAGCAAACAAGAGAACAATCAAGAAACAAAGTGATAAAAACGGAAAGATGATCACTAACGGCATGATATTCCACTATGTATTATCAACTTATGACTGGGTTTAGAGAAGTAAAGAAACAGAAACTCTAACTTGCAAGCACTGGCAATAGCATCAATCGCCTCTATTGTCTCGGGGACGGGATGAACAAGGATATTGACTTCCCCTTGCCGTCTTCCCCTACCTTTTTGGAGTCAGGGGAAGCGGCAGGGGCAGAAATAAAGCCATTTCGATTTTCCTTCGCTCTCTAATTTGCTATCAGGTTCAAACAAAGGGAAATGGAGATTAAACCTGATTTCGTAATACTTTCTATTGATAGTATAATTCAAAACACAACCGTAGGCTTGAGAGGAAGTTCCCTTCACAAAACTCAGTTGTCATGAGAAATTAAAGTCTCCTTTTCTGCTCTCTCTAGTGACCATAGTTAGCGCCTTGTAAGAGAACTACTGCTAGCATAAATATGAATCATAACAATGAGAATGACGCAGATAGAACGCATCAGAAAGGCACCATAGTCTATACCGAAGTTTGGCACATCTTACTTTAAAGGAGTATACTACGACTGTATGCAGATGAAGTGGTGAATGTCACATGCCACATGAGCACTAGATTTTTTTTTTTTCTTGTAAACAGCCCCTACTTAAACAGATTAATTTAAATGATACATGATGTATGAATGGGAAACTAGTTAGTTTGACAGATAATGCATTGAACTGATTGTATAGACTAATATCAACGTTACTCGAGTCTGGTACTTGTCTCAGGCATGGGTATATATCGGGAATTGATTTATCCAAAGGAAAAATTAATTCATCCAAGGAAATCAAGAATAGTGGACATACATTTTCAGTCAAATTCGAGAGTATGCATTATACACCCCGGTATACCATGAGCAGTTCTATTTGAGCAAAAAAAATACCCAGGTGTATAATAAAAATTGTTGTCAAATTCCTTGGAAGAATCCTTTTCTTTCCTTGGATTAATCAATTCCCGTATGTATCACATTTGACTATTTTATGAACAAATTCCATGATTTTGGCATAAAATTACGGGTCCAAGTGTCATACCCATGTCGGATGTCGAAGATACACCCTGAAAATGGAACATATGTTTATGAGAAAGAATTCAGAGTATAACTCCAAGATCATGAATGCTTAATTCATGGACCCAAGTGAAAAGTTTCAATACTCTGATTTCAACTGCCATGATGAAGATAATTTACTAATTTCTGATGAATTATTGAAGAATTAAGATCGAAAACAATTGAAAAATATGTTAATAGGTTAATTATTGTATTAAAAATTGAAAAAGTTATTTTCAAAAATAAAATATGATAAATAGAAAGAAAACCCGAAAACAAAAAAGGTGTGAAGACTGAAGAGAATGGATGAAGCATGTATTTTGGAATCAAGGTAATGCGTTTTGAGTGTAATACTATAGTCAGAATACGACCCTTTCCTCTTCCCCTCATTTTTACTCAACTTAAATTAGTTTTACTAATTGAACTAATTATCATTGATTGATCTGATTTTTACTAATGCATACTGATTGTGGCTTATCAAAACTAATTTTCATCGATTAATACTGATATTTTACCAATAAAAAACTAATAAAACAGAATTTGAAGATTCTCTCTTATGCAAAATTTTTACTTATTGAAATGTATGTTTACTGAATACTACTACTATGTCTTTTAAGTTAATGACAACAAGGCCTTAATGTCGTGAATCTAATCATAATTTATTGGTCAACTTGATGATCCAGAAGAAAATAAACACATAGAAAACTACTACTACAGTCTAATATGTCTGCTCTTTGATTTACTGGCAGTGAAAGGGAATAGTTATGTACAGCCTCCGGGACCAGAAACAAAACAACACCATACATATATTGAGGCAGCATACAATATAAGTATTTTTAGTTTCAAGTTAATGAACTAGAGTGATGGAGATTAGATATGAAAAAAGAAGGAAAAAAAAAAAGAATTTCACCCTATGAACATACTGTACCTATTAAGCCAGGCATTAGCACTTCAATAATTTCCTCTACCAGTTATGGAACATCCATCTCTTCCTCTTCTTCACCGTTCATGATGTCAGATGATATCATATCAGCACCTTGACAACAGTAATCTGTTCTTTCAGTGCGACTCTACCCAGCCCCGTTTCTGAGATTTTGGAGGCCCAAGGGCGAACCTACATATTAGAGCCCTAATTAGGCCAAGTTTTTTGTATGTTTGATTTTTCGGTCCAGACCAAAAAAATAAACAGTTGTTTGGTCCGAATTTTTTGAAGCTTTGATTTTCGGTCCGGACAGGGAATAATTTTCTTTGTTGGCTTTTACATAACTTCTATAGAAAATTTGATTTGACAATATTTTTATGTACTTTTTATGGATATCACATCAAAAATTTAATTGCAGTATTGCAGAGAAAAGAGAGAAATTACCCATAAATTTTGAGCGTTTGGCATTGAATTGGAAAACATGGGAGAATTGAATAAGAAACTGAATTTGATGGAAGGAGTTATAGGTTGAAGAGTAAGCGTAATTCTCAGCCGCATTTGCAGTATTGCGGTGATCTTTTCTTTTCCTTTTCTTTTTTCTACTTTTCCTTTTATTCTCTATTTGTCTTTACTTATTTGGGCTATGTGTTTTGGGGCCCTAGGCACCTGCCCCTCTCGCCCAGGCCCAAATACGGCCCTGACTCTACCCTGCAGAGAAGAAAACAATGTGGACAGTCATGAAAAAGTAAGCATAGATGGTAGAACACTTTGAAGCAAGCAGAAATGTAGTTCTATGTAACTGATTACCCCAAAACCCAAAAGGTCAAGACCCTTAGCCTTAATAATACTCTATCACGTATTCCTAATGGGATAGAATAAGAGCAAAATTACTGCTTGCTGAAGTTAGTAAGATCAGAAAAGTAACCAATAGCAAGTTAGACACGATTTAGCATATTAGACATGATTTACCAAGTTAGGAGCCAAATAGCACATTGACCAAGTTAATATCCTGATCTAGGTGTTTGGTATAGAGCATATTCAATTGGCATATTTGCCCTGACAGAGGCAAGAACACATAATATAACAAAAATTCAGGTTGGAAGCCACTTTGACAAATGAAAAACATCAATGATCAATAAAAATAATTTTATAATTAACACAAATTATCACATACCCATTAAGACAGCCAGCTTGCGGGGCAAATAGTCGGTAAAAAGATATGCACGGCCAAGCCTATCAAGAACTTCGATATCAGCTTTCCAACCTTTCGCAAGTAGAAACTCCAATGAAGTCTTCACCAACTCTTCATGATCCACCCAAGGCTCTGCTAGAAGACTTGAGGCAGTTCCATTGTCGACATGAGTCATCTTGGCAAGGTCTGTTTCACTGATCCCACATTCAGTGATGTCGGTATTCGATAAACCCAAGTATTGTATCCTAAGGACAGTCAAATGGTAGCTCATATGAGCCAAGGAGTAACTACCATATTTGAGTGTTCGGTAGATTTAATAACCCCATGGGTTGAAGTCAACCAAAGTGATGATGGCTAAGTCGGGGAACGTATCTGACAATTTCTTCACAAACACAAGGGTATCTAAGTCGGGTTGACCAGAACCCGTGACAATGATCGTAGTATGAGTAACTGGAAAATCTTTCATCATTAGTGTTTGGGCGACGGTATATTTCTCTACATAGAGGATGAATGTCGGATCCATAAGAGCCGAAGCTCTAATGTGGGTTATGTTTGTGGTTGAAATGGCCGTCAAAGTTCGAAGACCTCCTAAGTCATAGTCACACCCACCCGGAACTAACGCATTTGTTAATCCACAACCGATACACCCACCAAAAAAACCCTTGGACCGACTAGGAACTACTCCTAAGGATATCCGGGAGCACCCTAAATGACAGCACAAGTCATCCACGAAATCACGGATACATCTCACGTCACAGGTAGCACGGAGATCGGTAGATAAAATGTCAGAAACTGTATAATACATCCATCGCAAATCTTTCGGTATTCCCTCAACCAAACCCTTTCGAATTACCTCAATAATTGCTAAATAAATCAATTTGAGATTGGTTGATCTAACCTTACGAAATTTATCACGATTATGAGCAAACCTCAGACGATCAAAAATAACTCCCGAAGAAACCCTATCCGGTAACTTCAGATGTAGAACAAATTGCGTCTTGAATTCATCGAGTAGAGGCAGCATCATGTCAGCAGTAATATCTCTCACCCGTTCCATCCTAATACAAATACAAGTGAGTGAGTGATGAAGGGAGGCCGAAACCAGGGAAGGAGAAGACAGCCCCGGCCCGGAGGATATGGGGGCCCTGTGCTGATATAAAAACAAGGCCCCTATGTATCTCATTTTCTTTTTACGTTTTTCATGCCCGGAATCATATTTTCTAAATCAAGAAGGCATAATTAAAATAACTAAACAATCTTTCGACTCCAAACTAACCCTAATCCACATTCTTAACATAAAAATATTCAAAAAAAAAAAAACTAAATCCAACACGACATGAAATTAGAAATAATAGTATGACAATAAAACTCACTCATCAAAATACATGAAAATAAACAAATTGAAATGAGCATTTGAAATGGGAAAAAAAGAGGAGAGAGAAAATTGGCGTACTCTGTGTTGGTCAAGAACATCGACGATAACGACGAGGCGGTCGTATACTTTGCCAATTTTCACAATGATCTAAAGAAACGAAAATAAAATGAAATTTCGTAAAGAATTAAAGTGAAAAAAAATTCAAAAACAGAGGTGAAAGTGAGAATCACAAATTCACAATCAACAAGCGTCTGATTGTAGCGCAAAGAATACCTGAAGAAATGTAGCTTCAATAGTACTTTGTCAATGGTAGAATCAACATGATAGTAAGAACAGAGTGCCGTTAACAAGAGCATGAAAAACCAAAGAAAATGAATGGCATAACAATGAAGGTTAAGGTTTTGATTTTGAGTTTTAGTTCTTGATTAGAGAGGAAAGAAGAGAGAGAAAGTTGGGGGTGTGGTGCTACTGTGTTAGTATGAGACGGAATGAAGTTTGAAATGGGAAAAAAAGAGGAGAGAGAAAAAGTATAGTGGTTGAGACTTGAGATAGTCTTTAAGAGAGTCAGAGAAAAAGTCCAGCTGTAGAGGAGAAAAGTAAGGAGAGAGAGAGAAATTTGGGCTGATCAGTTTAAAGATTATTTTTATAAAAAATAATTTGAGGCCCCTCTAATTGTGAGGCCCTGTGCTGAGGCCCACTTTGGACAGGCACGGGGCTGGGTCTGGGAGAAGAGTAAGAGAAGTGAGGCAGTGGAGATCAGGAAAACGAATTAGAAGAAAATCAAGACTTTGCCAAATTACATGTATTTGGAGAAGGCAAAATTACACGTATATTTGGAGAAGGAAAAAAACATCCTCATGGTCCATCGCCTCAATGTAAAAAGTAAAAACATACCATTTGTTTAGTAGGAGTAGTACTTAACTGGGATTTGCTTCGATGGTTGAAGATGAGAAATTGAGGAAATGGGATATTAATGGGGAGACTTTAGAGGAAACGGGAAATGCCTAGTTATATCTTATAGATGTGAACAATAATATACTACCTCCGTTTTCTATTATTTGCAACGATTAGACATTTTCCCTCTCTACTTTATGTCAAATCGTTGCACATAATAAAAAACGGAGGTAGTAGTATATTTTCTACAATAATATACTACGTTTTCTAATAAGTGTTATTAAATTCTTAAATAAACTACTTTATTCATAAATTATACTACCTTAAGCTCTACATAAATATACTACATTATTTATAAAGTATACTACTTAAATCTATAAATATACTACTTTTCTATAATCCACAAGTTTTTTTTTTTAATGAATTTGATATATGCCCAACCCCTATCTATCAGATAGGAACTAGGCAGCCCTCTGGAGGATATTGGACATCTAATGTTTGTAAGGACGACTTTAGAGGAAACTAGTTATTCTCGTGGATTTCCTACGAAATGCATTCATATGGTTAATATGAGGAAATCACAAGCTTCTGACTGTTCAGCTACGGAACCATCAGATAGTTCAACTAGAATCTTGTGTTCTAAGATTTGAACTTTGTCTTCAAGAGTCAGGCAATGATCCCACAAATTGTCCTGTAAATCCTGAAACTAGGAAACTTATAGCAATGTCTTCGCTCATTCCAGTTGGAGGGACCTTGTACGCCATTTTGGCCATTCCCATCTCTTGCAAGGTATTTAGGATTTCATATTCAAATTTGCCATCTATGTTCCACTCATAGATTGCTTGACCACTATAGCTAGTGGAGCGAAATTTAGATCGCTCTTCTTACTGAATATCAAAAGGTGAAGGTTTTGGGTAATAATTCTTTGAAGAGGTTGCGAATTTTCTTTGAGCTCTGTGATGAATTTTATTAATGTCGGAAGGAAAAGACTCATTAAAATTTTGCTCTAAGGCAGCAATATTTTTTGAAGTCTTTATAGCATCCGATTCATCAGAACTCGATTCTGAATTTGATTCATGAGGACAATTTCTATCTAGACAGGTTATTCCTTTTGAACTTGATGGTAAATTCTCAAGGCTTTGAGAAATCTTTTGAAGAAGAGTTCCTGAAGGTAAAGACATATTAGCTTCCATTTCTCTAGGAAGA
>CANSNZ010001493.1:2282500-2297500 GCA_947646795.1 Beta lomatogona
AAAAATATTTCCTACCAACGAAACGAAACCTTATAACTTCCTGCCTTTGTGCACAGGAGTTCATTAACAACAGACATTTGGTAAGATTTTGGAGTTTTGCTTGGGTATCACAAGGTAATACTAGAATTTGGTATGAATCAGACTTCAACAAAGATGCAGGATTTTGAATTCCCAATGCATGAGAATGAGATTGGTATGAATCAGACTAGAGGAAGCAGTAATGATTTCACCTCCCCTAGTTCCTCCCAAAATCTCATTTATACAAATTTGGAAGATATCCTACAGCTCCATTGACATATGCACTATGTTGAGTGACACTTGACTCTCATGAGGTTAACATAAAAATCAATCTGGCATACCATCGTCAAGACAACCAAATAGGTGATCTTTCTCCTCAAAAAAAAAAAAATAAGGGTTATCTATGACTTATGAGATATGGTTCAACCTCCATTAATACTCATATATGCCATCAAACATTGCCCCCACCATTACAGTTCCCATTTAGCGGCAAGTACTGCAATTCACCATTTCCCATTTTGTTGATCCTCCCAGTTTTCAGCGGCCAATTAAGATTTGTCACATTTACGTATCGGCTGCTGCTTACTCAGTCACTTACCATCTTCTGTTCTGTTGTGTCACATTTGCCTAGAGTCCTAAAAATTCTTTAGGAATCGAAATTTCCGATTCTCAATACAACGGTTAGATTTGCATGAAAGGAAATAATACGGATGATTTTAGAAAGGCAAAAATTAGCCTCAACACCATAAACTATGGCGCGGGTGCACCCAGCGCCACCAACTTTGACTTGTAGCCAAAACACTACAAACTATCGGCGCTGCGACCGAGTGTCATAAATGATCCAGCCTAACTTTTATCGATACATGTTCATGTGACTTGGCTTCTAATCAATGAAAAATAGGATAAATGAAACAAAAAGGGGAATATGGGAAAAAAATTAACACAAATTCACCGTAGTCGACAAGAAAAGTTAACTCTGGCGTCATTTATGACACTCATCGCACCTGCGCCAATAGTTTGGGATGTTTTAATTTACTTAGTCAAAGTTGGTGGGTCTTAGTACTGCACCCGCGTCTATGCCAGTTTGTGGCGTCGCCAATTTTACCTTTTAGAAATTATATTATTCTATTAAGGTGTTCTAATTTGAAGATAGAAACTAGAAAGTGGGGAGAATCTTATTCCTCAAACATCAAATTTCGTCACAAAATGGTTAAATAATACCATTACCATATGTAGTAGTAGTGTAGACTGTAGTATATACAAACAAGCAGGATTCTTTCAGGTTATTGGACCATCTAATTACAATTACAAAAGCGCTCCCAAATTCCTTGTCAATACGTCCATCTTGAAACCGGACAGGATCTCAATCCATATACAAATCCCAGAACAAACAACTAACTCCGTCCCAAATTAATTGCCAAACATACAACTTTTATATTTCTCGATGTTTCAATTTATATATCACGCGTCCTTTTCAACAATTTTTTTCTCTCTACTTTTTTGTTCTATTACAATATGGATTGTGGCAATTAATCTGAGACGAACATAGTTACAATTACCACCTGCAAGTCAGAGTTCATAGTTCCTACCAGGCTACCATACTCCATACAAGAAGACAACAGGAACATCCCCTGTGACATGGTTTCATATCAGGCTCTTACTATTAACAGTAATAACAGGCAGAAGAACAGAGCGAGCGCGAAGTTAGCACTGTAAATGATTTATCTCTTTTCCTATCATAAATAGTGATCTCAAATTGGAGTACATTGGCTACAATGCGAAGAGGAGGCTCAAAAAAAGGGGGGGTGAAACAAAAAAATGAGTTCCTCTTCATTACTTTACACACAGCCGCAGCTGACTATAGCCAACATTTTCATCATTATAGAATTACAATTCTTGGATAAGGGGCCAAAAAGGAGTACAGAAACGGCTTATCCGCTGATTAGAAAAATCAAACACTGTAAAAGTTAAAATAAAAAAGTATCAATAATCCCTGTTTTCTTCAATTAGGTTTATGGTGATCAAGCTTAAACATCTTACTATGATCCAAGGAGGATGATAGATAATGGGGGTCAAAAGCTTTCCTGAGCTCATTATACCTCTCGAGATCGAAATTATGGCTCTTCATAAGGCGCTTTTGCTTAGCACTAAAGCGGCTATGGAAGAACCCTTCGAAAGAAGGTTCTTTAGATGTTCTAAGGAAGAATGCATAGCCAAGCATAAAGTAGGCAGAAGTAACATAGAAGCAAATGGGCTCCATTACATCCCAAGAAAGTTCCCAGAATGTGAGCCTCATGAAGGCCGCGGTTTGGACCACCATGTAGCCCAACCCAGCCCACAACTCCCGGCGGACTAATGCCTCCGCCTTCCGGTCAAGCTCCACCTTTTGCTCCTCCATCAACTCCAGCTCTTCCCTTCTAGGGTCGTTGGGGTCCGAAACTACGGAAGGTGTGACTAGGCTCTGAATGGCCTTAGTTACCTGTAACCAAAGAAATTGGAAACAAAGGATGTTTGGGTAAAACTTGGCTCCACTTACATTAGCCAGTAATATCAAGACTATGATTTAACATTAAAAGGTTGTTAATAACTTCAGTATTTTTTGGCAATGAATTATCATCGTGTTACATAAGAATGAATACATGTTCATACTGCATGTTCACACAATAGGACAAAAACCACCAAATAAGACTCCCATAGGAGTCATGTATGACTATTTCAAAATGATTACTAAAAATGGACGGAAATGCAAGTATGATGATGTTCTGAAGGTCACTTTCTTGCAAAAGGACATGGGCCATTACAATGGGAAAATAGCTGATGATAGCAATCAAATTTCTACTGCTACATGAGTATGACCCTTTTTTTTCTCTAAGATGTATGACATTAAACATGTAATTTTGTGATTCATGCATAAACTCCAATATTCTCGATTCTTCTTAACTTAATGAAGTTTATATGTGAAACCCTGTCTCCCAAATTACTTGCTACATATGCTTTCATATTCGATCATTAACTTTTTAATTTATATATTTAACAAATTTTGATATTGTAAAAATACAATGAAACAAGTCTAACAAGAACTCACTTTATAATAATTTTTACTTATAAATTAGTGAGATAAAAAAGACGATCAAGGTTATGGAACTTTCATGTTGCAAAATTATATGTAAGAATTAATCTAATCATTTCTTATGAGGAAAAGATAATTGAAAACCCTGAGAGTTTATGTGACAAAGTTACCATCATACCAATTAACATTGTTACCCCCTTAGATCCCCTGAAACATTAGTTAGAGCTTTTGAAATCAACTGAACAGATATAAATCAAGAAAAATGGTTGAATTTCTTTTGACGAATAAAAAAAAAGATTTAAAAAAGCTTGTTTAATTGACATTAAAACACTTGTATAGATACTTTGTATCAAGATTAAGATTAAAATTATGAATAATGATATGTTTTTAGGAGATAATTGTATCTCTCTCAAGTCCACCTCCAGCTTCAGCTCATCTCAATATTTTCAATTTTTATTTTCTTTCTTTTTGAGGGGTGGGGGAAGTTGGATGATTTGAAGAACTGGAATAAAAAAAATCCCAGAAAAAATGTCTCTTCCTCTCAACTTTTTCCTCTCAAAACTAATTTAGAACTTTGTACTTCCTCGGTAACATAATAACGGTAACAAATTGGTATTAATTGTGAGGTATAAAATACTCATTTGTTGCGTTTATTTTGTTAAGGAGGAAGAAGTATTTCTTTTTTCTTTTTCCTCCTTTCCTCCCTCCCTCCCTCTTTTTTTTGTTTTTGTTTTTGTTTTTTTTTCCCTCTTTCTTTCCATCCTCCTGGAAAAATACCAGAATGCTAAAAATTGGTCCACAAACGATAAAATAGATGTCAAAAGTGGAACCCTTTTAGATCTGGCGTACCAAAGATTTAATTTCCTGTTCAGAAGAAAATCAAAATCACAAAAAAAAACACATAATAAACCTCATCAGTTTTCATCCATCTCATAAATAACACAAATTCAAACACCCAAATTAATTTTACTCCCCAAAACAAATTAGTAACAACATTTGTTTGTTCCTATGTTGAATTTACATATTTCAATCTCAATGTTTATGAAATGCAAATGTTGCAACTAATTTGACATAGAGAGTAAAATCAAATCAGAATAACAAAAAAAAACAGACTGAAGATCTGAAGTTCGATAAGATGAGAGAGAAAATGAAGAAACCAACCTGTTGAGGACGCAAGCAAACAGCGTTTCCCAAAACAATAACAGAACCACAATCATCCAAAGTTTTCGCAAACCCTAACGCTTGTTCTTTATTCCCTCCACAACTCTCCTCAATTAACTCCATAAATCTCTCATACGTTACCCAATCTCTTTCAACTTCTCCCAATTTTTCTCTTATCATCTCAACTTGAGACGCTCTCAACACTTTCCTCACCTCACTCACCGACAATCCCGCCGGAGATTGATCCTCACGCGCCGGCGATGACGTCACATGCGGCGGCGCGTGAGGAAGTGGTATTAATCCGCTTAATTGAATGCGGTCTTTAGCAATGTTCATTGATTTTAACTTCTCGACGAGGTTTTCTCCGGTAGGAGGGAATAACCGGAGACCTGCTGGTGCCGGTGAATTCGCCGACTGGTAGAGTGGCCGGCGTTGCATGTTGCGCTTTATTCTAGAAGGTTCCGGCGGTTTTCCGGCGGGGGTTTTCGATACGGCTGGTGTTGAGAATCTTGAGAGATTGAATAATCTTTGTACTAGCGTTTTCTTGAACGCCATTTTTTTAAGAATGAAGAATAAATGAATCAGAAGATCAATGAAAATTGGAAAATTGGAAAATCGGAAAATTAGTAGTAGTGTTTATATTTTTGGAAATATACGGAAGGAAGGAGGAAGGTTTGAATGCAAATGTTGTAGGCTGCAAATGCTTTATATAGGTCCCCAAGGGTTAGGGAAATAAGTAACACGAGACAACCAAGCTGTTAAATCAAAACAAACTCAAATTAAAAAAGAATATGACGCAAGTAAAAAGAATAATATTAACCGGTTTAATATACGCAGTCTTTAGGGTTATAGTACATAAGTACGTATTAAGAGGATTATATTGAGCTAAACTTATTTAAACTAAAGTTATTAGACCTGATTAGACGGGTTCATTCATCATACAGCCGGGTGTACCATGCACTGGTACACCCAAGAATAATTTTTGTCGTTTAGAACTCTACTTTTTTTTACATTTTGCTCATTTGAAACCATCCAAATGAGCAATAAGCAAAAAATTAGCCTTGGGCGTACCATGCTCACAGTACACCCGAATGTATGATAATTTTTTTTATTAGAGTTATCTTAGACAGTTTATCATAAAATTATGTATCAATTGAGGTTACTTATACTTAATATCTTAATATGTGTTATGTTGCATATCTTATTTTTAAGAAAGGAAATCAGTAAAAGAAAAAATATCTTTCGAATATTCTTTAACGTATGGCTATATATGATGGCTAATTAAGTTGTGGATCAGCTAAATTTCTCTAGTTGTTTCACGAGATGAAAAATCAAGATTAATCATTGTACACGTGTTAGGCGGAGAAATGGCCTACCCTCCACCGTCTGATTAAGACTGTTGTATAATCTATGATGTTGACTTGGAGCCGTTGATTGAGTGTAGATAGGAGAATTGTTCATGATAAACACGTGTGATGGGAAAAATCAGTCAATGAATTAAGATCGATGATGGAGTAAAATAGGAGTGAGTCGTAGAGGATAATTTTTATTAAAATAATAGAATCACTATGTATGACGTGTAATATTGAAATGCTGACAAGGATAATCAGAGGAGAGAGAAAATTAGATGGTTTTGGCAGCTAAGACTTGAATCTATTTTTGCTAATATTTGGGAGGATTACAATTATATTTGCTATTCTAAATATTCAGTGCCGTTTACGCAAACGTGTCGCCACATATTCTCCTATATCTTCAATAATCAATACTAATTTCATACTATAACAGCCTAGGAATGATTAATTTTTACTTGTTTTACAATAACAGGAAGATAATTATTATCAAAGACAATAAAGGAAGAAAATTTGCTTGACTAGATAATTACGAGGATTTTTTTTATGCTCACCAAAACCTGTCGCCGCATATTTTCGACATTGTCAAGTAAACTAGCCCATTTTGAAATCTTCATATAAAATGCATCTAGTCTTTATTTTTTTTTCACCTCTCAAAGATAATAAAAAGCTATGTGGCTCTGACTCAGATATCCATGTATGATACGGGTACGTGTCTAAGTATCTAACTCAGCTATTATTTGAAACTTTTTCAATTTTTTGATCCAATAGAGTGTACAAGTGTCCCACCTATATTAGAATGTCGAGGATCAGACACTGGTATTTGAGGTGAAATGTCAAGAGTTTGAGCAACATAGATGAAAAGAATTTAATTTTTTTGTTGTTGAGGAAAGCAAAGCAAAGAAAAGAAAATTAGAAAAGGGTTTGTTGAAGAGAGTTGGAACCTTCACCAAGTATATATCTTACACATTTGAATTGAGGGTAGTTGTGATATGGGGACGGTTAAAAGGTTTGCCAAACTTTAAATTGGGGTTGACAAATGGGCTTTGATGCGTTCTCTTGTCAATAGCATTTTAGAAAAAGAAAAAGAGTAAATTCTATAAGAAGAAAACAAAGAGTAAAAAAAGGAAAGAGATCGTTTATGGGACGATGAGGATTTGCGTTAACAAGTAATTAGGGTTCGTTGAAAGCGTAGGTCACTAAGTAATTAACATTGGTGAGTTCTCTAAGTTTTATTAATCATAGAAACAAGAGCGCGCTATTGTGAAAATTTTACCATTAATGTGTATGGTAATGTATTTTAACATGATTGGGATATCGGAAAAGAATTCTAGGTCATTTAGATTTCAGGTTCGGGTATGGGATATAGATGGAATCGAGAGGGCAGAAAGAGTCCGGTTTCAGAGGCTTGATCAACTGTGTAATCATGGATCATTAAGATATTACGATGAATTTGAAAAAGAATATAATAACTCCAATGTTTTTCTCATCTTACATCTCAAAACTTAAATGAATTTGACGTTTAAGAATTCAATTGATGTGATTTAATAGTTTAGAAAGTTATAATAAGTGTAGTTTTATAGAATTAGCCATACAAATTAGTAAGGCATTTGTCATACATGTTTTTCATTTTAGAATGTGACTAATTAAAGAACCAGATAGCCATAAGTCCCAGTCTACCTAAGAAACAAATGAACTTATTATAACATAAGATCACTGAATTTTAGTGAGGATCCTTCCTAAAGGACTATGTACTCCGTCAAGGTCATACCCCTAGCAAGGGCACTGTAATCTCCAAGCAATATCACGTAAAATCTACCTGACACGAGTTAAAATTAACCCCAAATTATCCAGCTTCAAACTAAACCCTTACTCAAAGATATCTAAACTGAATCTACTCAGATTCATACCTGAACAGTAATAGTAACTCAAATTTGATCTTGGAAAATAACCAGACACGGCATAAATTAACTCGTACCCTAGATTATATAAACCAAATCTAACCTGAATAACCATGTACAATAATGACCCAAGCATGTCCTAGGAGATTTAATGGTAAGCCAGACCTAGAGTTCCCAAAGCACTTTTACATGACCTATATGGACACGAAAATGATCGGTAGTAAACCTAAACATCAACTTAGAGGTGATCAACATGAGCCCGACCCGACACGAAAATGGCCCGAAAAGCCCACATTAGCGGGGTTTGGCGCGTGAATTTTGGCTAGAGGCTTGGCCCGGCCCGACTCGAGACTTTAGCTTGAAACAGACCACTTTTTTTGGCCAAATCCTGGCCCGGTGCGGCCCATGATCACCTCTACATCAACTCCAATTAATGGAATATCATTCTTTTTTTATATAGGGATCAAAATATCAACTTATATGTTTTTGGCAAAAAAAAAAATGATATTATAATTACAAAAACGATTATAAGAAGATCCCACACCATTATTATACCTTTCCTTTTATATCAGTGACATGAGATTTAATAGTCCAAATTAGCTTGGCTCTATAATCACGAAACGCCCCATAATTCGAGACTTGTATTTGACCAATAAAAACCTATGCGAAGTTGAATTAGGACTTGACTTAAACCCAACCTAAAATGAATTGAAACCTTGACCGAACCCACCCTAAAATCAATCCATACCAAAAACAACATGAAATACACTTAAATCGAGCAGCCAACCCTGTATTAATTGACCAGAGTCATTGATGAACCCATACCCTATTTGAATCTACTCAAATTTTCTCCGTATATACAACGTTGACATGATCATCGATCAAAATTCAAACCCTTACCCAATCCCATGACGCACTTGCCACGCACAAAGTATCTAAAACTCATTTTATCAACAAAGATATATAGTTTGAGTAGCCTTTGCATTTTGGTTGAAAAGTGTTTTACTCAATATTTTTTATTTGTAATTGGTTGATCACATGAAAAATAAAAAAATGAATTAAAAAAGTGACAAAAACCCCATTTGCCAAACAAGACCATTGCCATTAGGAAATCAAATACATATGAATTCAATAATATTTGTTTATTGGTCTCTATGCCGCATTTACAGATCATATTTTCTTTGAAGCATCCATAACATAATAGCATAATTGTTTAGAGATGTAGTCCAACTCCCGAAGCAAATCCTCGCCCCCTTATCACTCCTCATATCCAGCCATTGGACATGGCAAGCAGTATTGCATTAGCAACAGAGATTAGAACTTGGTGATAATATAATATGGAACCAAAGTCCAAAGAGTGATCATCGATAACGTATCGTAAAAATCTTCATAGCTGTGTTATCAGATAGTATTTTACGCACAGCGGCGATTCATGATTACAAATGCTATCGTGATTATTACCACGGTTTACTTGATCTTCAAAAATTATTAGAATAGGCGGTCTAATTTTAATATAAAATTAGATAAATAGGCCTACATTTTCCTAACAAACTCAATCCATCTCAATCTAACTCATATCCTTAGACATTTTGTACCATCCTAGATTCCTAATCATCTCTTCTATTCTGCTTTCTTTGTTTCCCTTTAAATCTCGGACTATATATATTTTCAAAATAACCTGGTTTTCTTACCGGATGGATTAAACTAGTCAGTAAATGGATGAAAGACTGTGATTACTTAATGGATTAAACTGATAACTAAATAGATTAAACTAGTCACTATATTTAGATCTAATTTTAACATAAAATTAGACAATTCAAGCCTACATTTTCCTAACAAACTCAATCCATCTCAATTTAACTCATATCCTTATGCATTTTGCACCATCCTAGTCATCTCTTCTCTTCTGCTTTCTTTGTTTCCCTTTAAATCTCGGACTATATATTGATTTTAAAAATAACCCGATTTTCTTACGGAATGGATTAAACTAGTCACTAAATGGATGAAAGAATGTGATTATTTAATGGATTAAACTGATAACTAAATAGATTAAACTAGTCACTATATTTAGAACACAAATTATTGGGTGTAACCGTTACACCATAATTTATGGTGTAACAATCCATAAACCACAACTTCTTTTGTAAAAAGAACTCAAAGGACATGAAATAAATGACATAATGACATGATTCATGTCATATTCGTATAGTTCATGTCATTTTTGTTGGAGTTTGTGTCATTATGCATGTTACACAATAAGTTATGGTGTAACATGTTACACCCAAGACACACTCTATTTAGAAAGGTGGCCAATTCACTTCTTAATACTAGGTTTGGGCCGTTGCCTAATTTCAAAAATGAAAGTGATGTTCAATGTAAGATAAGGGTTTTTTTTTCATAAACTTGACTTTGAAATTTCCAACAATGAAAAGCGGGTGTCTCTGCTATACTATAAAACAATTCAGTTGAATTTTTTTTTTTTTTTTGATACGGAAAACAAACTTAGACTTGACCCCTAATTCGGGGGCCAGCCTAAAACATCCTTACGGATGATAAGAGAGAAATCAATACAATAGGGAGGAAACCAATACAAAAGTGAAAGGATAGTCGTGCGCCTTCCTAGCCATAAAGTCCGCTGCACGATTAGCTTCGCGAAAACAATAACTGAACCTGCACTCAAGAAAACGAGACACATCAGCACCAGCATCTAAAACAATGTTAGAAATTTCCCACGGAATTTGCCAAGAGTTTTTCATAGAATTAATGACTCCTAGATTATCTCCTTCAATAATGAGATGAGAGATATCCAGGGAGAGGGCAGCCTTAACCCCTTCCCTAAGGGCCCAAGCCTCGGCCTGAATTATAGACACATGAGAGCCCAGAGCTTTACCACCAGCAAGAAGCACATCACCCGCACTATTTCGAATGACAAAACCAAGGGAAGCATTACCATTGCTAACCTTAGACCCATCAAAATTCAGTTTGAAAAAACTAGGGGGAGGGGGAGACCAAATAAGGTTCCAACCAGACCTGAGAGCTTTAGGGGCATTATTCTTAGAAGCGAGAGAAAGGGAGGGGTGCTCAAAGTCTTCGCAATCTGTACCAATCCAGCTACAAAAAAAATTATTAATTTGAAAACTAGCTCGGCGGGGAGAAATGCCTTCATCATTAAAAATAATTCTATTTCTAAAAAACCAAATAAACCACCAGACAAAAGAGAATTTGCCAATATCATGAGACGAAGAAACAGACTTACAGGAGTTGAGCCAAACACTAAAAGAGACTAGATTAGAAAAATCAAAGTCAGAGGGAAGAAGAGGCCAATCTCCACCAGTTGATGGCCTTTAAATATTTAATCAGAGATCAGAAGGTATAAAGAAATTATAAATCAACTATTGATGATTTCAGAGATTTATATGAGAATGACCCAGCCCATTGCCATAATGATTTGGGTGAATATATATCGTTCTAATCATACGACTTTCGTACATCTATCTATATATCATCTGATATATCACAGAAGTATATAATAATTTGGGTGAATAAATGTGTTATGTGTACAATTATCTATACAAATATATTAAAAGGCGTGCGGAAGAAAGCCTATGTGCCACGTGGCACTCGCCTCAACTTTCTAATGCAAATGCTTTATGTCTATGTGTACTCCTCACTTTTAAAAAAATGTGTAAGTGCAAGGTATCGAACACGTGACCTTTGAAATGAAAAGTAAGAGCTTAACCATCAATACACTATGAACTTGTTGTCTAATGTTTCAAATAAAATATGATAAAGTCTTGTAATAATTATACTTAACTAAAAAGACTTGAACAAGTATATACATCTCTAACACTCGTATTACGTAACTTAAACCTTTCAGTTTTTCTTTACTTATCACGTTGTGACGTGAATTTTTCAATTTCTTAATGGACAAAAAATACGAAAAGTAGCAAAATAAATTATAAAATTTAAAAATAATAACATATTAGTTGATTGTAACTAACCCGAGGCATCGCCCGGGCCAAAAAAAACTAGTTAAACACTAAAATATACGTAACTGGTTGATGGCCCCCACCCCCTAAGCTAAGAGCAACTAGTTGAAGAAGGCTTGCAGTACGAATATTATTAAGTGATATTTTCATTGCCAGATTTTGCATTGGTTTTTATTATTTTATTTTATTTTTCCTTTTGTTAGTGAATAGTGAGTGATACCTCTTAGTCATTCTGTGTTGACTTCTGGAAATTTGTTGCGTCAGCTCATGAAAGATAATGCCGCACTTTTCAAGGAAGTAAATAAGGTCGCACTTTGAATATGCCAGCATAGTTGAAATAATCTTATTGCGCATTTTACTGGTGTAGTTTTCTTTAAGAGGAAAAGGAGGGAGGTGATTTCATTTAATAAAATAGTGGACACTTACAATTATTCCATTGAGTAGAACTAGAAAAACAATACAAGGATTATAAACGCTAGACATATTGGCCTCGCTTCTAATCAGCTCTGATATCATGTCGTGCATCCTATCTCACCAGAGATCCATTTGAGTGTAGTCTTTAGGTTGATCATACATTCATACAAGACTGGTTTCCAGATGTGCACCCCTAGACCAATGCATCACCAGTTTAACAAATTTGCAAGCTCAAAAAAGTCATCACATAGGCAAAGGAAAAGGGAAGGGAAAGAGGGCTCGACGACCACCAGTGAGGCGGCAGCGGCCAAGCCCCCCACTGCTTGGGTTTTCGCTCAGTTTTCTCTTCCTCTGGAAAAGGATTTGCTAGAGAAGAAAAGCGGTTTTTAATTGAATAGACTAGTTTACGAGCTTGTACAAACTATAAATTGAGGCCTTTGAAAACAAAATCCATACGATGCTAAATATAAGAATATATTGTATATTCAGTAGTATAAGTAATATTAGCAGCAATTTTCTCTTTATTATATAATGAAGCATGTAGTAATATATACTATTGAAACTATATTTATCTTCATTTACATAGAGGTGAACAACGCTGAAATTTAAGGATTTTTTTTTTGCTGGTGGGGAGTAGAAGAAGGGAAGAAAAAATAAAAAGGACGCTCGAAGTATAAAAAGGGAGGAAACATTTACATGTTTAGAAGTTGAACGCGAATAGAAGATGTAAACTAGTAACTTATGGGATTCGATTCGGACATGGCTACACCTACCCACCGGGTAGATAACCCACTACTAATAGATCATTAAAAAAATAATCATTATGTTGAGTTGGATTCCATTACCACAACCCTCAACAAGTTTTTAGTATTAGGCCCTGTTCGTTTGGACTTATTTTCAGCAAAAATAAGTAAAAATAAGTTCAATTCAGCAAAAATAAGTTAAGTTCAGCAAAAATAAGTAAAAATAAGTTCAGTTCAGCAAAAATAAGTTCAGTTCAGCAAAAATAAGTTCAGTATTACTATAATGTTGTAATTATTATTTTTGTTTTCAATATTACTATTAATATTGTTATTATTATTAATATTATAATTATAATAACGATGAATTTGTAATTTTTTTTATAATTATAATAACGATGAATTTGTAATATTTATATTATTATTATTGTTTTCAATATTACTATTAATATTGTTATTATTCTTAATATTATAATTATAATAACGATGAATTTGTAATTTTTTTTATAATTATAATAACGATGAATTTGTAATATTTATATTATTATTATTATTATTTATTTATTATTTATCATTATTATTTATATTATTATTTACGGTTTTTTCACCATATACCCCTGACAAATTTTTTTTTTGCACCATATACCCTTTCAACTTTTGAAATGCACCATATACCCCCCACCTTTACAAAAATACATCGACATACCCTTTTTGTCGACGGACGTTAGGCCCCCGTTAGTGGAAAACTTATTTCATGATGTACCCCTAATATGGAACTGAATGCACTATATACCCCTAAATTATGTATCAGTTATAACGGCTACTTTTCCAGTTTAAAAAACTAGCCGTTAAGAAGATTAATGGCCAGCCAGGGTTCTTTATAAAGCCATTCCTATGTAAACTGAATCCCTTAACATGAAGTATGAGTTCTCATTCAAATACATGCTCTTCAAACTACGGTTCTTCATATATTAGGGTCCCTAACTCTTATTGCATTTGTGGGAGAAAATATGCAATAAGAAGTTCTGAAACTGCAACAAATCCTCAGAGGCTGTACTACAAATGTGATTCATGCAATAGTTTTAGATGGTGCAAAGGAAGTTATGACCAAGGTAGCAGCAGCCATGGAAGGGGATTCAAGCACAATGAAGGCAGTAGAGAAGAGGGGGAAAGCTCTGACAGCAGCAAAATGAAGGAAGAACTAAAGCAATTGAAGAAAAAATTGAAGAGGCAACAAAAATTAGTTAATGCAGCAATAAAAGTAGGAGTACTCATGTTTGTGATCCTAATGTTTGTAATATTTAACTACTAATGTAGCTTATCTACTAATGTAGCTTTACAAAAACTATCTTCTTAATGATGATATAACTGTGTTTGACAAAACCAGTGGCTTTCAGATGACAAAGTAGCTTTACAAAAAATAGTGCCCCAATTCACACAAAAATGCATGCAAGGAGCATCTTGGAACCCTTCAATCTTCAGTTCTTCTTACTCTTCTTCCCTTCTGGTTGCTGCTTTGAGGTAGTGATAGCTTGAGTTGCCTTTCTTTTCTTCTGTGTAGGCTGAGATCCTTGCTTCTTCTGAGATGCTTGGCTAGTTGAAGTAGAGGCTTTGTCCTTCTTCTGAGATCCCTGCTTCTTCTGAGCTCCTTGGGCAGTTGAAGTAGAGGCTTTATCCTTCTTAGCTTTTTTAGTGGCACCACCTCCACATGTCCTAGCATTATGTCCCACCTCTTTGCACTTGCTGCACTTAACACTGCTGTGTCTCTGACCCTTCTTAGCTTCATTTGGCCCTCTCTTCCTCTGTTTAGCAGGCCTCCCAGCACCTCTCTTCATAGATAGACCCATTCTTAGTTGGAAAAATCAACCATTCTTCAAGCTTGATAGACCCAAAAAAAGTTTCATCCCAAACCCTCCCATTGCTGTACACTCTGTCCAAGCTAGAATTACCATCAAGGCAATCCTCAAAGGTCTTCTGAAAGTAACAGTCCTCAACTTCAATCTTATCCTCCTCAACTACAAAATCAGTCATCAAAATGTCATCATCATCAGTCTCTCCCTCACCTGAATCACAATAGGTCCCATCAGATGAGGCATCACCCTCTAAATCACCATACTCCTCATCCAAACACACAGGAAGTGTGACCTTCTTCCTTCCTGTACCCTCCCTTCCAGTGCCTCTGTTTTTTGGTACATAGGTCCCAAATTTCTTGGCTGTGCTCTTAGGCACCCTAAATCCCTCAGGTCTAGTCCTTGCTGCTTTTTTTGGTTTTAAAGAAGATGGAATGTTAGTTTCAGGGAAGGAAGGTGTAGGTTGTGTGCCTTGCCTAGAAACTGGGGAGGAAGGTGTTTCTTGCTC